>BCLF01000008.1:3938977-3959558 GCA_001602275.1 Zoysia japonica | reverse complement strand
GTGGGGGGGGGGGGGGGGGTACATCTCCTACAGGCTAAAGGTATTACATACAATCAGAAAATACACTATCACTCAGGCTCAAAAAAGAAAGAAAGAAATGCAATATCACTCTCATCTCAGAGAAGATGTGGTCTTAAGCTCACTTTCCTCAGTGACCTAAAACAAAGTGAATGAAGCAATTTGTACACAAAGCATATGTTGAACTAAACAAGAAGCATGGCCCATTGCCCCCTTGCAAGGACATAACTTCCCTGTCATCTTAGGAAGCATTGTGTCAGAACGTATGATGCATCTGCAGTGTACACTACAGTCTAGAAACAGTGTTTAGCTGATCAACTAAAACATATCAGAGCATAAGCACAGTTAAGCTGTAATGATTATGTGCGGCAATTCATTTGCCAAGCTGACCAGCCAAGGCACACTGCTGATAACTTCCTTGTCGTAGCAGGCACAGAGTGCACTACAGTCTAGAAACAGCATCACACCTATCAACCAAATTTGAGCATCAGAACCTAAGAAACCATATCTCACACTCTAGTTTTGAAAATAGTCAACGTTTGAAGAAATTAAACTTGGGCATTATATAATTACACCTCCAGCAACAAACCAGGACTCAGTAGGTCAGTACATGACATAGCTAAAAAAGCTATCTTGACAATCATTGGAGTCCAAGAACACAGTATACAAACAAGCAAAAGTATTGCCAAAGAAAAAATCTATGTAACAGGTAGAAGGAATATTAACTGAAACCACAAAACATTTGCACAGAACGAGCAGAGCTAACCAGCAGCTATCCCAACAACTACAGCTAACAAGACCGGCAAGAAGTTTATCTCGGAACTTACACAAATCCACACAAGACACCGTAGGACAAACCCGCTAAGGCCAAATTCTCACTTCCAGTTCGGTGCGAGGACGACAGGAGCCCTGCCCGGCTATGGGCGCCGGAGGGGGGGAGGGGGATGAAACAACCACAGTTCATCTAACCAGCAGAGTAAAATCAGAGCCTGCCACAGGCGGCAAAGAACCCAGCAGTACCTGGAAGGCTGGAGCAGCACCTCAGAGAGAGCCTCACACCGGCCCCCGAAGAGATGGCGCCGGTGCCAAAACGGGCGGAGGAAGCGGAAGGTGGAGGAGGAAAAAGAGGTGCGCGGCTGTCAGAAAGCGACCTCGCTTTACCTGCAGCATTCTTCTCGTGTACCCGTCCGTCACGTCACGCAGTCCATGCAATTCGAGCTGGTCTCGGAACCGGCCCGTGTTTCATGTTGCTGCTGAGTTGTGGCCTGTGGGCTTCTTCGAGCTTGAGTGGGCCGGTCCGTGTAGCCCGTTCGCCTGAGATGGCGAGGTAAACTACACGCGCGCTGGGGCCCACCGTGCAGCGACCCCCGAACCACCACGTGCCGTCCACCTCGTCGTCCCCTCCGCGGCCCGCGAGGCTGCAGCAAGCGAGTCCGTCGACTCCGTCCCGGCAGCCGTGCTCACGTGCGCCCCTTCACTCTTGCCACTCTTGGCGTGAACCGGACCCTCCCTACAAAAACCGCGAGGCCGGCTGACTAGCAGGCGACCAGCACGTCGCCCTGTCCCCCTTGCTGTCCTCGGAGCCGAGATTCCCGCCCGCTGCTGGAACCTCTCGTGTGACGATGCGGTTCAACGCGTCGGCGGCGCTGCTGCTGCTCGTCGCGCTCGCCGCGGCCGGGGCGGTGGCGGCGCAGGACGCGGCGGTGGAGGGCGTGGTCCCGGCGGCGGAGGAAATCGCGGCGAACGCGAGGGCCAAGGAGGCGGCGGCGCTGGAGGCCGAAGTAGACCAGCTCTGGGCGAAGATCTCCGGCCTAGGTACGTGCGCAGTGTACATTGGTTCCTGTTCCCCTCGGCGCCGTTCCGCCGTCTCTGCTTCCTTTGACTCGCTGGTTTTAGTGGGGTTTAAGCTGACTCGCTAGGGTTTAGCCGTGGGTTCGCGGTGTGGTGAGGGTAGGGGGCAATGCGGGATTCGAAGAGCTTGGTGGTGCGTGATTTGGAGCTTACCTACCTGACGAATCTGTGGTTGCTTCATTCGATTTGCGTTCAAAACTGAGCTGATTTCAAATGGTTAGATGAGGATGAGGTTGGTCTGCGGACTGCTTCTGTTAACAGGTTGCATTCGAGCCAAATCCTTATGGACCTTCGATAAACTCACCTAGGAAGTTAGAGCGCAGCTATGCTTCGTAGAAGTAGTTCGTAGTATACATTTTTTTTTGCCTGTAACTTCAGAGCGAAATAAATTGGGGAAGATAGCCTAGCATGAGTATGAATGCAAATCATACCGGCTCTATTCATTACAAAATGCTGCATGATCCTCTCTTAAGTTTTGAATAACTGGAAAGGATTCTGATTGTTATCATACTGCAGAGTCCCGCATTGTGAACCAGACCCTGGAATTGAAGACTAAGAATGATGCAATTGAAACATTGAAAAATGTTATCGAGGAGGAGACAAAAAAGATATCCGCTCTTCAGAGTGAGAAAACTTCTGTCAAGGTATGTTGTTTGTTAATGACAAAGACTACACTGCTGAAGCATGATTCTGTACCATATCTATGTAATTGCATAGCTTAACTGCTGCATATATAGGCGAAGGGATCTTTAGCTGCTGAGGAGCAGACAACCAAGGCCAATGCCCGAGCTACTGAGCTTGAGAAGCAGGTAACTGGACGCAAGAAATATTTCATGAACTGTTAATGTGGTAGGAGTAGGATATTTGTGTTTCTAATCACATTCCTCTTCCAGATCGAGAAGCTCAAGAAGAATATTGAAGCACAAAATAGCAAAAAAGTAGCTCTGGAGACTAGGGCTGGTGACGCAGAGAAGAAAGTGCAAGAGTTGAATGTGAAGCTGGAAAAGGTAAGCATGCAGCTGTGCTCATCAAGTTGTGTTTGCTGTTACAATACTATTTTTTTTATTTCACTTATGCAATTCGACAAGTTTGCATTTGTATATATATTATACACTTACATGACTTTTATATGTTACTTATATAGTACTCTGAATCATGATGCTCTCTTATGGTTAGACAGCTAGTCTGCTTTCTTTGATATGCTTCTGTCCTGTCCTTTTTTTTGTTTCAGAAGCTTGTAGATATTTGGAATTTCAATTTATTCCCTTCCAATCTTTCAGTTTAAGTGCAAATATGTAACTCCACTGCACAATATTCAGTAAAATTAAGGTCAAATTCCTAGATATCAAAATTCAATGGTGGCACTGATTGATAAAGAAGTTCGAAGTTGAACAACAGTGAGAGGCAATTTGGTGAGAGGTCCATGCCTGAATGGTATGACATATCATATCACATGATTTGTCACCATCTTACTTTATCATAAATAGAGCTGAGCCTGGTGCCTTATTGAGCTAAATGAGATGAAAAAGGAAAAACCAGGGCGGATATATGTTAAAATTCAAGCTAGATTATCATGCATTTGTTTTCTTCTCTTTTGGTTGTTTCTAAATGTTTCAGTGGATATACAGGAAAAAAGATTATTCTCTTTCTTTATTTCCATTCTGTTCTTAGTAGCCTTTATTAGGCTAATACTGCTCTTTTTTTATTCTTCTCTTAATAGCTACAGAGAACAAGCGATGAGCAAAAGCGCAGGATTCAGAAAACGGAAAATGCCCTTAAAGCTGCTGAGGTTTGTAATGTACTCCGTATCTTACTATTGTATCTTACTATTGTGACAGTGTTCCGATGTGTGATGTACTATCTTCAATTTTTGTTCTCATGTTTCTAGGAGGAGCTGCTGAAGGTTCAGTTACAAACAACAACAAAGTTGAAACAGATGAGAGAGGTAAACTTGAATTCTGCTGCTTCCGCTGCTGTCCTATCACTGTTGTCAGGTTATTTTTTGAGATCCTGTAAAGCTGTTTGCCTCACAATCTTGGTGCAGCATTTCAGATATTTCTTAAAAAACATTTCAAATGCAACTTAGTTTGTCAGCTCAATTGCTGACAACAGGTCTCTTTTCACTGAATTGAAACTTCTAGTTCATTGGGAAATGGAGCATACTTATCTTCATTGCTACATGCTATGAACCTTACTCTGCCACTTTTTTTTCATGATTAGTTTTATGGGTATTGTACTGATTGTCATTCTTTGGCAGGCTCATGAATCATGGCTGCCACCTTGGTTAGCAGCATGTGCATCTCAGTCATTAGTAAGTAAACCTAATTAATAAAGCAAGACTGTACCTCGTAGGTTTTACTTTCTCTCATCACAGTCACCATTGTCTAACATGCAGCAGGTGATGTCAAATCACTGGAATGAACATGGGAAACCTGTTGTCAGCAGTTTGTTGCAGAAGGTGTTTTTTTTTTATTTTCTTTATTTGAATATTGAAGAAAAACAATTCAAAGGATGAACTATGCTATTATTTATATTGTGTACTAAACAACTGCAGGCATCAGAAATATCAGTGGAGACAAAGAAATGGGCCAAACCCCATGTGGAAACTGCTAAAATCGTACATATACTCACCTTTTCCTCAATCTGTGGTCATAAAAATATTTAGGAGAATGGTTTTATTTGAAACATCAAACATGCATCTTCTTGGCAAGCATTTTCCGGTAATTCTTAGTATGTATCCTGTTCATCACTATTTTGTTACAGAATTTTTAGGAGCATAAAGTGTATCTGGAATTTAAGTTTGCATCATACTGCATACATTTTTGCAACCAATTCATGGAGCGCTTTGATCATGTCATGGGGTATCTGTATTGCAAGTTGTAGCATCTTCATTCGTTGTCCACTGACAATGGCATTTCACTTCCTGAAGAAATGGGTGCCTGTTGCTAAAGAAAACTGGGCCATTTTGAAGAAAAATGCGGAACCTTATGTGCGAAAGGCTTCAACAAAATCATTGGAGGTTTACCAAGCATCAAAAGACTTTATCACACCTCATCTTGTGAATGCATGTGAAGTTGCTTATCCCTACTTGCAGGTACGCATCCTGCTTTTTTCCCCAAGAATTCACAGCTTGGCTTGCTACTTTTTGAGAAAATAGATGGTTTATTATGATAGGCAGTCAGTTTTTTCTTTTAGAAGCCTTGCAAAATTATTGATATATAATTCTTTCTATATTGTTCAGGAAGCCAAGAAGAGATCAAAACCTTACTTTGACCAAGTTGCTGTGGCTACTAAACCACACGTCGAAAAAATTAGAACTGCCCTGCAGCCTTATACTAAAAGAGCAGTTCATGTATATGGAGAGTTTCTTGAGAAGGCTACTGCATACCATCAGGAGGTATTTGTATTTCATTTTCCCTTCTATCTTTCAAAAGTATTCCAGATTTGGATCCCATGACAATAGTCAATTGTCGTACACATTTTTATGCTTTGATCGTTCCAAGAAACAGCCTCTTGTAGTAATACAGGGAAAGGCTGCGTACAAACGACCCAAAGTGGTCGGACCCTTCCCCGGATCCGGCGCAAGCGGGAGCTACATGCACTGGGCTGCCGTTTTTTATCGTTCCTTGTTGGCTATTTATATCAGTCTTGAATTTTTGGTCGCTTCCCTAGCATTTAGTGCAGTTTTTAGTTGATCTTGATTTGTACATTCTTAAATTGCTCTTGTTTCAGGAATTCTTAGCTCTATGCATTCTGCAATAATCCATTTGTAGGTTCTGACTCCAATAGGCTAAAACAAAAAAGAAAAGAAAAAAACATATATGGCATATTGATTTAGCGTGTTTGTTTTACATTTCTGAAGATGATGGAGATTGCTGTTTTAAGATTACTGGTTGTTGCATAACTTGCATTATTGCCATGATCCTTAGTTGGTGTCTATACATCATAAACAACTGCTGGCAATAGTTTCCCTATTTGTCTAGGAGGGTGAAATGAAGATACACTTAGTTAAAATCATGCGTATATTTTTTATCTGTCTACTATGATAATCAAATGTGCCTACTGGAATATGACCATAGTTCAGAAAATCTAAAGTCCCCCCCCTTTTTTTTTGTTACAGGCTCAGGCAACTATCTTGGATTACCTTCGTCAACATGAATTTACAAACGAATTTGCGACTGAAGAGGCGGTGTGGTACCTGGTAGGTTCATATTGAAGAATTAATTAAACATATATGCTTTACTGGTTTAAATATATAAAAGGTCATAACATCTGTCTTCCTTTACAGGCTACCGCGTTGTTGGTTATGCCTGTTTTGGTTGTGTACTCACTCCTAGTTGAAACATTCTGGTTTGTGTTTATTTTTTCAGTGTCCAACTAATTTAATTTGAGTGAAATTGTGGTGAAGGTTTGACACTAATTCCAGTTGTCTCTTTACCTACAGCGCTAAGAAGCAGAAGAAATCTCCAAGGAGTGGTAATGCAAACCATGGTCATCGAAGACATAAACGCCGGCATGCTGACAAGTAGGCCACATATAAAGACGAAGTTTTTATGTAATTTGTAGTCACAGAAGGTACGCCCCTTCCGTCTTTTTCCAATTGACTTGAAAACCAGTTAATCGAATATTTGAGTACTCTTTCATACAGCAGCAGAATCTTAATTTGAATTGAACATATGAAATTTGATACGACTCTGCAGCATAAAATTTCTAAATGGATGTGTGTCCATTAATAACTGTCATTCCAAGATATTTTGGTATAACATTTGGCTTTATACCATTGCAGATCGTGAAGCATGACCATGCACTTTCCACTGATGAGTTCGTTGGGTGGCAAAGGCTGTTGCATACTATGATGATGGGGTCGACCTTGCCATGTTCTCCAATCTACGAGTTGCTCTACGCGCAAAAACGGTGTTGTTAACCCAAATTGTGGGCATAGTTTTAGGTGCGGCTTGTATGTGCATTCCAGAGTAGGGATTACATGTTTGATTCCGTGGGTGTTCATTCGTTGTTAATTTTTTGTAGCTTTGTTCGTATGCGAATCTGACGTTGTTGTGTGTGGCAAGTGGCATCTTTTGTAGGCTGTAGCTTCCTTGTAAACGAGAGTTTTCAACACTGAAGCTTAGTGTAGAGTGTTGCTACACAACGCTCTACTCTGTCTGTTCCGAAATTGTCATCGCCATTTGAATTAACTGGTGACAACTATTTTAAAACAGGGGATATATGTTTTCACAAATGAGAATAGTTTGCCGTGATATCCTCCATGCCGTTCTAAATGTGTCGAATAAAACTGTTTATTTAGTGGTTGAGGAATCTGCCGCATCCATCTGGTTTAGTGATCATGCACGGAAGTACGGAAGGATAAAATCATGGGACAACGTACAGCTCAATTCACCTGGTTAGGTTTGAAGAATAACCTGCTCATTATCGTCGTACGACAGCGCACACTTTGTGTCATCTAGAGCATTATATCGGTCATATATATGAGTTCACCAGTCCCCCATTTGGTGCACATAATATGGGTCAAGCAATCTATCCTCTATTTTCTACAAACCAGACAACAAACATATCTAAACGTAAACTACAAGAAACACATGAACATAAGACACAACTTAAACAATTAACGATACAACAACAAAGATGCGCTAAATAAGACAGCTCCAATTGCCTGCATGCTTGGCGCGGAGGCGGCAGAGCAGTCAAGCACGCACTCCACTCCTGCTACACTTGGTAACCAGCAGTACCAGGCCAGTACCTCTCCACCAGCTGCTCCACGTCCAGGTTCTGGTACCGCACGCCGTCTGTGCCGGCGAAGCCCCCGTACGGCCCGGCTCCTGGCGCCATCACGCAGCCGCCGAGCCCCGGCGCCATCTGCTGCTGCTGCTCGCTTCCCATCACATGGCCACCGGGCCCGCCAGCGCTCGGCGCCGTATGGTGGCCCATTGCCGCCATCGACGTCGTCATGGCGGCGTGGAGCGCGGGCTGCGGCGGAGGCGGCGACGGCATGGCCGGCGAGGCGCCGAGGTTGAGGTTGAGGCCGGGGATCGCGAACTGAGGGGCGGTAGGGTTGATGAAGCCGCCCGGGTGCGGCTGGATGTGCGGGTGCAGCCCCGGCGTGCCGCGGGCCAAGCGCGCGAGCTCGGCCATGTCGGCGGGGGTCATGTACGGGTGGTGGTGGTGGCGCGCGAACGGGTCGTGCTGGAGCAGCGTCGGCACGAGAGGCGGCACCATGTCCAGCGTGTACGGGTGGTGGAGGTGGTGGTGCGACCGGGAGTGCGAGTTGTTGGACGGGTACTTCTTCACGCCGGCGCTCTTGGCAAAGACGCGGCACACCACCCACTCATCCTATTATACAAGACGTTCAGATTTCTACAGCATAATGATCTTATGAATTCACTCGATAATTTTGTGAACATGCATACCTTGGTAGATTTGGAGATCGACTTGGAGTGCACGCGGTACTCATGCATGACCCAGTTGGTCTTCTCGCCTCGCGGAGCTCTCCCCTTGTAGAACACCAGGGTTTTCTTCATCCCTACGAGCTCCGGTGTTGCCGGTTGCTGCCCAGTATAGATCTCCTTGTCCTTGCCCGTCGTCTTCCAATACCCGGCGTTAGTAGCACGGTTTGTTCGCACGCCTGTCGGGTACTTTCGATCTCGGAGGCTGAAGAAATACCACTCCTTTTCTCCAAGTTTCGCTTTTTCTAACAGCAATTCAGCATAAATACGAACTGTAAGTGTTTTCACAAGAAAATATACTCGCTTCATTTTAAAATTGTTATTGAAAACAATTTAAGAACAAAGGAAGTTAACTAATGGTATATACATGAACAAGTACATAGAGCTAGAAAAAAGTAGAGATGTATAACAGACTTGCATCCAATTGTTCACCTCAAGGGCATGTTGCATAAGACCATGCCAATTACAAGAAATTTTCATATGTTCTTGCCTGACAAAAAATAAGAAGAAAATGCTTCCATATCCACATCAAAACTCGTGTAGAAGGTAGAAGAGGATGACCTATATGCGTGCTACCCCAAACAAAAAAGGAGGGGGGTTAGAGAGAGAGAGAGAGAGAGAGAGAGAGAGAGAGAGAGAGAGAGAGAGAGAGAGAGCAACTGTATAAAAACCATTGAAATATCCATTATTTCATTTAGGATATATGAACGTGTCGCAGTTTCAAGCTTTTTAACTTTAGAAAATTCCCACCAAACGCATGAAAATTCCCACCAAACACATAAGATGCTTGGAAATCAACCATTTTCACATCTATATCCCATACATATAGTTAGCTCGTCTATAGATGGACATATAGCAAGTCAAAATAATAACGCTTTCTACATGACCAGCGAATGGATCACCGATCGAAATTGAGAGTGTATCATCTGCCACAAGATCGGAAGTTTCATCTTTTGTCCGTGCGCATGCATGTGGAATTGAGTGTATGCGTGTGTTTGTGTGTGTGCACTTCATTATTACCTGGGAGATCCCACGGCTCGCACTTGTTGAGGTCGACTTCGGCGATGGCCCTCGCCGTGAAGCTGCCGTCGGCGAGCTTCTGCTTAAGGTAGTAGGTGATGAGCTCCTCGTCCGTCGGGTGAAACCTGAATCCCGGCGGCAAGCTCTCCTCCTTCTTCGAGCCTCCTCCTCCTCCACCTCCTGCTCCTGCTGCTGTCCCGCCTGATCCTTCCGCACTCATGTCGACCGGCTGATCGATTTCAGCACAGCGCACAACTGAACACCAGAGAAAAAAAAAATTCTAACCCTAGCCTTCCTGCTAGTAATAAACTTGGCCACTAAGCAAGCCGTGCACACAACAGAAACCCCACAGCCGGACGTTTCTTGCTGCGCCTGACGACGAGAACACAGCTAACGGATTCAAGAGCGACAAAGCGATTTAACAAGGAAGAACACACACACACACTCACACGATCGACAGCTAGCTCTTGACGATCAATTGAGCTTCTGGCTCCGATGGATCGTCTATCTGGGAAGCTAGGTTTCTCACGCAAGAGGGGAGGAGATATAGGAAAGACGCGGGCGGGCTTGAAGAAGTGATGAGGAAGCTTGTACCAACCGGGGGTCGTGAGCTACAAGCTGGAGACCCGATCGGTGGAAGGATGCGCGTCCGTTTCCACGCGCGCGCGCGCTGCTGTACCTTTCGAGCCCCGGCGCTGTCGCCGTCGCAACAGTGACAACAGACATGGTGAGGTCAGTGCCCTCTTTGCCCTGGCTTGTCTTCTCGTGGCCGACGTCGATCCGAGATTTGATAGCTAGCATTCATAAGATAATCGGCTGCTTAAGAATATCGATCCAGCTGCAACCCATGAGCTTAATATGCTAGTATAGCTTAACAACATTGCATTCTTTAGCATCATGGAAGCTAGCTAGCTTGAGAAATGTTCAGTTCCCAATAAGTATCGTGCCGTTATTTCAGCGAATCGCATAGATATTCATATACAAAGCATGTGGAAGTACACACCATCAGCCTCAGTCGTCTACATCACGGCTGCAACAAGAAAACCAATGGTGTCATCTGCAACTGGATCATCTGAACAGATTTCGTAATGAAAATTCATATAAGTCAGTACATGGCGTATGCTACATTTCGATCGACGGCAACGGGACGAAGCATTTTATTCCGAGGAGAGGATGATGCAATTAGGAATCGATCGATCAATAGGGAATTTTGAAAGAGTTACTGGCATTTTAACAAAGAGTGCTGCTGCAGATTATAGCAACGGAATAGCCACGCTGATCGGAAAATCCCAAACCAAAAACAGAGAACGTGCGGTCGGGCCCCGGCGTTCGGATGCGGCCACGTCGGCAGGGCCCACGCTCCTCTTGACCCGGGGGGTAGGGAGCGGCCGGCAGTCGGTCAGGGGCGCCGGGCCTGGGTTCCCTCTAGTCCCAACAACTCGTAGAAAACTATAGCAGCAGTGGTCTACAACTCTATGTATGTGTACAAGCTTAGGATTATTCCCTTGCTTTATTGTTAAGTTTTTGTAGCTTATATATGATGTATTTTCCGTTGGTCTTTCTTAATCACATTGGCACAAGAACATGTAATTGTATGTGAGACATTTGGAGAGATTCAGAGACAGAGCTAGATAGGCCTGTTTGGAATGCAAAATGCTCTTAGAATTCTTCTCGATTTGGCAAAAAGAGGATGATGCCAATTAATGCCAGCCAGCGAGTGCCATGCGTCTTGACAGAACTTTGCTTTGCAGTTTCTTTTTTCCTAGGCAAAAAATTGCATAGCCTTGCAATATTGTAGATCGAAGTTCATATACAGCAGTAGGTCTTGTGAATATATATGAAGACAACGACAGTAGGACGCAATCTTGACTATAGGGATACGAAGACAGCAATTCATGCAGACTGGCCGAAAGAACAGGCTGCTAAGAAACCCTGATCCTTGGTCATCGCTCACATGCCTGCACCTCAAATTATTCCCTCAACAACAGTTCATTTTATTATCGCTTGCCTAAATCTAGGGTTCTTGTTCATGTTGACCGCTCAAATTGCCCCCTCTTAGTCGGCTTCTGCCACAAATTAACCAGCTTTTGTCATACCTGGTGTCACTTCTTTTTCGTTCGTTCTTTATTCGAGTGCAGACATTGATAGTTAAGTAGAGCTGAATATCTGTACATTGACCAAATCTTCACAGTGCGTAAGATAATGAATTAATTGGCTGTATCTGGAGCTCAATCGCTGCTGAATTTCGTGTCCAAAGAATTGATGTCTCAAAACAACAATCGGGTCACGATTCACGAAATGCTTGAACTAATTTTGAGAGAAGCGATTGGGATGCCTGCTTATATAGCAATCATTGATGAACTGTTTGCAGCGCCGTAACATCTTGAAATGGCCATATGAGAGGAAAGTTCTTCGAGAATTGATAGTTCAGAAGCATGGTGCGGCTGTTGTGTGAAGTGTGATCCACAAGAATTAGTAAAAGTATTCTTGATGATAAAATTCTATCTTCTCAATTTTTTGGATGTTTGCTTAATTGCATAAGTTTCGGATTCGTTTCTTGTGGGTTCAGTTTTCTCTCTTGGGACGTCCTGAGCTGCGACCTCTCTGTCAGTGTCATCTAGGATTCTAACAATACTCGTATGCACTAGCAACTTGCTTTGCATCGCCTCTAGGTCTAGTCTGTGCCAGCTGAGCGTGCCACAAGCCCAAAAACTTCTAATGGCGTCCACAGAAGTCGTTGCTGCTTACTGATCACTACACAGAATACTCATTTTGAATTTGTGCGTTCTAACTTGGTTTCATTTTGTGGACAAAACCCCCTTCTGAGTAGTGAGTTCTCAACCCCAGTCAAGTTCACTGAGAAGCAGTGCAAGGAGTATGCTAGTAGTATACTTTACGTACCAGAGGGTTCAACACGCCCTCGTTGAAATCTGTAAGATTAGTTTCGATCACTAATCTTAGACATCATATTTATCTCTCTGTCATATTCATTTTTTTTAAATCTCATTTGTTTTTTGTTACTTGTTTTATTATTAGAGATACTTAAAGTATAATTTGCTTAATTTTATATTTGTATAAAAATTTTGAATAAAACGGAAGGTATAACATGGTGTAGTATTTTGGGACGGAGGTAGTACAAAACTATTGTAATTTTCCACCACGAAATGAACTTCTCGGTTCAAGCAAAAATCAGAGCTCAACCTTATCTCTCTTGTTGAAGCGCGATGAAGATGAAGTACAGAATCTTGATCCGTTTTTAATTGATGTTTGAAGTTTTCTCCATCTCAAAAAGAGGGAGTTGCTAATTTTTCGGCTGACTGAAATTTGAGGTGCTGTAAATCAAAAGCTCATAGCTTCAAATCAAAATTGGACAGCTAGAAACTTATAATTTTTTATGGTCAATACAACGATAATTTTCCCTAGTCAACACATAATCTTACAAAATAAAATATAGAAAAACGTCGTATTAAACACAAGCAAATACGAAAAAAGGATGTTTGGAATTTTATATTTCCCCTTGTTTGTAATTTGGATCTAACAGAAATCTCTCCTGCTCCACCCTCGTACACTTTACACTGGCCGCTGAGCCGCAACAAAGGCAGAAGCTGGCCCGTCCGACCGGACCAGTCTGCAGTCTGAACCGCACCGCCCGTTTCCATGGCCCGGCCGCCGGCGGCAGTTCATCGGCCTCGCCTTTTGGTTGCTGGACGGCGGCGGGGTTCACGAGAGCACCGGTGAGCAAACCTGTAGCCTGCCATAGAGGAGGGTCCAGTTTCCATAGAAGGCACCGGCAGCGCGCCCAGGGCCCAGGCGAACTGCAACGGTGGGAAGGTGTGGTGTGGTTCTGTGTTCCTGGTGACTAGATTGCAATTATCTTTAGAAGGGCTTAAATTTATTGCATTTGGTAGGAACACTTTACCTGTTTTTCTTCAATCGTGAACATTCGTATATCAGCGAGGGAAAGATTTTTTGTGTTGTTGTTCTGTTGGTAAGATCAGTGTAGGGTTCAGCTTCTCCAAATACACTAATTAATGATGCTCAAACTGCATTAGCATTTTGGGTAAAATACAACTCTATGACACAAGAATGTTATCTGGTTGAACAATTCTTCTGAAAGACATCCTAGGACCACGATGGCATCACTAACAAATTGTCGCTAGCGAAACTTCGCATTTGGCAAACCAAACCCTTTGACATTAGTAAGATTGGTTTCAATGAATCATCCATTACTTGTGAATCACTTCACCAGCAGAAAGGACACGGCAGCTTTCTACCGCCATCAATCTTTCTGCAGCCAAGATTTGCAATGCTTTGCACGTATGGATATCTTCCTTTGAAATTGCCTACCTAAAAGAAAGCCAGGATGTTACATTTTAGTTGACTGCTTTGTGTGATAGAAATGACTGAAGCTGGTTCAAACTTCAGACATTGCAACACCCTGGATATGAAACAAACAACTGATTAATGAATTTTGCCAGCATTTGATTAAATATCTTTAAAATGAGGCCTGTGGGAGTTGCAGTAAGCATTTTAACCTTCAAATTTTCTAGAAATCGTTTGGAATTTTTAAACTACTAGACAATTTGAAACATATTCTGAGCAGGAGTGTACTTTTCTTTTGCCTGAATATGGAAAGTTAATGGTGGTTGAGTGCAAGAAAAGGAATTTAACTAACACTGTTAAGATGCAGTGATATAGAACTGGAACATTTGTTACTAATGATGAAAACAGACTAGTGACTTGTGAAAGGTAGCTTATACCTTCCTCGTATACTATATATGTTTCTGCAAGACTGTTAACAGGGTGCAAACTTTAAAGATTATGTTCACATTTCCGTATCCATCTTAATCAGCACTGTCATTGTAGAGTTACGTGAGGAATGCGGACATTGAGCTACATTATAGTTGAAAGCTTCATGTACAATCTTCTTACTTAATCAACGTGATGCTGTCGTGCCTAAGGAAATCGTCATCTGTGGATGGCAAATGAGAAGATGCTATAGTAATCACTGATTATAATAGTTATTGTTTTGTTTGGTTCAATTGTGTGTCAGGTTCTGGGTGTTTTGGTGTGCATTGGTGTTTCTTTGCTTGAAGTTGAACCTGGGGCTGCTATAAATTTATCACTATTCCTTCTTGAATGAAGAGGCAGAGCTTGTGCCATCTGTTTCTGAATGAAAAGGCTAATATTTTGGTCTTAAATCTGTGAAAGAGTTGCAGTAGTCTGTCATAATAAGTATAAATCATTGAAACAGAGCACTAGCGGATGTCTTTAAAAATGCTTCCAGCTTCTTGCAATTTTTTCCGAAATCAAAAGAAGTCTAGACGTCTTGTTGGTGTAAGTTCATTTTGGAGTCAGGTGAACTACACTGAAAGAAGTAAACTTGTACTAGTTGTACCAGCTGAAACCTAGTTATCATAGATAGTTGAAATGTTTTGGATTCCATATTGGATTTGCTTGCTAGATACTGGAGAGTGGAGCTGTGAACTACTCCCAGTAGATTAAGATTTAGTATAATGCAATAGCCAAAAAAAAACTTCTGTTTGTCTGCACAGGAATACTGTTTTGAAGTTCTGACACACTGATTACTTAATTCTAAAATTCTTTATTTGCTTAAACACTTGTGGAACTTGCCGGTTCTTTCTTAATGCTTTCTATTTGATGATTTAATAATTTATTAGCCAACTAAAATATGCATTTTATCTTCAGCTTAATGATCACTGCTCTCTGACTAGTTGTACACATTTGGGTATTCCAAACTCAGCAGTTTGGCTTGTTTAGAAAGTAAGGTACATCTGTATCACAACCCTCCTGATTATGCACATATCAGTGTTTTACTTTTGTTAATGGAATTAGTTTGTCTCATGCAATATTAATTTGATGCTAATGTCAAGTCTGTAACCCACTGACAATTTAATGCTCTTGTAAATCTAACTAAGTGCTAAATAGATGAATATGTACCTTTCTGGACAGACAGAGTTTATTTGTTTAGGTTCTGCATGAGTGCATGTAAATATGTTTCCTTACCGCTATAGATGCAAGTATGTTACATAGCCAACTTTTAACTTCAATAAATTTCTGGTGTTACCCAACTCCAAAACAGGGAATCGGCTTGCTTAGATTTAAGAACCAGCTTCCCTGTTTAAGATGAGAAAATGATTTCAACACAATAGTTAATCTATGATATTGCGCTCTTTGATCAATGCCAGCTTCAATATAGGTACACTAATATGTCACTTTGTTGTACACAATCTGATGCTGAACTGTCCACTTTATCTTAATGTTTTCAGATATCAACCAAAAGACATTTTCTTGAAAGAGTGAAATGTACCACAGGTCCCTAAACCATACGCAAATAGTTTAGGGACATGTGGTGCATTTCACTCTTCTTGAAAAGATGATATAACCCTTATTTTTTCCCTGTTGGAGTATTTTGTGAGAAAGTTCCATGTTTGTCCTACCTAAGTTAAAGAGATAATTCCCTCAGAGCCTTTGCAATTCTCCCTGGACCCTTATTTGCCATTGTAAAATACCTTATCCCACGTATGCCATCATTTTGCAATTCCTTACCCTTGTATGCCACACACGTCATTTTTTTTTTTTGCTTTTTTTTTCAGCTAGTTTGTTAGATGACCAAAGTGCCCTCATCTTCCACCTCTCCTCTCTATAGCCTGATTGCCGAGTAATGTGGGTGCATTTCATATGCCACATCACCAAAATGCATGCCACTGCCGAATGGCCAATAATGTTTTGTAATGACCAAAATCCCAAGTAATGAGGGCATTTTGGTCATTATAGAAAATATTGGCTAAAAGAAAAGAAAAAAATGAGGTGGATAGCATGCAAGGGTAAGGAATTGCAATTTGGTGGCATACACGGGATAAGGAATTTTGCGATGGCAAATAAGGAACCGGAGAGAATTACAATGGCTCTTAAGGGAATTACCCCTAATTTTAAACTGCACCCTTGTGAATTAATTGACAACCATGAAATAAAATGTGACATACTCAGCTATATTTAGTGGTCAACATATAGCTGAGTGTTTAAAGGAATCTAGGTATTTTCTCCAGGTCACCATATGCACAGAAAAATCTAAATGAGTCCTCTATTATAGAGATTAAGTGTTTTTGGTCGGGCCTGCCTTTTGTATGCCCCCTGGTTTGCAGCAGCTATTTGCGGGATAAGATCCAGTGTTCAGTGAAAGGCCCTTTGCGATGAAAATATAAGTTTACGTGTGAAGCACTTCACAATATGAAATTATTTGGTGACATGTAGGTGATCACATTGGTATGAACTGGATGATAAAGCCATTGCTAGAGTAGACCGCAAAGTAGGAACGGGCCTTAGTTGTGCTCTTTGATGTTGAATAGATCAATCCAATGTCATTGATATGCGAGAGGTTGACCCGTAACTACTCATAGTGACTGATTGATGGAAATACGCCGATTGTGTTACTGATAAACTAGTAATGTCATTCAACGTCAGCGTTCAAACAACTACCAAATCAACGACTACCTTCACATCAAAGTTGTTTGTAGGAAACTTAGACACGCATTCGTTTGATGTCTACATTCTTACTCCTTGCTTAAGATATGGTAGCTAAGCATTCATATATCCACAGCAGAACTAACTGACATATATAAGTACCGATTTCACACTGGCCATCCACCTTGAAAACTTTGTGTGTGGAGTAGCTTGATTATCTTCTAGATGGATTCACCTGCGGGAGTAACTTAATTAAGAAAAATAGAAATCATGTTTGTGTTGTTTTCATTACAGAAGAATGTACAATGTACATTTTAAGCCAACAATATTCATGGACAGAAGTTGCTCATATCCCTTATTTAATGGCACATCAACCATTGGGGTAGCAATTGAGGCATTTTGGAATTATGGAGGATAATACTATTTAAGCGGCATGGATACGAGAAAAAGGGTGCAAAGACTAGGACACAGATTTTTTTTTCCTAAATTAGAATCATAGGGTATACTGAAAGGTGTACCTTCACCACCACCTATTATGTGTTTTCCATTTTTGAAACTCTGTAAATTTGGCATACATTCCTTCAGGAAATTCCAAATGTTTTATCCTCAGTAGAACCACCATATTTTTTTCTTAGTTCTCTGCTATCTTTGAAGTATTTCTCATGCTGCCTGCTGTATATAACTTTGGCCTTTACTGTACATTCATCAATGCATGCATATTTTATTCAAGTTCATCAGAATGCGTACATAGATTATTACCAGTTGGAATTGCATGAATTTATCTTCTTAATAGGCATTTGAAATTGTATATCTTAATTCCGCACTCTGATTATTTGGGAAAGTTGATTGAACAGATAACCCAATCTTTATTCAAAAGGGAAAACTGATTTAGTTTCCTTTTTATAAAAAAGAGAGATTTTTTACTCATATGTAGCGAAAGTCTTAGGATGAGAAGTTGCCTGTTTGTTCAAGATTTATGACTATTACTTGGATTACTAGATCCATATTTCTTCAAACAGGGATTATTTTCATTTTGAAGGAATTTTTTTTTATTTAGATAGTGCTATCAGCTATTCTAAGGAAAACAGATATGCACTTGCTCAAAGCTTCTTTGAAGCTAATGCTGGTAGGAGTTTCTAGTTTATTGACAGATGCTCTTAGTTGTTGATCGTGGCAAGAAATGGTTGTCCTTGCCGGTTGTTTCGCTTTTAGGTGTTCGTAGGTAAGAAAAATGGAGTTATTGACATTTGTCGGACAGCAACAGCGATGCTACTGGTGTTTGTTAGAGAATAATTCCAGTGCAAACAAGTAAGCCCATTTTTTGTTCAATGATTCCTGCCTCTGTTCTTTTCATTCTCCACTTCCCTTTTCATTGCATCCATTCTATGGACAAAGATTAACTTGCATTCGTTCCTTTTTCCTTTTGGGCAGGAAGGGCGTATTGATATACCAGACCAACCGTGACCAGATGGCTTGGATTGGAGTGACCGACTGAGTGAACAGTAATCCATATGCTCACTCCAGTTTCTGGTTCCAGAAGCCAGAATGCATGTACGAGCTGCTGCTCTTCAGAGACCAGTGGTTCATTCACTTGTAATGGGGGTCCTCTGAGGCTGTGACCATTGATGCAGTGATGCTGAATAATCGTAGAGTTATGCAACTGCGGATGTAAGTGCTGTTACTATAAGGGACATGTGTAGGGTGTAGCACAATGATATTTTGACCTTATGACTTTCTGAAATTATTCTCAGTCTGGCAATGGAAATGTAGTAGATTTGTCAAAAAAAAATGCTTAAAAATTCCGGGCGCGGCTTATTCGGCCCAACATTCATGACAACCAGAACAAGATAGGGAGCCAACACTGGACAAGCCCAGCCCAATAGGAAGCCCATGTTAATCTATCGTCGTCTCCGCTAAAACCTTTCCCACTCAACGACGGCGCCGCCGAAGGTGGGGAAGAGGGCGGCCAGCGGGGGAATCAAGGACGTAAGCCATGGTGGTCCGGATCCGGCTGGCGCGGTTCGGTTGCCGGAACCGGCCGTTCTACCGGGTAATGGCCGCAGACAGCCGCTCCCCGCGCGACGGCAAGCACCTCGAGGTTCTCGGCTATTACAACCCACTCCCAGGTCAATCCCGTCACCCGTGAATTCGCGTCCAGTTCATCTACTTTCAATTGGTTTAAGAGCTTGCGTCTGGGTTCAGGGATATTGTGATTCTACTGCTGCTGCTGCTAGCCGGGTCGTTGGTTTCGATTAGTTTCTTTACCGCCGCTTCGTATGGGGAAAAAGCGTGTAGATGAGTGCATGTAGGAGCTCGAGTGGTGACCTGATAAAACGTAATTTTTCTTACCCTTGGTGATGTCTGCAGGTCAGGATGGTGGCAAGAGGATGGGTCTGAAATTCGATCGGGTCAAGTAAGTTTTGCTGCCCGCGATAAGGCATCCTCTATTCTGCTCTGGTCAAAGTTTTGGAATCCTGTAGTTTTACTGCATAAGGAGAGAGATCTTTTTTAACATTTTGCCTAGAATCAACACTTAAATCGTACTGAAAATGGTTTCTTCTTGAGAAAAATTCCTTTCTTGGCCCTAAAAAAGTCGCTGCTTCCTTCCTTGGCCCTTTTTGTTTTGAAATTCCCTACCCGGACAAAATTTCATCTTTCATTTTTTTTTTTGCCCTTCCGTTAGTTTAGGCCACTAACGGTGTTAAGTTAGGGGTCAAATGACCATTTTACTCTTCTCATAAAGTGAACCACCACAATGTGTGCTTGAATTTATTAAAAAGTTAACACTATCACGCTTTCATGTTAAAATATAGTATATGTTAAAAAAATTAACAATGTTATGATTACATTTTGAAAAACAGTGCACCATCAAATTATCACAAATACAAGTTGAACTTGTGGTGGTTCAGTTTTTGAGAGGGGTAAAATGGTCATTTGATCCCTAACTTAACACTGTTAGTGGTCTAAACTAACGGAAGGGCTAAGAAAGGAATGAAAGATGAAATTTTGTTCGTATAGGGAAGTTCAAATAAAAAAAGGCCAAGGAAGGAAGCGGTGACTTTTTTTAAGGCCAAATAAGGAATTCTCTCTTTCTTCTTCTGTCAAGTTTCTTTAGTATTATAGTTCTCTGTTTTTTCTTTCCTGCTGTCTGTTACAACTTACAACAAACAATTGTGGTAGGTATTGGCTGTCAGTTGGAGCACAACCCTCAGATCCTGTGCAGCGTATTCTCTTCCGGGCTGGACTTCTGCCTCCACCTCCAATGCTAGCGATGGCTCGGAAGGGTGGTCCTCGTGATAGGCTCCCCATTCATCCAATGACTGGTCGTCCCTTGGACCTTGAGGGCGTCACAGTTGTTAATGACTCCAATGCTCCTGAAGGCGGTGCTGAAGAACATATTGATGAGGTGGCTTCATAAGTATTCTGTTTTAGCATATGAAGATGCTAAATTTTGTATTTAGCATTTGTAGTGATTCCACAAGAGGGCACTTGTTTGTTGTCCTCCTGACAAGATTAAGAGTACTTGTACAATATGGCAAACTTTTAGTCATGTAACTTTCCATCATTTTTTTAATAAAAGGGCAGTATTATTTTCCTTCCTAAAAATGTCCCCTCATTTTCTAGCAGGCGTTTGTATTGTTCTGCACCATTAGTTAAAAATTATCTGCATCTGTGCAATATGCTTCTCCTGTGAACAGAATATTCATGGCAAAGGAACACTTGCACCTTGATGGTTTTTTTTTTTT
>BCLF01000008.1:3927313-3938725 GCA_001602275.1 Zoysia japonica | reverse complement strand
GTTCACTTTTTTTTTTTTTTGAAAGACTTGTGCATGCTGGTGCAGTCATGTGGGATTCCTTCCTTGTACTAGTTCGTTCTTTACAGATGCATTTTTGCCCCCGGAAGCATCTTCAGAGATGGACACAGATTCACAGGCTTCGCTCGTAAGTAAGGTAAGAATTGAGTTGAAGGTCCAGTGTATCTGACGAAAATGTATCATTCTTGAAATAAAGTCTGTTATTTGATTCAGTTAGTGGATGAATAGATTTTTTTTATATGAAATGGAAAAGAGGTATCCTGGCAATCCCATGCTAATACAGTTCAAGATGTTGTTTCTGCATCGAATTATCAAGAATGCTCTTCTGCATGTCCAGATATAGTACTGGAATTTGCATCCTCTCCAAATTAGGGACGGAGGTTCAGTACTCAGCAATATTCAGGCACCACATAATGCATCGGTTAAGAATGGTAAAACAAGTATATTTGAGCTGGAGTTAAAGCATATACACAAGCACAAGCATTTTCACAATGGGACTACCAAACTCATGTCAACATCATAGGCTTGCATCATCCCTACAGGTATTTCTTCTTTCCCAGGTCACCTTGCCCATGCAACATGCTAAACCAAGCTCGCCAAGAAAAGTTTTCGTTGCAGCACCTGCCTTCCTTGCCTCCCTCTGAATCATAAGCTTTAAAATATCTCGAGCATGCCTTCAATGTCTTCTTCCCCTTTCACCATCTTCCAATCAGCATCAGTTGCCGTATTTGGCCTTTTCAGATTGACATGGAGGGGCCAAGGCCAAGAGCTTGCAAGCTATTTCTGCTTGTGCTGGCAATGGGGGCATGGTTGCAAGTGTCAGTGGCTGTGACGTTCACCATATCGAACTACTGCTCGTACCCGATCTGGCCGGGGACGCTCGCCGGCTCCGGCACGTCGCAGCTGTCCACGACGGGGTTCAGACTTGAACAAGGGCAGACGGTCCAGCTCGCCGCGCCGGTGGGGTGGTCGGGGAGGATATGGGCGCGGACGGGGTGCGTGTTCGACGCGGACGGCCTGGGCGTGTGCCAGACGGGCGACTGCGGCGGGCGGATGCAGTGCGCCGGCGCCGGCGCGACGCCGCCTGCCACATTGTTCGAGGTCACGCTGGGGAAGGGCGGCTCCGACGAGGACTTCTACGACGTAAGCCTCGTCGACGGCTACAACCTTCCAGTCGTCGCGATCCCGCGGTCGCGGCAGGGCCCGTGCAACACCACCGGCTGCATGGCCGACCTCAACAGCTGTAAGTGCTCCCTGCACCGCCGCGTACCAAGTACCAACTCTGTGTTAGCCTAGAGCTTCGGCATCGCCGCCGGCGACCGGGTTATAACCGTGGCTCTCGTTTCCGCCAGCGTGCCCGAAGGAGCTGCAGGTGGACTGCGGCGGCGGCGCCATCGCGTGCCGGAGCGCGTGCGAGGCGTTCGGGCAGGACAGGTACTGCTGCAGCGGCGCGTACGGCACGCCGGACGCGTGCCACCCGACGGTGTACTCCTCCATCTTCAAGTCGGCGTGCCCGCGCGCCTACAGCTACGCCTACGACGACCGCACCAGCACCTTCACCTGCAAGGCCGACGAGTACACCGTCGCCTTCTGCCTCCCGACCTCCGGGTACGACGACTACGACGACGACTCGATCGCCAATGCGGCCACGTGCAGAACTCGAAACATTCTTTGCTGATGTCCTCGTTTCTGTGATCCGCAGGATAAAGGAGTCGGACGCGGTGTTTCTCGGAGCACAGATGGACGGCCAGAGCAACGGCAATGGCACCGGACCACCGATCTACAACAACGGCGGGTTCGGGTTCCTACCGCCGATTTACAACTACGGCGGCGGAAGTTCCCGTGAGCCGGGGTTGACGGCGTCGTCGGCGAACACAAGATTCACCCACCCGTGCCTCCTACTACTGCTGCTCGTCTTCTTGTTCTGATCGCGCTCGGTCGGTTGATCACGGTCCACACGTGATTCGTTTGGTGAACGAGAATGCCGTTGAAGCACTTGATGAAGTAGGAGGTCGGCACGGATCAAATGACTAGATTATGGGGCTTGATCAAGGTAACGGGGTCCAAGAAGAGTACGGGAAGAAGAGGCTGTTCAGGTGCCATTGGCTCCTATTCACTGTGGATTATAGCTGTAAAATTAATAGCTTTTTTCCATCCTTCAAAACGTACCAAAAAATAGAGGTAAGAGCATCTCCAGCATATGCTTTAAAAGTAATGCTTTAAAACAAGTTTTAAAGATCCTATAACTTTTATGTTTAAAGATTTAGGGTGACATGCTGCAGCGGATGCTGTAAATGGATGCTTTATATTTTTATTTGTCTCTGAGACATTCCATCGAGCACTTTGAATATGCTCACTGTGGAGAAACCATCGCTTGTTCTGTGGGTGGAGGACGTTGGGCAAAGAGTATGGCCGGGCAAGAGGAGTCCTCGCCGGCACCCGCTGATCCGGCTCGGCATTGCCGGAGATCTTGTTGTTGGACACGGCGCCCGCCACAGCTGCTAGTTCTGCTCCTTGTCCCTCGCTGTGCCGCGCTTCTTACCCACCGGGGAAAGCTACCCCTGTGCCTCCATCGCTAGCTGTTGCACAGTGGAGACTAGTTGAAATCGTGCAAAACTATCTGCTTCAAACTCCAAGCAACGCCAGAGCAAAAAGCTCATACTCAGACATAACAAAACGAGAGAAGATGGGGTCATTGGATAATCAATCTATGGCAAAATCGAAGCTCGCTTCAAACTCCTCGACATCGCCTCCTTCGCGTTCATCAGCGTCAGCTTCATCGTCAAGAAGAAAGGCAGCGGTGACAAGATAACGCGTCGAGCAGGGTGTCGGGGCCATGGCGGCGCGTCAGGCAGGGAGCAGGGCTACGTTGGGGCAGTAGATTGACGAGTGGGGGCGGCGGAGAGTCAGATAGGAAAAAGAAACCGTTTCGCGCCAAGCAAAACCAGATAAAGCACTGGATACAGAATTGGTGTTTGTGCTTTAAATATAAAGCATGGGAAATTTACAGGATTTTTAAAAAATTTTAAGCCACCACTTTCTTTTAAAGCATTTACTAAAATGATGTGATGTTTGATATTTTTAAATTTTAAAGCACGATGTCATTTTAAAGCATATGAGATGCTCTAACGTACTTATCCAGAGTTGCTTTGTGACGTCGACAACCTCCATCTTCTACCTCACCATGGCGCCCTTCTTGACGGCAAGCCTCTGGAACATCTTCATCGCCTTGGCCGCCCCGCCCTGATGACCCCGCCGAGATCGCTCACCGCCGCCATCCAACAGTCGGGCACCCTTAACGCCCCCCGTCCCCGGCCACCCAGACGCGCCCTCCTTCACCACTGCAGCGCCGCCGTTCCAGATGGCAGCGTCCAGGTCGACGTGTGGTGTGGCGGCATGGGGATGTCAAAAGGAAAGGCCGGCCCCTCGGCCTGCGCATCCTCCCACAGGCGCCGCGCCAGGCGCACCATACGCAGGGAGAGAATGATATAGAACCCGAGTCCTTCAAGTATCTGTAGGACCCTCCTTTCTCACCACGTGTTAATCACCAATCTTAAAGTAATTTTCTTCCATCCAACTTCCCTTCCGTTCACGTTTCACTTAGCGTAATGTAAATATAAATCAAAATTGGTTAGAGGTAAAAAAAAATTATACTCTCTCCATTCCAAAATTGTCGTAGCTGTAATCTTTAACATCAACTTGACTATTTATTTTATTTAAATTTTTTTGTTAGATACTATATATTTTGTTATAGTTTGCTTTATCATTAAAGTTATTTGAATATGATTTACAATTTTATATAATTTAATTAATTTTTTTAATAAGATGAATGATCAAAATTGATGTTAAAAATCAATGATGATAAAAATTTAGAAATGACGGAAGTAGATGTGACGATAGAAATAGAATTATTGATAATCTTACAGTTATCTGTGAAACTTTAGTTGCTTTAGCACCTAGAATATTTGATTTGGTTCTTCTCCTACAGATATATACTCCTTTATTCCGAAATTGTAGTCGCTATTAACTTATAACATCAACTTTTATCATTTTTTTATTAAAAAATAATTTAAATGTGTAAAATTATAAGTTGCGATTCAAATAATTTTAATTATAAAATAAATTATAACAAAATATATGGTATTTATCAAAAAGAAATTTAAATAAAATGAATTCTCCAAATTGATGTTATAAGTTAATAGTGAAAATTTTTAGAAATGGAGGAGTACAAGTTTTTTTACCTCTAATTATTTTGATTTCTATTTATGTTACACTAAGTGAAACATGGGCCGAAAGAATATTTGGGCTGTAAGAAAATTACTTTGAGATCGGTGATTACACGTGGTGAGAGGGGAGAGGTGCTACAGATCTTCGAAGGACTCCGTCCTGTAAAAGTTTCTCTCCCATACGCAGGGGAAGAAAATTACAAAGGACCCGGGTCCTTCCTGAATCCGTAGGACCTTCTCTCTCCTCTCCCCACGTGTTAATCACGAGCTTGAAGCAATTTTCTTCCAACTGGATTCCCTTCCGGCTTACGTTTGGCTTAGCGTAGTGTAAATATAAATGGCACCAAAAATAACTCTTACTATCTTTATTCTAAATTATTATCGTCGTTGATTTTTAAAATCAATTTTAACTATTTATTTTATTTTAATAATTTAATAATTATTTATATTTTATTATAATTTAATTTATCACTAGAGTTATTTGAACTATAACTAAAAAAAATTACACATTTAAATTAATTTTTAAATAAAATGAATAGTCAAAGTTGATGTTAAAAATTAATGATGATAACATTAATTTTAATAATCTTACGGTTATATTTGATAAATATCTAAATTGTTGTCACCATCGCGCTGCACTTTTTTCCGCTGCGCTGCACTGCGTGGATTACTGTTTGTAGCTAATGCTACAGTAAAAAAAGTTATATGTAGTTAATGCGCAGTCGCAGCTCACTGAAATAATGGCAGCCGAACATGCCTATCAACTTATAATATTAATTTTGACTTTTTTATTTAAAAAATTAATTCAAATATTTAAAATTATAAATTGTGATTAAATAAATTTAACTATAAAATAAATTATATTTATCAAAATTTTTAAAATAAAATAATAGTCCAAGTTGATATTAGACATCAATGGTTAAAACATTTTAGGAATGGACAGAGAATATGATAAGATAATTTTTTGACGATATTACAAGAAAGCAATCGACATTCAATTAGTAGAAACATTTGTTTTCCTAGAATTATTTTTATTTCCTCTCTCAAGGATGTTTTTTGAATTTTTTCCCAAACTTTTGCGAAACGTGGGCCAGGAGAGAATTTTGGGGGAAAGAACTTTGAGATAGGTGATTAAGACGTGGTGAGAGGGGAGAGAAGTTCCTACGGATCCCAAGGACCCGGTCCTGCGTAATTTTTTAAAATTATATAAGACCCGGGTCTTTTATGAATCTGTAGACCAATCTCAAAGCATTTTTCTTCCAGCCTAAATTTCCTTTTGGTCCACGTTTCATTTAGTGTAATATAAATGTAAATCAAAATTAATTAGAGGTAAAAAAATGTGTACTCTCTCTATTCCTAAATTCGCCATTAATTTCTAAAATCAACTTTGAGTATTTGTCTTATTTAAAATTTTTTGATAAATACAATATATTTTTTTATAATTTATTTTATAATTAAAATTATTTGAATCATAACTATAATTTTACACGCTTAAATTATTTTTTAATTAAAAAGATCAAAGTTGGTATTAGAAGTCAGGCGACTAGTACAATTTAGGAATGAAGGAGTATATATTTGCATTGGAGAACCAAATCAAACATCAGGTGCTAAAGCATCTAGAGTTTTACAGATAACTAACTGTAAGATTATCAATAATTCATTTTCTATTATTTCATCTACTCTATTTGTTACTAAATTTTTTTCACCATTGAATTTTGACATCAATTTTGATCATTCATCTTATTCAAAAAATCAGTTTAATTATATAAAATTATAAATCATATTTCAAATAACTTTAATGATAAAACAAATTGTAACAAAATATATTGTATTTAACAAAAAATTTTAAATAAAATAAATAATCAAAGTTGATGTTAGAAATCAACGACAACAATAATTTATGTATAGAGGGAGTACAAGCTTTTTTTTACCTCTAATTAATTTTGATTTATATTTATATTACGCTAAGTGAAACATAGGCCGGAAGGAAATTTGGGGTAGAAGAAAAATGCTTTGAGATTGGTGCTTAACACGAGGTGGGAGGGTAATGGGGGTTCTACAGATTTAAAAGACCCGGGTCCTATATAATTTTCTCCCGCAGGCAGGCACCGCGCCTGCGCGTAGGTGTCACGGATGCCGCGCTACTCGCCGTGCGACGAGCCTAGGTCGTGGAGGAGACCGAAGCGCTCCAGCACCAGCACGCGCGCGCCGCGGGACGACGCCGGGCAGCTGCCCATGATGTCGGCACCCATGACGATCACGTCGTACCGGGCCAGACCCTCGCCGTCGGACGACGCCGTTGATCCGAGTGGAGCGAACAAGAAATTAGATCAGACTCGGATCGAAACGCGAATGGGATGGTTAAATTACGCGGCACGATGGCACCGTTTAAATTATAGAGCGCTCTAAATTATATGGCGCCAATTCCGCATGCTCGCGAGGTACAGGTAGGAAAAATAAGCTCAATGCTCAACCGTCAATGCTCCATCGGACGGCGCAGAATTTTCTCAACCCCGATAACTGCGGCGGTCAGCAGGCGTTGACACTAGTACAGGGTTTTAGCTTAACCGTCCTCATGGAAAGCTTCCCTTCGACCCCTGCCGCCGCCGGCGGTGCCGCCGCTGCTGGCGCCTCCTCTTCGTCCTCCTCCTCGAGCCCTTCCCCCTCTACCAAACGCCCGACCACCACGCTCCGCCTGCTCTGCCCCTCCAGCCGCGCCGCCGCGCTCCGCCCCTCGCGGGACCTTCAGGTGGAGCAACCCCCCGTGGGGGACGAGGTCGTGCTCACCGTATCCGGGCCGGAGGCCCCCGCCGCTGCGGTGAGGGCGTGGGAGCGCGTCGTCGGCCACAGGGTCGGTGGCGAAGAGTCGGGGGAGGGGGAGCTGGAGAGGGAGGTGGCGGGCGTCGTGGGCTGCCGGATGCTGGCGGTCAGCTGGCAGGTAGGGTGCGTGCTGGGGAAGGGCGGGAAGACGGTGGAGCGGATGAGACAGGAGAGCGGCGCCCAGATCAGGGTCTTCCGGAATAGGGAACAGCTGCTCCCCTGCGCCATTCCAGGGGATGAACTTATCCATGTACGCCTCTCTAGGTCATCCTTGATTTATCATTACTGCTCCAATGAGGATCGGATGCGAAATTTCACCAGGTTTTCTTACCTTTCTCATATTTTGCATTGTGATAGGATGCGAAATTTCACCAGATACCTATTTTAAGTGAGAAGTGACATTCTGATAAGTTGAGCAAATTAGTTTGAAATAAATCTAGGATTAATTTGGCACATGCCATTACAATTTTGCAAAATTTTAAATATGTTCCCTACCATTGCTTTTGGTTAATTCAGTACTTTCTACACAGTGAAACTTCTCATCTGTGTTGTTCAAAAACATAAGATAGTATGTTTTTGCAGTAATAAGGAATTATTGAAAATAACATTTGAAGGCTATATATTTTTGTTGCTTAGAAATTAAGATGTCGAGATCATTATTATTCATCTGACCATCGAAATTTAGTCAACCACAATGTTGCAGTGATACTTTGGGGGTGTTTCCAAGGTGACTTTTTCATTCTACTCCTCCTAAGGGTTTGGATCCAAATCATCCCATCCTAACATGTCTCATGTAGGTTGATGTTATCTTTCCTGCTGATAGGTTTATTGTTTGGCATTGCTTGAAATTTATCATCGTATGGTTCTGTTTATTCTTTCAATTGGATATTTAAATGTTGGGTTTCTGGTCGTTCTCACATTAATTTGTTTTCTTGCTAGATAAGTGGGAGCTTTCCTGCAGTAAGAAAAGCACTGATATCTGTTTCAACCTGCATCCAAGATAATCCTAGGCCAGACCCAAGCAACATTCCAGCTGGGAGATCATTTGGACCCCCAAGTGGTGGAACTGGTTGCCCCCCTGGAATTGATCCGTATTCTCAAAGAAGCTATTTACCACCACATATGCCTGATTACCATGCCAGGCCTGGTCCTAGATTTTTTTTCGAACAAGAGATAGTGTTCAGGATGATAATTATCAATGAAATGGTGGGCAGCATAATTGGAAAAGGTGGTTCCACCATCCGTGCATTACAAAGTGAAACTGGTGCTTCTGTTAAGATTTTAGAGCCTATCTCTGATTCAGATGAGCGTGTTGTTGCAATATCTGCACGTGAGGTTTGTCTATTGACATGATATGATTTGTTCATGTTTCTTTCAAATGACATAAAAACTTTGTTTTCTTCATGGAGAAACCAATATTTTGTTCTTTATGTTATACAAATCTGTTTGTCTTTGAGCACTGGTATGTAACGTTCTTTTGTAACCAATGGACTACTGCATCTTTATCTATCAACTTTAATTGGTATTTTTGGATAAATTTTGTACTTGGAATTATTTGTTCTCTATCTGGAATATTGTTTGATCGATGGATATCTCTTGGTGCAGAATTCTGACATGACGCATTCTCCAGCTCAGGATGCAGTGCTTCGGGTGCACTCTAGGATCGCTGAGGCGTCTATGGATAAAAGCTGTGCTGCACCAGCAAGGCTCCTTGTTCCAGCACAGCATATTGGTTGCCTGCTAGGCAAAGGGGGATCCATTATTACAGAGATGAGAAAGATAACAGGAGCTAGCATACGAATATTTGCAAATGAACAGATTCCAAGATGTGCCCAGCGAAATGATGAGATGATTCAGGTATACCTCTGTATATGCTATGCTACAATGCCCCTAAGTTGGCGTGACGTCTTGAAATGTTCGTAAATAGGTAAAATGTAAAAAAAACTCTTATCTGATTCAAACCACATTAAAATTGATTCTTGATTCTGGTCTATTTTATTCAAGCTACTGATGGCTCATGGTGAACATCGAACACAAGCAATGAGTTTCAGAGCTAAGAATTCAAGGTGTTGAGACTTCCAACTGATAATTTGTACTAGTACATATCATAAATAACAGCATGTGCAGCTTCAAGTTGGATTCAAAAGAACACTCCCCTTCTTAGATATCCAGAATTTTGTTATGGAAAAATATAAACAGGGCTAAAGCAAACTGCAGAATATCTTTATTTTGTTGACTGAAACAATATGCTTTTTTGTGCTTTGTTGCATATTCTATAATTCTTTCATAATAATATTTCAACATGATGGGTGCGTTCGGTTCTCATTTTTGTGGCGTATTTTAGCTGCGGCTGTAACTGGGCAGCTGTTCGGTAGCCTGCTAACCTGCTTATTTTTGGCTTTTTTGAACTGTGGTTGTGCTGCACAGCAGCTGCTGCAGCTACGAGAAAGGCAGCCGAACGCGCCCTATATGTGCTGCAACGGATACTTCAGTTGGAAATGGCACACTTAAATCTTATATGAATTGGTCAATTTTGTTACTTGATCCTCTAAACGAAATTGCACTTGGTTATTCATAGTTGTGTTCAATCATCAACTGAACAAATAGATATGTATAGGAATCTTAAAGGAAAAATAATTCATTGAATCAAAAATTTTAGCTGCACAGGAAATTTTTTACTTCTTGAATACTTTTCTCAGGTCACTGGGAGCTTCCAATCCATTCAGGATGCATTGATTCATATAACTGGAAGGATCAGGGATGTCATCTTGCCCAAACCACACCCTAGTGGAGTCATGCCTCCCTATCCTCCTGTTGGAAACATCCCCCTTCACCAATCAAGACAAGAACCAGCTCCACCACATCCAAGTGGGACCATGCCTCCATATCCTATGCATTCTTTCAGAGCTGATGCTCCTAAGGGCCCGTTTGAATCTGGTGAACATCATCGGCCACCTGGCCCACTTCCACCACATTCAATGGAATATATGGGTGCTGATAGGATGCAATACTCATATGGTTGTGAGCATGGGGGTCCTCGTCCTTTTCTAGAACAGCCATCACCAAGAGCCTGGGCTTCTGAGGTAAGCTGCACATATTTATGATTAAGGGGTGAGTACAAGAGTGGTGGCTAGTCATTATTTAGCATGTTTGTTAGTTGCATAGTGTTCACAAATGTCTTTTCTGATGTGTGTAACTTAATTAGGAAGGGGTGTCGTGAGAGTAAGTAAATACTATGCTATCAGGTTGTCCATCACATTTCGTTCTGATTTTGGATCTGTACTGGTTCAATTGCATATCTTCTGCAGGCACCGAAAACAAACAATGAACCTCCAGGAAATATGCCTGATGCAGTACCAGTCACAGATTTCAGAAGGGGACCTGTGGCAAGGTACGTTAAAGCCGTTTTTGTTCAAGGTTTTATCTTGATATTGAGATCCTTACAGGGTTTTCTATGAGGAAGAAAGCTTGAACCCCATTGACTAGTCTGTAGCAGTGCTATCCTTAAACTCAACAGATAAAAAACTGAATGCATTTTTTATTATTTGGTGATATTGTCTGATCTATTCTCTTCAACAGTGAAAACCAAGGGGCTATTCCAACAAGTTCAACAACAGAAGTTGTTATTCCTTTCAACTATACACGATTTGTTTGTGGAAGCAACGGAAGTGATCTTGCAGAGATAAAAAAGGTATCGGCTCTTTTCTAATGTCACAACTATAGCTGGCCAACTGAGCCGGCCTGAGGCCCGGTACTTTTGGCCCGGCCCAAGCACGGCCCGGCACGACAGTAAAACAGGCCGGGCCGGGCCTGGGCCTGGCTGCAGGCCCGCTGGGCCGGCCCGAGCACTGCTCGATCACGCCCGTTCCTGAGACCGTTTAGCCCGATCGGCCCGGCTCGACACAGCATGGCCCGGTCCATTTATTATTTTATTGAAATTTAATATTAGAATATATGTAACTTGACCTATTTATGTTTAAAATTTATATTTTTCTATATTATATAATTATTTTTTCAATAATATCTCAAAAAAATATATTTTTTCCCGTGCTGCGGGCCGGCCCGGCTCGGCATGGTCCAATGGGCCCGAAAACATGGCTCGGCCCGTGTAAAATCACCCGGGCCGTGCCTGGGCCTGAGTGGTCGGCCCGCGGGCCGGCCCGGCCCGATGAACTAAGCGGGCCGTGCCGTGCCGGCCCGTCCCGGCCGGTTGGCTAGGTATAGTCACAACCAGATAAACAGAGGTCATTCTTGTTGCTTCTGCTTATGAAGGCAACAGGGACATGTCTTCTTGATTTACTATTATCGAGTGAAACGTCTTGTTACCATGTATGTTTATTTTTTTGCT
>BCLF01000008.1:3876041-3922328 GCA_001602275.1 Zoysia japonica | reverse complement strand
AAAGAAATCTGGCCGGTGGCCCACGAGCAGAGATCAGGCCGGCAGCCCACAAGCCTGCCAAGCCCACGAGCAAAGACAAAATGACGCAGTCTACCAAGCCCACAAGCTCACACCAGGACCTAGCCCACGAGGAAGGAGCTAGGCCGTGTGTGGGCCTCCCTGAATGCTTGTTTTCATAAGGCTCGAGCGCTCCCATTTTGTTTTGTCTGAAAAAAAACAGTTTTGCAGGTCAGCAAGGCGTCATCCTCTCTGTACTTGTAACTCATTATTGCTAGTCAACACGAATCATTATCCGAACGATAAGAATTTAAAAACAAATGAAATATTATCAGGAGGAAAACGATCGAACAGAGAGATGATGTGCGGTTTGCGTTTCATTTTCGGCGTCAGTAGCTGCCTAGCTTTCCAGACGACGTGCTAGTCCCAACGAACGCAGCAGCGCTTGTAGAAGACGAGCAGAGCATCACACGTCCGAATATTCGTTTGTTGGTCTATCCGCCTCTCCCCTATCGTCTTATTGACTTTGATGAGGCAGCGAGCGTCACGAAATGGATATTGTTTGTATATATATCATCCTGCCGGGGTGAACAAGGATTGGGGATCGGATGCGGCCGAAATTCACCACGTTTTTATATGGATGTCGTTAATTAGGAAAATAGAGGGAGTTGCGGTTTCTGAACTTTCAGAAAAGAGAAACGTGTTCTGAGCTTAGTGATTCGATGCATATGAAAATACTTAGGAGTATGTATGGCACCAACTACTGCTAGTTTCTACTGATGCGCTGCTTCATTGTAATAAGTGGAAGAAGATCATACTTAATCCGTGCGTCTCTGTCTTCATGCCGATCATAATACTAATAAAAATCAGTAACAAACCTTTTGTATTGAAAGCAAAAGGAAAACCAGTTTTCCCAGCTACTCCCATTCGAGGCTTGAGCTGACCTAAAATTTTCCGATGCACTGTCCGGTTGGAAAGACAGGGCCCCAACTACCAAGCATTATAATGTCCAGGCAAAGCAGGCAAGATAACCTAGCTAATCCATCGTACGAACACAGAATATTTTTATATGCCAATTGCGCAGCAACAGGATAAGATCACACTGCAAATGCGGAGTCATCAACCCCATCTGTCTCTCTCTCTCTCTCTCTCCACCTAAGAACACGTGGAGTAGCATAATAATCTTATCAATCGCATTTGCTCACATCGAAAGGATTATGGGATCAAAGATCAAAATCATTAAAAATTCAACATAGGATCCTTCATCCCCATCACTAGTCTGCTCTTTCTCTGACTCAAGCCTACTGGCCAAGAACACCTGATTAAAAGAATTAGGGTAGGGAAAATCGCTCAAAACCGATCGGTTTTCGTGATTTTTTGTTGAAATCGGTTCAGATCGGTTTTACAAACCGGTCGGTTTTCGTTTTAAAAATTTTAAAAAAATTGAAAAATTGAAAAAATTCGAAATACCGAAAACTGTTAAAACCGATCGATAAACCGATAAAATCGGTGTGTTTCAAATTTTAAAATCTGTTAATGTAACAAACCGGTGAAGCCGCTCGACTAACCGGTGAAACTAGCCGGTTTACTGTAGTAAACCGTTCAAATTTTAAAATTTTGATTTAGGGCGGTTTTTAACTGATTTTTCTGGTTTTCACGGTTTTCGTTAAACCTGTCCCGATTGGTTTTAACGGTTTAAACGAAATATTAAACTTTGATTGGGGTGCGATAAACACCATCCCATGCGACGCGCCGGTGCTGCTTTTATCTAATCTACTCCTACTTCGAAAACAATGTCGCTCCGCTGTCAATGGGGACGCCGAGATTTTTACCATCTTCGATTCACCCCGTCGTTCCTCCAAGAAATCCACGTCACTGGAGCTTTGTTTAAGCTGTTTTCGTGGCGATTCGCTGCTGTTTGCTCCGTCCCCGTCCTGTTCGCTTGTTTGATAGAAACCGAGGGCGTCGCGGGGTGCATTTTTTAAAAGTCTTCCCGTGCGGTGTGGTGCATGATCCACGCACGCACTACGCGGATTGTTGAAAGAAGCAGCAGGAAGCACTGATCTGTTCTGCTGCTGCTTTTTCGAAACAAAGTTACAGGTAAAGCGACTTTCAGTTGCGTTCTTGGGATCGAAGTTTTCGTTCTGTTTGATTGGTTAGATTCATCTAATCTCCCGAAAGCAGAAGCTTAATAAAAATTGAAGCGTAGCCAATGAAGCTGCACGATCAGAAGATGCCTCACCCAACAAATCATAACGAAGCAGCAGAGTTAACAACGAATCAAATGCAAAGCAATCAACAAACCATCATCATGATCATCATCATTATAGTTAAATGATACCCACAGGTTAGGTCAGTTCATACACATACCTTCTCGAGGTCAAAGAACATCAAAGACGAACACGACAAGCTCAGACGTTATACACTGCAATTATATGTGGTAACTGCTACTAGTAACATATCTCTACGAACCGGCCAAGATTAGGCCAAAGGTGAGAGCAAATCTGAGGCTACTACTCCTGAATACTGCTACTATCATCCCTGCTCGTTTGGAGATCTGACAGCGAGAAGGACCTCGGAGACCTGAACGTCCCATGGCCATTCCGCCTCGCCAGCAAGCCCATCTGCGTGGTGTGCGCACCGAGACGAGGCGGAGGCAACGGCAATGCCGGCGCGTTGCTGCCGTTCTTGCCTCGGCGCGGCAGGTGGTTGTACTCGTAGTCGTCGTCGGAGTCGTCCTCCTCGCCCTCGTCCCCCTCGGCGACGGCGTGGTCCAGGGCGAGCAGCGGGGGCAGGTACGTCGCCGTGGCGAGCGCGCTGCAGGAGGCGCGCCGGGACCAGTTGGCCAGAATGCGGCGGCGCTTGTTGAAGGGGTTCTCCGGCTTGGCGAGATCCTTCGCCGCAGCCACCGTCGACGTCGCCTCGGCGAGGCTGGTGAAAGACTTGGACTTGCCGGAGTAGAAGCTGGAGAGCCCGCTCCTGTAACAAAAGATCGAACATAAGCAAATCCTGTGAGATATTTCAGTCGATTATGTATCAAAATTCCCCCTTTTCCCCTTTTTGACAAGCTCCCACATCATTCCCCCGATCAAGAACTTCATTTCCAAATCGGAAACAAGCCTAGCGTTGCTAAAAAGGGCATAAAAAACTTCTCTCGGTCCAAGAAAAAGGTTCTAATTTTGCAAAATCCAAGAGCAGAGGAAGAAATGGAAGCTGTATGAACTCACTTGATGGGCAAGGAGTCCTCTAGCGCGTCCAAGCAGCCGAGCCCGTCTCCCTCCTTGAGCTTGCTCTCCACCTCGTCCTCCCCCTCATCCCCTTCGGCCTCTGACGAGGAGTTCTCCCCTATCGACGAGCTGGACGGCGACGGCGCGCCGATCGACGAGTTCTCCGTCAGCACCTCCTCGTCCACCTCGTCCTCCTCTATGAAGAACCCGTCGCTCCTCCTCTTCCTGACCGACAGAACCTCACGTTCGCCGGCGGTCCCGTTCCCGGATCCGGGGAATCCGTAGGCCGGCCGGACCTCCGCCACCGCGGTCGACATGTCGCCTGCGCTGCCGGATTCGTCGGTTCGGAGGGTGCCAGTGTGTGCGTTTCAGAGCAATTGAACAAATCTCTGGAGGATCGGATATGTGTCCGTCGAAGAACAGGACAGCAACTCACCCGCTTGGTGAGAGAGAAAGAGAGAGAGAGAGATATGAAGGGAAACGCAGGAGGATAGGATAAGGGCGAGGACCAGGATGCGACGTGGGTAGGCGGAGTCTTTGGAGGATGATGGGTGCCGCTGGGTCCAGGATCCTCTGCATCAGAAACTCAAACACGATATGTCTCGTGAATGACGTGCTAAAAAAATTGTTAATACTAAGAGAGATGCTACAGTATTTGATAGAAATTAGAAGTATCTTTTTCTCTTTGATTAAAATCAACTGTTGATTTTTAAAAATTGGTAACGAATCCATCATTTTTGATATCGAACTCAACATTTTAGTATCTTTGACTAAATATCTCTTTATTTTTTAACTATTAAATCTAATTAAATAGACGGTTGTAGTTAACTTTAAGTATTGTAACATATTTCTAATATTAATTTTTAGTATATATAGTTTGTCAAGCATATAGAAATTATTTACTACTATGATATTAATGATCTATAACAATACATATTGTTATACATTAAAAACACTGCTTGACATGACATTAACATTATGCGTAAAATAGAATACGAAGATCAAACAAACCAAACCATTTTATGGTCTGATGATGGTATACTATTTTTGTTCTCTGACTAGTCACAATGAACAAGTGGGTACATCTTACAATAGAGCGAGACGAATCACCATATGACACTATCAACTATCAGTTGTCGTTAACTGCTAATAGAAGTGACAGTTAGATGCACAGCAACAACCCAGCTAAAGGTTATGATGATTCTTGAAATATCTAGCTCTAGCAATACATTAGTAAAAATAGTTAAAGAAAGTAATTTAGAAAAAAAAAAACTTGTCAACCTGTACAAGCACAACAAAACCAGTGGACAAGTACAATTTCATCTATCCTTCTAGCCGCAGAGAATCCTAGCAGCCCACGCCTAGCGGATGAGCATCCCTTGCGTGGCCACTGGACCGCGTCCACCCCTGGTTTCCCAGCGCCGCGTTTCTGTGGGCTTGGGAACGGAGACGCCGACGCGACGAGGAAGAAAGAAAGCCAGTCAGTCAGCCAGCAGCGGCGGGCCCGGTGGCATTAGTTATGAAAAATTCCACAATGAACTGAAGTGTGTATCAAATATGATAATTTTACTAAAATATATCATCTGGATAAGAGAGAAGAGATGTGAGAGAAATAATTGTTTACTTCATATGAGTGGATAATAGTCATATAAGTGACTAGGAGTTAATGCTATATGAACTAGTTATATAATGTACTCCCTCTATCCTAAAATCACATTCGATTAAGCTTGTAACGCTAAGACCATGAAGCAGCTGTCTTCAAATTTAATCCTTTGTTCACTGCTCCTGATTAATCAAACAGTAATCACGGCATGCATGCAGCCTGCTTATCTACCGGCCAAAACATGGAAAGCGCAGCGCAGCAAGGAGAGAGATCACAGCATGCAGGGAGACCAAAAGTGCATGCAACGGGAGGCTTTGCTTCAGGACGCCGGGAGCCAAACAGTCGTAATTAAGGAACTTAATTAGAAAGGGAAAAATGGCTGCATGCACACATAGCAAAGGGTTCTCCTGAAAAATAGCAAGTAGCGTAGATGATTGTGGGAAAAAGATTTTGAGCTTAAACGAATATGATTATGGGATAGAGGAAGTATATAACAGCTAATAGAGAAGCATTTAATGTATAATAACTACTTTTTTCTACGTTGTGGTTGCTCTTACGGTTGCAGCAGCACCATCGAGCCACGGCCACGACCGCTGCTGATGAGGATGAGGAGGAGGCGCGCGCTGACGAGGTAGGCAGGCGCAGGCGAGTGAGGCGTTTTGACACGTTCCTCTTGCTCTGCCGCGTCCGCGCGTGATGTGGTGGCGGACGAGCCCGAGGAGCGACGCCGACGAGGTTGCCGGTCGCTGCGAAGCAACGAACAGATCGGTCGACCTCCTCCATCCATGTATATTCATTCAAAGGCTCTGAAGTCCGAGCGAGCCGGATAACCACAAACCGCCGTCTACTGCTCCTACTCCTACCAAACTGGAGTACTTTTCGTAGTATTTACAAACATCCTACCTAGTGCGACGCTTTGCGGCCGGATACTATGTGTTACAGGGTGATGCTACTACGTCTTCATGGGATGCTACGACTTCAGCCGAGTATTCAGTCAGCCGCCGGTACTCTGCTGCCTAGGTAGCGGGTGCTTCCGACGAACGTTCCTTACTCTGACGATCCAAGTGTTCTCAGTCAGCGGAGCGACGCGCGCACGGCGATGTCTCCGGTCACCGCGTTTGACTTGGCCACCGCGGCGATTTATCTCCGTTAGTCTAATCTTCGAGAAGGTATACCTGTAACACCCGTTCAAAATCACTCAGCTTCACATTTCAATCGGAGTTGCGGTACAAATTTGGTTTATTTGTTTGTTTTTGAGCAAGTCCAGCAGTACTAGGGAAGCGTTTGTTACAATGTAATCCAATTATGTTAATATATGTTTGTTTTAACCCACTCCGTAATAAGTGTATCGTAATTAAATCCGGAGCTATTCTCCCACGTAGGAGTCTGGCTGCAGAACATTTCTGTTTGGAAAAAAATTTATTTCAGTCTCTCAACTTTTTTAATTGTGCAGTTTTAATCACTCAGTTACAAAAACTAGATACCCGCGGTCCTCTAACCTTCAAATCCGTTCAGTTTTTGTCCTTGAGCAGATTTAGCCGGTGGTTTTGGTTGATCGTGGCGTGCACGTGACGGTTCGTCTTATGTGCCAACTGACATTTTCACTGACATAGACACTAGATTTAATCTGATATTATTTTAAATTAGAAAAAAAATACTTAATGACCTCAAAAAATTATAAAATTTTACAGAAATTTAAATTATTTTTCAAGGAATAAATTTTGTTTTAGAACCAATTTAAAATTCGAAACACATTTTATTTTAAAAATTTAGAAATAAAAATAACGACCAAAAAATCTAGACCTCTGAAACCACCGAATAAAATTTTATTTTTTTTTCTAAATTCATATAATTTCAAATATTTTTATTGTTTCACATACATTTTCTTTAGAAATTTAAAATTTCACATTTTGAACTTGAATTCAAATTTTTATAGTTATTTTTATTTCTAAATTTTTAAAATAAAATGTGTTTCGAATTTTAAATTAGTTCTAAAACAAATTTTATTCCCTGTAAAATTATTTAAATGTCTGTAAAGTTTTATAATTTTTTGAGGTCGTTAAGTATTTTTTTTAATTTAAAATAATATCAGATTAAATCGAGTGTCTGTCACGTCGCGTTGGCACATCGAACGAACCGTCGCGTGGACGCCACGTCAACTAAAACCACTAGCTAAATCTGCTCAGAGACAAAAAATGAACGGATTTAAAAGTGCGGGTATGTAGTTTTTGGTAACTGGAGTAACAAAACCGCACAGTTGCTGGAGAAAATAGGACTTTTTCCTTTCCGTTTCGTGTACAAATGACATTGTTTGGGCCGGGCTTGTTCAGTACCAGCTGAACGATTTGTTTCTGATGCGGACCCGTTCAGGCCCGGGGTGCTGGGCTGGACTGGTCGAGTGTAGCCCACAGTAGTTTTCGGCCTGCCATTCCGCTGCGATGGAAGCGGTTCGAGGCCTTAAGACCAGAGCGAGCTGCTCGATTACAGTCAGGTTCCCAAAAAGAAAAGGCACTACACAAGTCTGTCAGATAAGCTTTCGGCAGCAGCTGCAGTCACCTTTGCAGATGACTCAAGTGGATCACAAGCTTCCAAGCTGTAATTCATCCTGGGTTAGGGAAGGGAACTTACCCACGCATTGGCATCCAGTGCTGAGTCTACTGACTCACCGCAGCGTGTGGACTGTTACTGCTAACGAACTCACCGCAAGGGTTATTAGAAGTGACTGCGAGTGAAGAGGGCCACACACCGTCGATCACTGTGGGTGATTCCGCGCTGCAGCGAGAACAGTGGATCAGAGTGTGGCAGCCTTGCAGATACATTATATAGCTGCCTGTGATTCCTGATTAATCCTCTTCTTTTTTGACAGAGCAGAGCACAATCAACGCGATTTTTAGTTGTGGGTGCAGGGGGAGGAGACAATTGAGCGGTCATCGCGAGCTTCTTCGATTCACCACGCAGGACATGGCTTGGCCAGCGCTCAGCTGCAGGCCTGCTAAAGCGCCTCGCTTTTTCGCGCTCTGCAGCTTCAGAGATCGCCCGACCGATCTCCGCCGCCGCCAGCCACCGTTGCTGGGACGGCAGGTCTGTCGGGGCATCCCGCAGCCGGGCCCCAAGAAATGGAGCACGTACTCCTACCAGCTCTGCGCGCTGTCGATCGCTCCGCTGTAGGAGGAGAAAAGGCGGAGGAGGNCTGCAAACGTCGCCTTTCCTCAGGTGGTCCTTCCGATTGTCTCCGCTGATGCCTCCGGCTCATCCCGATCGCTGACGACGGCGATCCCTGCCACGGTCTGACGGGCCTGACCACGCATCCGATTGTCTTCTTCCTCCCCGGCGAGGTGGACTGCCGTCGGTCCCCTGTACGTCCGGCCCCTGGCTGGCAAACCGGCCGCGCCAATAATTGTGCGTCATTGACACGTACATGTCGTATCGATTAAACTCTCCCTTTCTTCCTTGCGGGGAGTGGGGACGATCGATCACCCCACAGGCCAGATCGATCACAAATTATGCGATGGGCGTGGCCGGCCCGACGCCTGGCTATGACGACGGTGAAAGAGCGAGCAGCAGGCACTGTGCTGGGTGGTGAGGAGTCAGCAGTGCATGCATCTGCATGTGCGTCACACTGGCTACTGGTTAAACCTCTTTTGGTTTGGTTCCTCCCAGTGACGGCGACAGTGAACTGAAGGAGAAGATGCCCTGCAAATTTACAGTGCAGAGCACGTTTTCTATGTACGTCGATCGAGGCTCTTTGGCCAAGGCCTCGGTTAAGCTAAAGTATCGAGTAACTGTAAAATTAAACAAAAATGCTCCTGCAGTAGTTTATTCTGGCATGCCCTGTCTAGGTTATACATCTATCGATCCAGTGAAACATCACAGCATTTCAGTCTGCTGTGGCTCATGATTACGGAAACCCATATTCTAATGCCACACCAGATGATTGAATCCCGAACAGTGGTTAATACTTCAATACGCATCGCTCGGCCCCCACATGCATCGGATCCTTGCGTCGAAAGGCAGAGGGAGACCACATGCATGGGGATCACGTAGTATAGCCAGCCACATGGGCCCACATGACATGTCTCGTCGACGATCGATGATGCGTCCATGCGGCAGGCAGGCAATCTGCAATGCTTCCAAAGACCGCACCACCGCCGCCGCATCCATCCGCCTTCCATTCTGACCTCGTAACGATACGCCTTTTTCCGTGCGGGATCGGAGCCGGTGTAAACTAACACGTGCAGTGCAAGTGGCTAGATCCGCTGTATATGCGTGTCGACTTAACAATCGTTTCCGCAAATCCGCATACGTATGGATGTACTAACATGCATGTGTTGTTTTTATACTCTCTTTTGCTGTTTTTGGGTTAGACATCGAGCATAAATGTAGATTTGACGAGCCTTCCTCTTTTTACCGGATGCAATTAAAATATCCCTCTTCTAATCTGATCCCGTGAGTTCCACTGTGATCTCTCTATGTTCTATGCTTGGGCCGAAATACGCTTTATAACAAGTTTTAAAAAAAGATATGGGTGACGTACTATGCTGGAGTAGCTTACAAGACAAGCACGCACGCCGTACTCATACACACATGCATGAACTGTAGAGGGGAGCGCATATACATTGTACGTACGAACTCTTCGTTTCATCATTTTATTCGCAGGAAAGTTTTATGAGACCGCCACGCTCATGATTTTGCGTTGGGCAGTGTAAAGAATGTGCGATCGAGGCATAGCAGCAGCAGTTAATCTCAGAGAAGGGAGAAAAACAGAGGTTGGGGGAGGGGGGTAGGAACTACTGGGAAGACTCTTGAGACCCGGCCTTCCAACCCAACATGACCCATGTGGCTGGCAGCACCAGCTTTTCTTGTTGCCAACCACCACCTTTGTGATCCGGTGGGGCATCAACCCGAGATCTGGTCTTCCTTCGCTCCACTGCTGATCAGCCCCCCTTCCCTCCTTCCCCGGCAAGGCAGTGGCATTCTCGGTGATTCTTCCATAATTGAGGGCTGTTCATGTAGTCACCGCCAGACTCACTACAAACTTGAAAATCTCGCGGGAAAGAATAAACGACCACTGGCGGTGGAAGGAAAGCTTGCTACTCTTGCAAGCAACGCCTGTCATGATTTATGGGTTTGCTTTTTCTAGTTAGACCCATTATTATTTTCGTCGTAAATTGGTGGCCATTCAGGTTCTTCCATCTATAGTTCATGAGCAATGTTAAGACAGGAGATCAAAAGTGCCCGGCTGCGTTATTTTGAATGCGAAATAAATGGCATGGTTTTATCCATCCCTTAAGGCATTGCTATTTGGCTAGTTAAAAATGAGCCTGGAATTGGGACAAGAAAATGTTGCTAGATACTTTTTTTTATTTATTTTCTAATCTTAAATCTACACTTTATTTCCCATTAACCAGACACCACCTTAGTTATTTCGGATCCAATCCGTGCGTACATGTGGTTAATTTTTTAAGAGGAAATGTCACCAAACAACGTCGGGTCCATTACAAAGAATCATTGATATGCATATTCGGTGGGAAACTGTTCCCATATTTTTTTTTCAAAATTTTAAAAAGAATAGCTAAAAAGCACGCTTACTATAGATTTGCTCAATGGCATATCACTGATCACTCATCAAAACTCAACAAGCCTGCCCATCCTCCCTGATCACGAGGAAACCCTGCACAAATACCTGGCCACGGCTGGCAGCCGGCGCTGTTGGCTTGGGCCACGACGACCCGTGTGCACGGCCGCACCATGCGCGCACAGCGCCACGGCTGGTGGTGAGTGAGGCCGGGGAAAGTGGTGGTGGGTGCGGCCGCACTGCAGCCACACAGCTGAACATTTTTCAGAACTAGAAGAAGAGCAGCAAAAAGCCACGCTCCGGTGCTGTCCGCTTCCGGCTTGTTCGCTAGGAGCTCGCCCTTCCAGTTGCTGTGCCAAATCTAACTGCTCCTTGATGCTGTGCGAGCAATGCACGCCCCTGCTTTTTGTGCCGTACCTGCTGATTACTAGTGATTACCTGCCGGCAAGGGGCTCCATCATTTTCCTCACCCCAATTATGCTGCTTGCCCACGTATGTATACAGGGGATTTTCTGTATTGACACTGTCGAATTTGTTATCGGCATTCACCAAACTAAATTCTATAGTACATTGTCAGTGACACTGCGGTATGTTTCGCCAGAACTGTACTTTGCACTGGATGTAATCTGAACATTGTTCTTCCTACTTTGTGCCATAGTGTTACTAGTTTAACTTGCATATGGGTTACTGGATCGACGTGCATAGCAAAGAACCTGATTATTTTATTTTAATAAGGATCCTGTAATGACGGAGTGGTGGAGCTTCTGTGCACGGAAGGGCACGTATCCAGTCACATGTAAAATAGAGTACTGCGCATCAGCAACTTTCTTGCCTCAACCTGAATTTTGTAGTGAGGTTTATTGCTCATGTTAACAGCATTACCGCCTCTCGGCAATAAATAATCCTCATGGGATTCCCAAAGAAAAAAAAAAAATCAATCCCCATGGTAATGGCCAGCGGTTGGCATTTACACTTGCGCCCTCGCGAATGCTTTCTCTTTTCGACTGCCCCTTCCTCCCCACCGCTGAAGGGCGTTGCTATTTAACCCGTCTTCGCGCTTCGACTCCAACCTTACTCTCCCTCTCTCTCCCTCTCTCTCTCTCTCTCTCCGATTATTGCAATTGCGGCACCCTCATCCAACAACCAGGCGAATTTCGTTCCGGTTCACCGCCGCGTGCGCGCGAGTTCGGCGGTAATTCGGGAGGCAGAAACAATGGCGTCTCCGGCCGAGGACGCTCTTCCGGCGCTGCCGCCCATCAAGACGGCGCCTTTGCCGCCGGCCCCGCCGTTCGCCTCGGCCTCGGCGCCTCCGTCCCCGGCGCCAGCGTCGGCGTCGTCGTCGGCGGCGGGGGTCGACGGCGCGAAGGCGGAAGCGGAGGAGCCGTCGACGCCGACGTCGGAGGAGAGCAGGCTCCGTCCCCCCGCCGTGTGCCCGCCGGCTCCGCGCAAGCCGCCACCGCCGCGGCTGCCGGCCCTGAAGCGGAAGCCGGCGCCCGCGCGGGTGTTCGTCGCCGTCCCACGCGACCTCTCCACAGTGTTCCGGTCGCTGTCCCCGAAGAAGCGGATCCGGGTGTCGTGATGCAGCAATCTGGCCGTAATTTAGCGTGGCCTTCACCTTGGCTTCCCGTCGAATTCTTGGAGAATTCTTCCGAGTTCTTGGCTCTTCCTCCTCCTCCTCTTCTTTTTCGATTTTTTCCTTGGTTAATTACAGGTGTCCACGGCCATGGTATAAATTACAGTCCCCCGGTATAAATAACCCGTTCTTTCTCATGTGTGTTTTATCCTCTTTTTTCTTCTTATTGTGTTTGTGTGAGCGAGAATTTGTAGCTCTAGAAATGAAGATATTGCTGTTACTGAATGGAAGCAGTTCAACGACAAAATGGAAGCTTGTACTAGGCAAATTCAGTTACTATGATATTGGTAATTATGATAGTACCTACTAATCCTAATTGCCTTAGTTTTCTAAGTCTGCTTAATTTCTGGTGTCCCATGTCCAAAAAATGAATTGGAATTCAGTTGCCACAATCGTCGACCACAATTCGGAGGATGCAAACCTGTGCACGAAGCCCTGAACACACAGCGACAGGCGTCTGTCTAATTCCGGGTAGATCCAGCACCGACGCAAGCGGACACCCGGGAATTGTTAACTGCGAGACAATCCTGCGTAAAATTCGAATTTCATTTCAAATTTAATTTACTGAACACTCTCCGTAGTGGATGGATTTGATACCCTGCCCATCAAATCACCTCACCAAAAGAAAATGCCTCTGATGGTTAGTGTACTTTTGGCTGTGTTGTCCGAGTGCTAGAGAGAGGACAGAGAGAATCTTCCATTTATCAGGCCATGACATTGATTTATTTTTTCCTCTCTCTTGGTTTGGATCAATCTTTGCAGGGTAAAAAAAAAAACCTAGATGAAGGAAGGCCTAATTCCCTGTCTGTCTCTCTACTCTACGGACCCGGGAGTACTAGTACCTAGAAACGTCAAATTTACACACTATTTGAGGTTTTTCCATCCATGCAAGGTCACCTCGAGCGTCTTGGATCGGGTAACTATCTCCTGTCCGTATCACCATCGGAAACTGAGCAGAATCCAAGGTCCCAAGTTTCAAGAACGTGCAGTCGATGGATCATGACAGGCTGATGAGGCAACAAATTTGCCTATACAGTCTCCGGTCTTTTGTCGTCTGCTACATTGGTCAGTCCGCATCCAGCTTACGAGCTGCAGGAGTGCCTTGTACTCCGTACCTGCCAGACCACACAGACACAGTACAGGTAGCGTCAATTCGACAGTGCGCCACTCGTGGTGAAAACTGAATTCCCATATGGATTTTAGCTCATGGAAGTAACTCAAAGACAGATGCGCTCCTTATCAGCTCCGGTAAGCTGCAGACACAGACTCTTGAGCAAGAAGCCAAATTACCCAGCTTTCTGAAGGTGGCTAGTACTAGATCGTGAAGTAACAGAATTATTCAGAGTTTCCAGGTTCAGCCAACACCATGGCCTCAATTTGCTTGCCTCCAGAAGATCGCCACAAAAGGCTGTGACGCTGGTGCCCGGTGCCCCGAAGATGGGGTTAGCAAGAGCGAGTGAAACCAGAAAAGGGGGCGGGCCTTCCTCCTCACATGGGCAGGGTTATGATTTTGTTTGAACCGCTTCCGGTCGAGATCGATTTGACAAAAATCGCGAAAATCGTAAAAATCGGTCGAAAATCTTTTCAAATCAAAAATTTAAAATTTGAACGAATTGCTACAGTAAACCGTTCGTTTTCAACGGTTTTTTAGATTTCAAAATTTGAAACCCACCGGTTTTAACGGTAAACCGAGCGGTTTTAATGGTAAGCAGAGTGGTTTTTATGGTTTTCGATATTTTGAAATTTTTCAAATTTTTAAATTTTTTAAAATTTTTAAAACGAAAATTAATCGTTCGATGAAACTGAACCGCAGCAGTAAGATCGAAAACCACGAAAACTGAGCGGTTTACCGTGGTTTTGTGAACCACGCATATGGGTTGTTACTTGCAGTTACGGTCGGTGCTGTCGCCTCAGGAACAGGTCCCTGCGCGCTTTATCCCGGAAAGAGCCCCCGAGCAGACGCGAGGGATCAGGATTCGGAAAAGCCGCCCTGTTACCCCTGCCTGCATCCCTGCTCGGTTTTCACCTGCAGTAGAATCTGGAGTGGTATGCACAAGGAATGTTCCCAAACACACTTTTTTTCCCTTTTTTTTGGCATTTCCGTTGGTTAGATTTATCTTTGACAGCCTGTGTCACCAAACAGTTAACGTTTTGGTGGAGTTAATTTTGTTTCAGCCGCTTGCGTGTTCCACGTACTCAAATAATGTTGCCCAGACAAAATGAGATGGACGAACGGCTCGGTGACAGAAAACAACAAACCAATGCCTCTTTTCGAATCAACCTTTTTTTCTGAAAACTAATACTAATGCATTATTCTTTTGTAACACATCTAAATTGTACATTTCCACATGACATTATATTTTTTTTAAAATGTAGCGGCGTATGGAAAAAGTAATGGCCAAGAATCCAAGATGATGGAAGCACGTTGAGCTCAGAATCTCTTTCCTTTTTTCTGGAAACAGGGCTGGGCTCAGAATTCTAGGATGCACGACTCGAGGGATTTTTCAATCCGTAAACAGGGGTAAATGCAAGGGCGCGGAGTCAAAGTTACCAGCACGTACTACGCTGGAATATACACGGCATGGCCGTAAAAAACCTCGGATCCTTTTCTAACTGAAACTCCGTATACCGTAATGTTTTTGTTCGTTGTTTCTCAGCGGGAATTGAAACGTTGCAGAAGTGTAAATTCGTCTTCCAACCGTTTCTGAGAACATTTTTATGCTGCCAGTCAGTAGAATCTGAGGCCATATTTGCTGTGCCGGTCCTGATTTAGTAAATCTAAACCATTAGATAAGAAAAGAAAAACATGATGTATGGTGATACGTGGAGTTTATTTAAACCGAAATAAGTCATCAAAGCAATAAAAAAAATAAAATTTATAATCTATATATAGGTATGCTGTGTCAAGGGGCCCCTCTGACTCACGGGCCCTCTGGGCGACCGCCGGAGCTGCCCTCCCCTCCGGGCCGGCCCTGCATATTTGTACCGGCGCCGCAGTGAATCTGCGGTGGTGTTGCGGCAACGGACCTCTCTTTATTTTTTTCCACGGCCATTTATTTGTTTACAGGTAGTAGTACCCTATTAATTTTCGTATGAAAATTTCTCGGTTAATTCGTACTACTACCGCCAATCTTTTTGAGGTTGACTTCTTTGCTGTGCTCTGCAAGTTCAATCATAATCTCTCCCTTAACTACTGGCAAATTTCGGACCCAAAATCACGATGAACCCACACCAGCGATCACCAATAATAGGAGCAGCTAGCCTCGCCAATCTTTCCGGTGGAATCTGCAGGGCTCTAGAGAAGCTCCCAGCTGCTGGGTGCTGTTTTGGGGTCGACATGCATTTGCAGCGCATCGATGGCATCGGGTCTCCTCTCGGAACAGAGAGAGATCGTACGCCAGTTGGATCGGATGGAGCCTCGAGTACCCGAAAGCTTCGGTTTGCTGCTTTCCGCGGCAATTGCAGCACGAAAGCGGGCAGGCAGCGGCACAGTGGCTGCATACAGGACGACACTTCATGAGCCGGATTAACATTAGCTGGTTAATTAAGCGGACAGCGAGTACTGACTGGTAACGTCGATGAAAATGGCATGGCATGCACGCTTTACTGTTTACCCAACCAGACGCCACCAACCAGTCCTCTCTGATCCAGCAGTGGTAGTGCTGGTGCTACTAACTCCGCTGGCTTGCTGCTTTAATCTTTACTGCTATTGATTAGCAGTGACTAACCACCTTCCTGGCTAGGACAAACCGGTAGTAGGTGGCATGGTACGTTTACATGGACATTAACATGGTCAGTTTTATTCCCTCCATGTACGGAATATGGTTCTGATATCGATAAAACATGACAATTTGTTTATTAAAAATAAGCCTCCTGTTATTATTATTTTTGCGAGAGCCAGGTGTAGAAGTTAGTGTCTTCTAATATAATATGATTTTGTACACAATTGCTTTGGCACTGTGCTATGTCTTTCGAACTATTAGTAGTGTTTGAAAAGTCTGTGCATGTATAAGTTTATTCATCGGCTGCAAAATGCCAACAGGCTCCTCCAAATGGCACTACCGACTGAGCCGAGCGGTTTCTTCGGAGACGAGCGAAACAGACGAGCAAAGGTCCAGCGCCGATCGCTTTCTGCTGGGTACCATCTATCAGGCTCGCATGCACTTGTTTGGAAACTTTGATACTTTCACAATTCGATTTCGATGTGGTTGAAACGTACAGAGCTGAAGCTATATTTCACACAACTTTCTTCTTCCGTTACCACAACGTAAAGAAAGGCATGGACGCACCTCACTCCTGCTGCAAAGCCGCGACCATCTGACCTGAACCTGACCAGGAAACCACCAGGATCATCAATTCATCATCATGTAATTTGATTGTGCGCTTAAGAAACCATGATAATTTGCGATAACAACGATCTTTCTTTTGAGAAAAGAAGGATTAAACGAGACGAGCCAGAATGATCATCTGCAGAGGCAAGTTTCATTCGAGCCGTGCCATGCAAGCAAGGCGCGCGCTGCTCGATCCGGTGGCTTTAGAGCCTAGCTTTTGACCGGCAAAGCCTTCCGGCCAGAACAAGGAAGCCATAGGATGCCATTGCCGTTACGTACCCCGTCGCTGTAGCTAACCTCAAGCATTCCCGGAGAAGATTCTCCTTCAACCAACATGCCGGCTGTCTTTGTTCCTTCACCGACAATGTGGGCGCTGGAAAGATAGATACCGACTATCGAAGACGTCTCGGCGTTTGAGCAAAGCGGCTGTCGAGACCTGTTACTATACGCGGCTGCTGCATGCTCACGGCCGATCGACCACCCGTTTTGTCGCCGGAAAATTAGTCTCGATGGCGTCGCGTTGTTCCAGGGAACAGAGAGCTCGTGTCGACTACCGTGCGTGCATGTTGGGGCACGGCACGGATCTAGAGTATGTGGGTGCCAGCGGCACGCATGCACGGACCGATATAGCGCCTCGACGTACCGTCTCGCCGATCTATCCGGCCGGAAACATGGCACGGACGTCCCTGTGACCTGTTGTGCCGCATCAATCACGCTAGCTGGACGCGGCTCGGACAGGAGGGAGGGTGGGAAATGGATCGGATCGAGCGAGCGAGCGGCCATCGCCCATTGATATGATGTGGTGCTAGCCGGCCGGTCGGGATGGAGCACGTGCGAGGAACGTGCGCGTCCGCCGGGTCGACAGCTACGGGACACCGCTGGCCGTGCGTGTCCGCGGCATGCATGAAGCCGGGCTGCTGGATTGGATGGCGCCGGCCGCGCGCGGCAGATGCGAAGCGAGTCGAGACCGACAAACGGGAAAGAGGTTCGGGTGTCCGGCCGGCGAGACCACGAGGTACACGACGCTAGCGAGACCACCCCCGCGCCGCGAGCACGCGCTACGCGGACCCCACGGCCCGCCCGCCGTGCCAAAAACGCGCAAGTACGTTCGTCCCCGGGACCGTGCGCGTACCACACCGTAGCGTGTCAGGACCGGCGTGTCCGTGTCGACCGCGCGCAACGGTGCTGGACCTGGGTCCTGGACCACTGCTGCTGTGCCGGCCGGCCACTCCTCCGGCGTGCCGCACGTACGTAACACGGTAAACCGTGAACGGAGAACAGGTTGAAATTTCTCGGAGACAAATCGATCACGTCCTGGCGTGGAAAAAGAAGGGTCCTGCCGTGAAGACCACGCGTGCGTTCGGTTTGGTTTAGAGTCTTGCTAGGCTTTAATTTGAAAGTGAGGTCGTATTCCTGATCATTACGACCATCGCCAATGCTGTTACGTATGCTACCTCACGCCGGTACGAATGATCATCACTCGTGGCACGCACTCATGACGCTGCACCCAGCCCGGCTCTCGTATAGGAGTATCCATCTCTCTCGTGTCCGAGTCTGTATGTCGCACAGTTAAAAAAAAAAAAGACAGGCAACGGGACCAGTGTAACCTGAACAGGGCGACATGATACCAGTCATGGACCTCATGCCTCACGGTATGTCATTTAGTGCTTAAGATTAGCTGAGCACTGAACAGGAGCCAATTAGGACGGGGGAGACATGGCATCTGCACGTTGTTTCAGAGTGCTTGCAAGCAGCCTGCAAATGCACTACTGTGGTGTTTTCTCTCATCGCGGAAAATAGCAAGCCATCGGTAGAATACTCTGAAACACTGGCATCAAAGAGGGAACCCCCGAAAGACCATAGCTTTGACAGTAGGATTGCATCCAAAAACGACCTGCTACATTCAGCCGAACCATCACTCAACTATACAGAAGGAAGTTTCAGAGCCTGTCAATCTGATCAAGGAGCCTTACTTGCACAACATACTAATACTATGTCTAACGCTACAGGTTAAGTTTCACATTCTTGGGTCACATACACATCATCTGTCCCAGACCAGGGCAACGCTGCCATCATAGCTTCGTCATTGTCATCAACAGCAGCGAACTCTTCATCGTCAGAAGTCGGTTCAGCAAACGGTGCATCTAGGCTCTCCCAGTTCAGGTCGTCTTTGCAGAGGAGGCTAGGCTCTTCACTGAACCATTCCTCCAAAACATCAATGTTGTCCAGGCTGATGGGATCGATGGCGTCTTTGAGCTTGCGCTGGTTCCTGCATGACAGTAGTAAATTGTTAATAGATAATTCTGTCAAGGAGTTATGCAGAAACAATTTTAGGTAACTTGTACCTTTCTCTAAGCTTCAGGTTGTACCGAACGAAGACACTGTCACTTATCCTGGAACGCTCAAGCCTGCTTAGTTTGCTGGAATGGAGATGTTCAAATACGTCCCAATTCTTTTCACACCCTGTTGCGCTACAACATTGGCTGAGGACTTGGACTGCAAGACTTTGAAGCTCTAGGGTACCATTACCGAAGTTGTCCCACCATGCAACTAATGAAAAAAATGTAAATTAGCGAGACTGAGGTATCCAGAAAGGCATACTGAGAAGACATAGCATGATAACATAACAAAGAAAATCGAAGTCCCTTCATATCTTATACCTGGATTAAGTTTCTCTCTCTGACGAATTGCAATCGGAAGGCCAAAATCTCCAGTTGATTTCTTATACTCCTCAAACTGGACGAATATCTTATCTTGGACCTCATCATCATGGACTAGACTAGCAATTGTCTTAATAAGTTCCCTAAACGCATAGCTTTGCATCTTAAAAGAGGGGTTAAAGTAAATACCAGAATTGAAAAAGCACCCTGCTGCATGCAATGGACTATGAAGCTGCCTCTCCATTCTAGCATCTATTACTCTAACATACGGACCATACAGACAAGCCTTGTGCATCATCCTACTCCTTATTGACTCCTTTGCCTTTTCCATTGCTTCATAAAGATAACCCATGGATGGGTTTTCATTGCTATCCACCAAGCGCAGGACACGCAGCAGAGGTTCAGTGACCTTCACGACATGTTTGCATTGAGCCCAAAAGTCGACATCTTTCAATATAATGGCTGCAACATCTTTTCCAGGGCCACCTTTTGCATAATTTGATTTCAACCATTTGTTGCTAGCAACCATTTGGCCAAGCTCTTTCTCAAATTTAACAATGCATTGCAGACTAAGAAACTGAGTAGCAAATCTTGAGATAGCAGGGCGACACAGATCCCTACCATTTGTGAATTCTTTCCTCATTAAAGACAGAACCCATGCATGATTATATATGAACTTTGTTATTTTTCTAGCTTTTTCTAAAGTTTCATTGACCATAGGAAAATATTTAGGATCTGCAAAATTCTCCAGCATCAAATCAATGCAACGCGCTGCACATGGAGACCAAACAAAAGTGCCATATCTTTCTTCCAGAATCTTCACAGCAGCCTTATATCTTATGTCAATATCAGTGATAAACTGAACTATGTTCTGGGGCCCAACCTCTCTAACAACCTGATCAAACATCTCAACCAAATCTGTATTCTCTGTTGAAGTATCTGCAGACTTCAAGAACATAATTCCTCGTGGGCAATAAACAAGAAAGTTTATTATTGAGCCCTCTCCATGGCCCTTCAATCTGTCAGCAATAATTGAGCAACCACATAAACTCCATTCTCTCCTCAGATCATGAAGATACTCATGAATGTCTTCAGCAATGTGTTTCAATAATGGCTCACGTAGGTCATGATATGATGGTCCTTTGAAGCCTAGTCCAGCAGATGCAATGGCTTCTAGCATCGGCTGATAGAAAGTAGATTTAGCAGCATTGAAGGGCACATTTGCATCATACCACCATTTAGCCATAGCAATTCTAGCATCATGTAACAGATCATTCACAGCTTCTGCACCAACCATGCCATGTTGAATCATGTCTTCTGAAGTTATCAATGCACCGCTGCTAGGTTCTGAATCTATGGTAGCATGTGGAGGAAGGTACCCTGTTCTTCTCTTCTTTGAGGGTCGAAAGTGACTTGCAGAGCCTCCCTCGGTTGGGAAAATACCATCTGACGTATCTTCAAACCGTGTACTTTGATTTTCATGCCTTCTTTCTTCATTTCTACATCGAGAATCAAGTACTTGCTTTATCTGGCGCTTCACATCACTAGGCACCTTCTTGCAAGATTCAACTTGGCCAGGAATTCCAGCAAGGTGATATTTAAAGCGGGTAATGCCACCTCCACCGATCTTTTTCCCACAGTGAAGACATATTACAACATTTTTTGAACCAGCATCCGCTTTAGCATGAACTCAAGCAGGATCCATTGCCCTTGACGAAGCTGAAGGTGATGTCATAAAGGAGTCTCCTGTGGATGTGGCTCCAGCTAACTCACTTCTGATAGGAAGAGAAAAACAACTGTTAGATATTTTTTTTTGTGACTCAACGCTTAGAAATATTAACGAATATACATTGTATCACCACACATCTGATACTTATTGCTAATCCAAATGAATAACAAGAGAACCAAAAAAACCAGGAAATCGTAGAAGTATAATAATATGGCAGAGTACATATGTCCATTTCATTCAAAGGGCTCCTAGGCATACGCTCATTTCCTACTAAAAAAGCTTGAATGAAGTAGATATACTTTTACACGGTCACATTGCACTACAGATTCACAACAAACACAAATCGAATTATCGAAACATTAATATCAAGAAAGAACGTACAGCCATGACGCAGTTTTGATTAGAAAGCATGCAGACATGCAATTTTGCTATGGATGTTACTACCTAAAACAATTACCTTGCTGCAGACAAGATCCAGTTCATCATTTCGTTAGGAGCACACAAAGTGATTAAGCTAGCAAACGATCCCGGTGGTAAACCGGCGACCTCGGACCGCGCGGGATGAAACCGGTCGGTTTTGCTACTCAATACACAAGGAATCGGAACGGCAGGACCGAACTCTGGGGAACGGTGAACCCACCTCTCCTCTGTCATCAGGCGGTCGATGTCGCGGACGGCGGAGGTCGAAGACTTCTTCCTTGGGGGCTTGCTCCCCCAGACGGCAGATCGGGACCTCGGAGACGGGGAAACCGGAGCGAAGCTGGGAGGTATCGGGCGAGAAACCGGAAGTCATCCACCGCCGCCTGGTCGCCTTGTGCCGCTGTGGCGCAGGACAGCGTCTACCGGCGGTGGACGGTGATGCATTCGCGGAATCCGGCCGTTTCGGCCAGGGTTTCGGCGCCGGTAGTTGCCGCTTTCATCTCGTTCGGACGCTGTAGTCACATTGGAAATTAATTTGAGTTTTTATCATTTCTTCTTTTTAGGAGTAACTGTTTTCTGCAAAGCTTCTGATTTTTTCTCAAATGTCATAGAAAATAAAGATCCATTTGCAACGTAGAATTTTTTCCTATAAAAATGAAATAATTTCTGTAAAATTTCTACATTCAGCAGCCTAAATAAAGTTTATGTATAAAGGAAACCTGAGAGAAGGTACACATACATTCGTTTCTGTGTACGGTTGACCGGTGCGTCGGTATAGGCCGGCGTGTCCACTTCTCCGCCATTTGTCAGAATGCACCGCCGTCTGCATGAACCTAGCCTCCGTTAGCAGCATAGAGCAACCCATTGGACTCTCAGAAAATTTCATAATTTTGCCGTTTTGGGTCTATATGGGTCATACTAAATCATCCTAACGACATCACCCGAGCCCGCTCCTTTCGACCATTCACTTCGACAGATACTCCTCTCTCCACCCTCATCCCCGGCCAAACCACACCACCACCAGGTGGGGAGGGACTGAGATCCAATGCAGTTGATATTCAAGTCCCTAAGGGAAAAAAAACTCAGGAAAAATTCAAGTGTCGTTGCTGAAAAGTCTAATATTCAAGCACCACTCAATGTGCCTGTGCAATAAGCACGTGTCTGTTGTCTGAAGAAAAAACAAAATTAGAAACGTGGAGTAAAAAAACTTGGACTGACAAATATCAGAAATAAAAAAAGAACAAAGTAAGCAAAAGGAACAAAGCAAGTGAACCTGCACAACAAGGAGAGAATATGGATCTTATGACAGAGTCACTAACATCTAACAAGAATATGGGGGCTACCGCAGAAGGATATAAAGAATATAAATCACTTATTATTTATACTCAGCTTCTTACCGTATGTGGACACTTCTTTCTTAACCAAGTAATTGGATTTTAATTTTGTTTTACAATTATCTTGTTGGTTATTTCTGTTATTTCAGAGTTCAAGTGCTGTTCAAGATGTCAGGAAGCCTTGCTCATTGGAAGGGTCAGATTGGTGGCCTTTTAGCAAAAATACTGATGTGAGTGTAGATCAATTTTATCAATATATTTTCTTTATACTACAAATTCGTAGTTTTAATTTTTTTTCAGAGTCATGGATGGAAGGTCTCGTGAAGCAAATAGCTTCTGGTGCTGCAGGCATTTTATACATGATAGTTGGAACAGAGGACTTAGATGCTTTTGGGCGATGGAAAACTTTTTTAATTATATTAGAAACAAAAAACAAAATGACTCTGATTTCAGCACATGCTCTTTTGGCTGCTGCAATATATTCTTTTATGTCATGATGAAATGAAGAGATAAGCCTTTAATAATAATAATAATAATAATAATAATAATATACTAGCTTTATTGGACAATAGATTAAAAGGAGCTTAGTTCATACTTAGTATAGTTTAATTTTGGGCGTTGTAACATTGCTGTGCGGCTGCCAGAACTTCTATCTTTTCCCTCCAAAAATAGGCACCGGATCTCTGTCCAGTGGGGAGAGCCCCCCACCCAGTCCCCGCCTTCCACGGGCACGGCCACAGATGGCACCTCCTCGGCTCCAAAGCCCCGACCTTTCCCTTCCTACGCCAAACTTGGGATGCTCTTCTCCCACTCCATCTTGAGCCTTGGACCATTTCCTCCTGCATTATCCCTCCCACTCCCTCGCCCAAACACCCAAAGCCAGAAAGAGACTTGCGCGGCGTGAGACCACGCATGCTCCGCAACCGGTTGTTCTGTGGATCGCCATGGAGCCGGACAAGGAAGCGTTGAAGGAGGTGGCCACGGCGGTGGCGCGATCGCCGGGCAACCAGCGTCGCGGAATCTCCTACAGCCAGCCGTTGTCTCGGGATGTAGCGTCCGCGCGCCGCGCCTCATTGCGCAACCACAGCCTCGACGACGAGTACATCCTCCCGATGTCCCACTCCCTCTCCTACGCGTTCCATGACCCCTCCGTGGGGATGGTCCGTGGCATTTACCACCCGCCGCTCCCGCCGCACCACTACAACCAGCCTAGCATGTCCTCTTCTTCCAGTGTTGTCAATGCCTCTCGCCGCTCTGACGGCGCCAGCGAGGGATCCATGACACTTGAGCGCGCCATGTCCGAGTACGGCGGTGGCCACGGCACCCTTCCGGAGTTCGTCGGTGCGGGCGGAGGCAAGGGCATCTTCCATGTGCCGCTCCGCGCAGCCATGCACCCGGGCCGCCCACCCCCACTCGAGATGCGCCCCCACCCGCTCCGTGAGACGCAGGTAGGGTCGTTTCTACGTATGCTCACCGCCGAGCCGCAGCGCCACCAGCTGTGGGCAGGTGCTGAATCCGGGATTAGGGTGTGGGTGCTCGATGAGGTGTTCGCTGAGTGGGGCGCGGGCGCACGTCGCGGCGACGAGGAGACCGCGCCTTTCCGCGAGGGCGTTCCCGCACCACCCGCGCTTTGTGTTGCTGTAGATAGGGCCAATCGCCTGTTGTGGACGGGGCACAAGGACGGGAGGATCCGATCGTGGCGTATGGACCTCGATACGGCACCTCAGGCTACTGGTGTTGGCGACGTCGGCGGGAGCGTTGGGGGGAGCAGTCGTGGTGGGGCTAACAATGCGCCAGTGTTCAGGGAAGCTCTCACGTGGCAAGCGTACGTCCGGATGCCAGTGCTCTCCATGGTCGTCACTTCATATGGTGAGCAATGCATTTCTGTCATTGCAAGTGATATATTTGAGCATAAACATCACATCATGTGAACAAATTCAAATGTTTAAATCTAATAACAGGTGAGATTTGGACGGGTTCCGAGGGTGGGGTCATAAAGGCATGGCCTTACGATGCCATTGCCAAGTCACTCTCCTTGTCACTAGAAGAGAGACACATGGCCGCTTTGTTGGTTGAGAGAGCCTACATTGACCTCAGGAACCACTGCACAGTTGGCAATGTTTGCTCCTTGCCCGCTTCCGATGTGAAACACATGCTAGCTGATCATTCCAAAGCCAAGGTTTGGACCGTGATGAGCATGACATTTGCTATCTGGTACGCCTTGAGAACCCTTGATGAATTGTTTTATTTAAGTTGCTACTTCTGGCATTATGGTTAGCTTATTAATTCTACTGGTCTCCTGTTACAGGGATGCTCGGACTAGGGAGTTATTGAAAGTATTTGGGATGGATGGCCAAGTTGAATCAGCTCGGCTAGATACGCCAGGGATGCCTGAGCAACCTGTAGAGGAAGAGGTGAAAGTAAAACCCTCAAAGAAGGACAAGTCACAAGGTTCCTTGAACTTCTTCCAGAAATCTAAGAATGCTTTGATTGGAGCCGCTGATGCGGTCCGCAGGGTTGCAACCAAAGGAACATTTGTCGAAGATAACCGTAGAACAGGAGCAGTGGCTCAAGCTATGGATGGATTAATCTGGTCAGGGTGCACAAATGGCTCCATTATTCAGTGGGATGGAAATGGGAGCCGAGTGCAAGAATTCCAACATCATACTTCTTCTGTGCAGTGCATAAAGGCCCTCGGAGACAGAGTGTGGGTAGGCTATGCTAGTGGTATCGTTCAAGTCATGGATACTGAAGGTAACATCCTTGCTGGATGGACTGGGCACAGCTGTCCAGTCATAAGGATGGCAATCAGTGGGTCTTACATTTTTACGTTGGCACATCATGGTGGTATTCGGGGATGGCCGCTGACTTCTCCTGGACCTCTTGATGATATTATTCGATCTGAATTGTCTAACAAAGAGTTGTCATACACTAGAATGGAGAAGATAAACATAATGGTGGGAAGCTGGAATGTAGCACAAGGGAAAGCATCTGCTGAGTCACTTAAAACATGGTTGGGTGGCGTATCATCTGATGTTGGGTTGGTTGTTGTTGGATTACAAGAGGTTGAGATGGGTGCAGGATTTCTCGCCATTTCTGCTGCAAAAGAAACAGTAAGATACTTGATCTTACCTTCAGGCGGTTTATATGTTCCCTTTTTGGTAGTTCAATTAATTAGCCATTGCTTTAAATAGTTATATTACCATTGAATATGTTGCCGAATTTTTCATGTTGCGTGTAACTATTTTTTTTCAATATCAATCAGTGATGCACTTTCACTTTGCATTTAACTGTTGAATAATTTACATCATACATTTGATCAATTTTTTGTTGTTCATGGTTTTAGGTAGGACTTGAGGGCAGCACAAATGGGCAATGGTGGATAGATAATATTGGGAAAGCACTTGACGAGGGGACAACGTTCCATCTAGTTGGTTCAAGGCAATTGGCAGCATTGCTTATTGCTGCATGGTATTGTAACTTCTCACAAATTAGTTTCTTAGAATTATAATGAAAAATTCTCATCACAATGATAAATGATTAATTAACTATTTGCCCAATTGCCATTTTCTTGTGCTACACAAAACACTGAAACTATTTACCTTTCAAGGGCAAGAAAGAGCCTTAAGCCACATGTTGGTGATGTTGATGCTGCTGCGGTGCCATGTGGTCTTGGCCGTGCCATTGGCAATAAGGTATATGATAATATATATGTACTTGAATTCATGTTCTCTTCTGGTTGCCATTGCATATTCTTATATTGTAAGTACTTATGAAAATATTTAATCACAACAAATCAATTGCTCATTGTAGTCAATTATAGAAGAGCCCTTTTAAAATAGACCAAGTGCTATTGTTTCACCTTCTAAGAGGTAAGACACGAATTCAATCTCAGCCGTTCATTTATATAAGCAAACATGCCACTAAGTACGTCACCTGTCAAAACTCACTAATTACTTTTCAAAAGCAATTAATAATTGATGAATAAGTTTTATCTCCTAGGAGATAAAAGAATAATTTATGCCTCTAGATCAACATAAATGAACATTCATTTGGGTCTATTTTAAATTCTGCCTTGTAGAAATTATTGAAGGCGTCTTTACTCTCTATGCTTTTTAGAATATAGATCTTTTTGGGTTTATCCGTGTATCTTTTTGTGTCACTTTTAAGCAAGGCTCTTGGGACATGGAAAGAAAAATTGCATGTAGTAGAAAGACATAGTCATCATTAGCCTGTTTTATATTTTCATATTTAGTTCATATTGTTCTTTTGTTTGTGTGATGATGACTATTCACTCTGCTTCAGGGTGGTGTAGGATTAAGAATAAGGGTGTATGACCGTAAAATGTGTTTCGTGAGCAATCATTTTGCTGCACACCTGGAAGCTGTTAGCAGACGCAATGCTGACTTCGACCATATTTATCGGACAATGGCTTTCAACAAACCTCATGGATCTACAGGTTCATCTTTCACATTTTCTGAAGTTTCCCTTTTTTAGTATTTTTATGGTTTTCTATTATTCCATTGAATATGTTGCATAGCACCTTAACTCCAATGTGTTTTGATAACCTTTTTTTCACTTTCAGCTTCAGCTACATCTGTCCAGTTGCACAGAACAGTGAATGTATGTGTCATATAACCTTTAAAATACCCGACACAAACTGAAATTTGCTGATGACTGAATGTTGTGGTAATTTTAGGTCAATGGAAATCAGGTTGAAGAAGTAAGGCCTGACCTGGCTGAAGCTGATATGGTTGTATTTCTTGGTGATTTCAACTACCGGTTGTATGGTATCACTTACGACGAAGCAAGAGACATGGTTTCACAAAGAAGCTTTGATTGGTTAAGAGAGAAGGATCAGCTTCGAGCAGAAATGAAAGCTGGGAAAGTATTTCAAGGAATGCGAGAAGGACTGATCAAATTTCCTCCAACATACAAATTCCAAAAGAACCAGCCAGGTCTTGGAGGTATGTAGGTGTTGCTACTTCCAATATCATTTGTGTAACTCTCTATTTAACTGGTGATTTGCTTTTCCCTTGACTCACTGGGTAAACTCTGTTTCTTCATCTGCATCACTAATTCTGAAAATTGTTTATCATTTTGCCCTTGTAGGGTATGATTCGGGTGAGAAGAAGCGAATACCTGCTTGGTGTGATAGAGTACTATACCGTGACAATCGTTCTGTATCAGTAGCAGAATGCTCATTGGAGTGCCCTGTAGTAGCTTCAATTACATCGTGAGATACTATACACTTTGTTTTCCCCTTTAGATGGCCCGTCAATCTGTTGATCCTTACTCAATATTTTTCTTTGATAGGTATGTAGCATGCATGGAAGTCACAGAGAGTGATCATAAACCTATAAGGTGTACATTTAGTGTTGATATTGCAAGAGTTGACGAGTTAACAAGAAGACAAGAATACGGAGAAATAATTGAATCGAATGAAAAAGTACGTTCTTTACTTCAAGAATCCTGTTTTGTTCCAGACACTACAGTTAGCACTAGCAAAATTACGCTGGAGAAACAAGAGAACGTTGTCTTCCAAATAACCAATAAGTGTGAAACAAGCAAAGCATCTTTTGAAATCATATGTGAGGGACAATCAACCAAGAAAGAGGATGGAACTAAATCAGAACTTCTCCCAAGGATATCCTTTGGCTTCCCACTTTGGCTTGAGGTAAGAGTTATTTTACTCATACCGGTCCAACCTTTTTTAGAAGATTTTCAGGGAACAGTTAATCTACTGTATGGCATGTGTTCTTTCATAAACAGAGATTTCTTTAAGTTGCTGATTTACAATATCACATAGGTCCAACCAGCGGTCGGTCTAATCAAACCAGGTGAAACAGTAGAGATTACAATCCATCATGAAGACTTTCACACACAGGAAGAATTTGTAGATGGAATACCACAAAACTGGTGGTGCGAAGATACCAGGGACAAAGAAGTTGTACTTAAAATAATCATATCAGGTAGCACTTCAACTGAAACCAAGACGCACACAATCAATGTGCGTCATCGCTGCCCGGCAGCATCAGCTCCCCCACTTACCAAAAACCCATCAGCAGCTGCCGTTCCGCCGACCAATGTCCTGTCCACCGAGGCACATTCAAAACATTCTTCCAAGAAGAGCCAGTCGCGTCATCAACAACAGCAACAAGATTATGCTCAACTCGGGGGCTCAGAGCTGCATGACCTGTGCCGCATGCGTTGTCCTTGAGACTTGTTAGAAAGGATACTGAGGTTCTGGTCTAGGAGATGGGAGTTGTAGTTCTTAGATCTCTCACATTACATCAGGGAGTTGCGATAGTTCTGTACATATGCTTCACTTACCTCTCTCAGGTGCCATGCTTTCATGTAGCCCAAGCAAGGAGCCTAGAGTCATGAGTTTACACTGATAATAATTTCTTTTTATTTTTAAAGAGTGTTTCCTAGAGAGTTTAATTCAGGGAGAGTTATATTATACAAGAGCTTGATGTAATTTGTCACATAGGATAACTTAGGTGTGTTCCCTTTTTACTCAACAGTGCTAATGATCTTTGTGACTTTGTATTTTATTTTTTTAGATACTGGGTTAAAAACCCAGCCTCCACACCCTCAGAATGGATGTATACAACCAAACATTTTTACTATAAGAGACCAATTCTTCATTCCCTTGAATCATTTCATATGCTACGTATTATAGGATTTCATGATTCACAATAAGGTTTTGCCAACATCATACATGACTCTTCTGTGTTCAGACAAATTTAGTGATGCTGTTGTATTGCCACATGGAAGGAAAAGAAACTACTCTCTCCGGTTTTAAATTATTGACACTGTTGACTTTTAACATCAACTTTGACCATTCGTCTTATTTAAAAAATTTGTTTCAATGTGTAAAATTAATAATCATGATTTAAATTTCAGTAATGATAAATCAAATAATAACAAAACTTTATATATTTGAATAATTTTTTTGAATAAGACAAATGGTCAAAGTTGACGTTAGAAGTAAACGGTGTCAATATTTTAAAACCGGAGGGAGTACAACTCAAATTGCTACTATGGTTATTTTCCGTCTCAGATACAAAGATATCGTATATCTCTATTGCAGGATAAATGTACAACTAAAATAACCTATTACAGTACTTCGATCAAAATTCTTAAATGTAATCATTATGATACCTATGTACAGCAGTATACATTTTTATTTGTTAATAAAGTGAGAATGTATCTTCGAAAGTACTATTTCAATATTACTTTCATTCGAAAGTACTATTGTCTGTCAATGCCTTGGCTAAAAAACAATTGGGCAGAAGGGAGCCCAAAAAAGTGAGTGCCAGTGTGCTGCTGTGAAGTGGATCAGTTACGAGATGGGACTAAGCTGAGATCGAAGCAGCCCACAAGAACCCCTAGGGTTCTGTCGGCGGCAACCCCCGCCACCGCTTCGCGCCTCAATCGCTCGCTCGCACCGCCACTGGCTTGCTGTCACACCGGATTTTGTAAACACAAAACCCGATGACATCTACATGTATGTCAGGATCAGTTTCATCATACATGTAGGACAATTAAGTGATAATCAGTTCTATATCGGTAAACAAACAATAAATTTCAGAGTTTTGAAGAGTAGCGGGAGGAGAAAACTTTTGGGCAATCGACTAGCGGCAACGCGACTTTTTGTACTTCGTCTTCAATTTACTAGTTGACTTGACTTCTTTGATCTTCTTGTCACTGAGCAGCATTCATGGGCAACAAAACAACAAAAACAACACACGTGAGTACATAAAGTACTCATTAAGTGTAGAAAAAGATGACATGAGGGTCATAAGTAAGAAAGACTATACAGGGTTAATGCACTACTGCCATCTAAAAACTGTTGTTACTAAGCATCCTATTTACTAAGTTTGAACTCCCAACCAAGAACCGAAGAGACTTCATCGGATTCTATCTAACTACCAAACTCACCAGGGTACCAACACCTGGCTACCAACACATCGGATCCCACCCGACTACCAAGACAAGACCAACCAACCATATAGTGGAACTAATCGTGAAGCAGTTCAGACCGCTCTTGACCGTGAGCACAGCTGTCATGACAGTTTTATATCTTGAGAGTTTGCATACTTTTCACCACGAGTCGTGATTTCATCCCCTGTTGCTAGGTGGACTAAAAACCTTCTTTATACCAGTATCCGTCGATACGTAACACACTTCTTTTGGTGTGTGGCCAGAAGATCAGTACAAAGCCTTTATAAGGTGTCACTTAGTCAATATGCACCCGCTAAGGTTTCACCGTCGCGGCATCTATGGAGTCTATTTTACCTCCGTCGCAGAAACCCCCTCTTGCGCCACTACACCGCCACATGGTGCACACCAAACTAAGCTCAACCAATTAGTCGGCTAGGGCCTACTATTTAAGCTTTATGGCTGCACTGTAAAGCCACGTTACATGGTTCACAAACCAGTCCTTAGAATCTAAAGTAGGAACTAGCACATACTATAAACACCGAATAACATCCAAAAGCATCATACCATACCATCCATACTGCTCAAATTCTCTATACACTAAGTCATTATCATTTTAGTTAAAATAAAGATGATTAAGTTGCAAATATACCATTAATCAATTTTAGTAGTTCAGGTTTTACTCAAAACCCAACTATGATAGCAAAGCTAAGCATATAAAATAAACTATTACCACACCCAACCACGAACCAGCTTCAAGGAATTATAAGGAATATTCTAGTAAACCCAACATAGGATTCCTATTTAAGACTAACGACTAGCATGCATTACCTAAATTACTATGTCATCTTAAATAGAAGCAATGTAATCAAAGACACTTGCCTCAAAATGTTGCTTAGTTATCTTCAAGCTTCACTTCGCTCTCTTGATTCCGACTTGTATTCTTCTCTTCACACAATCACTGACAAACAAACAATTAAACAAACAACTAAAGATCATATGCAATATTGGAGTCATTTTGGAGTGCTATCAAGGTTTGAAGAACTCACAAGGATTAATTTACAGCAAGGAACTTCAAGACGTGAGATGATAACAAGAGGTGAATGGCGGCAACACGTCTGTCTATCTACAAACAGCACTGCAAAGACATGTGCGTTCTCGATTATTGGCTACACAATTCAAAAAAAAAATCTTTGAATAGAAATGTGCCTAATTATGTGGAACATGATAGACACATAATGTTTTGGACTAGATTTAACCTGAGAAGGAGATCAATGAGTGGGATCGAGATTTGGTCCTAGATTTTGTCCTGCAACGGCAGTTGAAGAACAAATCGCGTTGCTGGAGAAACCGAAATGAATCTTGGTGAATCCTTCGGTGATGATGAAGGAGATTCTCTGAAACACAACATAGGATATGATTTTCATCGAAATAATGATCAAAATTGAGGAAAACAAGGATAGAATTACTAATGCACCCGCTAGACAGATCCAAAACAGAGAGCATTAGTCATTGCGATGGCGATTTCGAAAGCTACAGATCTCTGTTGGCCGTGAATTTTGGATATGTCATAGAGGACTTCAACACGCACATTTTAGCAAAATTTCATCGCATTTCGTTGGACGGATCACCGGGAACATGGACGGAAATTGGAGGATCTGTGTCTGCTCGCAAGTTGGCTGTGAGTTGAGGGAGTTAAGGGGTTGAGGAGGATGTGGAGAAGATTGGAAAGGGTGAAAATGGCTGAAGATTGTGGAGAAGTTGAAGAGAAAGAGATTTTTGGGAGCTTAAAGGTCATTTCTTTGGTTTTTGAGTGGATAGAGTATACAAAAGGATAGAAAACTCTTCATATGCTAAAATAAGAAATTTTGGGGTGTGACACTTGCGCAAGGTGCGGCCACCACCAACCACCTCTACGAGGCGCTCCCACTCCGGATTCGTTTCTTGCTGCTGCTGGCTTTGTGCACGACTAATACGTGAAAATGGTGCTGCAGATGGCGGTGCCGCTGCTGACGAAGAAGATCGTGAAGAAGCGGGTCAAGCAGTTCAAGAGGCCCCACCACGATCGCTACATATGCCTCAAGGTACAACCGTGCGTTTGTTTTGAGACCTCATCAAGCAATTGGCATCTTTTTCCCTCATCCATTTGGCGGAGAGATGATCAGCACGCGTTAGGTTTCCTGATTAAGCACTGGGCGAGTTCACCTAGCTCGTTTACTTATCGTTGCTACATGATATATTGAACATATCGTTGCTAGATTCTGAAATTCTCGTGGAGCCTTCCTCATGTAGGACGCTTCTAAGCATGCAGCAATGTTAGTGCCCTTTAGCAGAGCTTTCAGCTCTTGATTTTTTTATTTATTTCTGATTTTTCTGTGAAGTGATTCTGTGGCTAAAAGTTATTCTCTTTGATTCTCTAGGATAAACTCCTAGAATCAGGATAGAAAATCACTTCACAGAATCAGGAGAAGCTACTTTTTTCAGCTCTCAGCCTTTTAGTTTATTTCAAAGAATCACTTCACAGAATCAGACAAGAATCACTTCTTCTGAAAAACAGTGTTTGACAGAGCTACTCTGATTCTGATTGAGAACGAGGAGCTGGAAGCTCTGCCAAAGGCCCTTAGTGTACCCTGAAGAAATGCTACTGATTCTAGTATCACTCAATTGTGCTCTTGTAATGTAAAAAATGACAGTTAGTTTGGACTACGTTTGTATGAGTAATTCAGACTCTGTTATGCTGAATCAAGGCTTGTGGCCATTGTTGCTTCATATATGCACAACTTATGTTCTTAAATCCAGTATAATTACTGTGATATGGAATCATACTGTTATCTGGTTAGTTAAGAATCTTCTTCGGGCTGCCTTAGTATAAAAGCTTCATTTGAGGGGGTAGACAAGTGTGGTGCATGGAAACATTTATAACCTTGACACATCCACATCCTGTTAACTGTGAATGCTGATTAGAATACGCTGATAGAATGCTGATTCCGTAGTTGAGGATAACTGTTAACAGCCATGACAGCAATGTCACGAATGTCCAATATTCTTACTGTGCTGAAGTTGACTGAGAATTCTCCATTTTCCCATCCTTCGAGGACATCTACTTGGAAGTTTGTTAGTTGTTGACCTCGGGTCATTTACTTACCTGATGTAGCACTGCAATACCTGTTGATAGGTCTAATGTTTGCCGATTCTGTTTTGCGTAGCCAAGCTGGCGCAGGCCGAAGGGTATCGACTCCCGCGTCAGGCGCAAGTTCAAGGGGTGCACCTTGATGCCCAACATCGGATACGGCTCTGACAAGAAAACAAGGCACTACCTTCCCAACAAGTTCAAGAAGTTTGTTGTACACAATGTCTCTGAGCTGGAGCTGCTGATGATGCACAACAGGTGATTATCTCTTTTACCTTTGGAAGCTTGTGACTGAAGGACAATTCGGTGTCCTGGTAGGGTCGGTTGTATAGCACAATGGCGGAGCGCATGTTGCTGCATCTACGAAAATATGCTATTCGCACTTGAACTTCTTGAGTGCTCTATTTGCTCACTCCATCTCTTGTGCAAACAGGACCTACGGCGCTGAGATTGCTCACAACGTCTCGACCCGCAAGCGCAAGCAGATCGTTGAGCGCGCAGCACAACTTGACATCGTGGTCACCAACAAGCTTGCCAGGCTCCGCAGCCAGGAGGATGAGTAAAATGTTAGATAGTTTCATTCGCGTTGTTCGTAAGACAGTACAGGCTTCCAGATTCTTATCCGCCCATTTCCATCCTTGTTTTAGACTTATATTTTGTGAACACATTTGGTGCGAGGGAATGAGGAAAAAAAATCCAGTTTTGACCAGACATCTTGAGTTGTCTGCGCAACAAAGTAGCCGAAATATTCTCCTGTCCTTCCATCTGAAACTTGCGTGCTTTGTCCCATCGGTTCAGGTTTGTGAGTTGTGATTTTGTACCTTGAGGTGTCATTGCTTCAGGGTCTTTCAAGCAGATCATGCACATAAATTTCCATACGATCTTGAGGCAACTGAATCAAATTTGCATTTCCGGAAAGTTGGGTTTTTTTTTTTTGAGACAGAAAATTGGGACTTGAGGTAGAAACCGGTCGGGGATGAAACCACGGGCCTTTGTGGCAGCGTCATACTTGGGTTGTCGCCGCGCGGTTGGGCTCCGGCCCGTCCCGTTGTAGAGACGGCCCGCGCGGAAGCATGGGCGTGCCGTCCGGCCTGCTCTCCTGCATTGGGATCGCGGTCGTGCTGGTTGCGATGAGAGGACACGATGGTTGCTCGCGTCCGACGGCAACGTGGCTGGGGTTTCTCATGGATAAGATAAACTCACCCGCCCGCCGGACCTCTCGCTGGACGTGCCGGCGCGGTCAATCTCAGACGCCGACGACGCACGCGCCTTGCCGGTTACCGCCAGCCGTGAAGAGGGTGGCTGTCACGGAGACGCCCTCGATCGCTCGGAGAGGGACGGGCAGCGCGCCCAGTGGGGCTGGGGCTGTGCTGCGGAACCCGTAACGCACCATTCATTCGATCCGCCATCATTCCCCTTATCCTCTCCGCCGCCCGTCGTCTTCGCTCGCCCCTTCGCCGTCGTCGTCACAGTGCTGAGGCGACGATAACTCCGGTTCTCTGTCAGGATCCAGGACCATGGCATGGCACGCAACGCAGCGACGAGCAGCACCCCCGATCTCCATCAACGCGTCCGCGACATCATGAGTGCAATTGGATCGGAACGAGAGAAGCCACCAGTACCGTACGTCCTGCGATCCAGCGCCGCGCGATCAGCCTGCATGCCACAGTTCTCCGACCCCGTCGTGCGAGCCGGGATCACTCGTAGGCCGGCCACCATCGTTTTCGCGCCAACTCACCCGCAGCCGCGCGCGCGTCGAGAGGGATAAGAGATCGACGTCGCGTATCGATCGGCACGCAGGCTGTCCATTCCTCTCCGTGAAACCAGGAGACTCCGCCATCAGCGGAACGGGCGCACGACACGAGAGGCGGCGCTGCAAGGAGCACCAGACACTACCCCGATCACACCCGGCCAACTTGCCATGCATCACAGGTCGTAGACGTACGTGGAGGCCTCCAGCGACGAGGCGCCTAGCTAGGCCAAAAGAACATGCGAAGCATCATGACGAGATCGGGCGCCAGCAGCCTCGCGTTCTGCATCGTGAGCCTGTGATGATCCCTCACAGCCAAGCTAGCTCATTGATGAGTTAACTGTTCATCGGTGGTGGCTGAAACAGTTTCGCGATCGCCGTGTAGAAGAACGCGAGCTCCGCTGCAGCTGGCTGGCCAGATCGTGATCGCCAAATAAGCCGGATGCGGACGGGTATTAATTAAGCAAGTAGGTGTGCTGTATCCAGGCACGACGAACAGAGCTCGATGTAACATCAACCTGATCAAAAACGACAAGTTCAACAGTGTTATTGGACTGATCTATCAAGCCAGCTTTTACCAAGGGGAACACTTATACGCGGCACGTTCAAGCAAGCAACAATTAACGAAGCGTGTAAGGCGACTCGTTTGTGCAAGGAAGGGGCGTCACGTACTCGACCTCCAAGTAAGTCGTCGGAGCACTGTTCGCCGGTACAACGCCTCGTGTACTACCGTACACGTACAGGATCTTCCCGTGAGCTGTATTCCTTCTAGCCGTCAGTTTTTCAACGGCCACTCCGACTCCAACACCGCGTTAATTCCTTCGTTCCCAGAGGACAAAATAATAAGCCTGCAGTGTTTGTTGCTGTACAACAACAATCGAATGGCTAGGATGTCCTATTGCGACGGAGAGCAACTGAAGAACCGGAGAAGAGCGAGACACGGAACCTGCTTGCAGAAATCGGAGCGTGGTGCGTCGCATCTTCGCTGCACAAATTAGGCACGAGGAGGATAGGATGGCGACAGTGCGAGACTTTGGTGTAACCTGTGGATTACTTTGTATACTCCTTCCGGTTTTAAATTATTGACACCGTTGACTTTTAACTTTAGCTTTCACCATTCGTTTTATTCAAAAAATTTGTTCAAATATTTTGTTACTATTTAATTTATTATTAGTAAAATTTAAATCACGGCTAACTATTTTACACATTGGAACAAATTTTTTGAATAAGACGAATGTTTAAAGTTGATGTTAAGAGTCAACAGCGTAAATAATTTAAAACTGAATGGAGCAGTATGAAAATGTTTCTTCGCTCGAGTAGAGACAAACTTGAAATGTTTTTTTTTTCTTAACTAGTATACGCCATTGATCAGGGGCCGGGTAAGCAAGATTGACAGTGGGGTCATAGAGCTTAATCGACGGTGATTAACAGTTGCGGCGTCGATGGATGGCAGCGAAAGTTTTGAGCGCCACGAAATGGGATCCAGCAAGAAGCGAGGAAAAAAAGCGACGGCTAACCTACCAAACTTGGGGGATAGCGACGCTCATTTGTTTGGACTTGAATCACGGACAGGCAACGAGCAGAGCCGTTAACCAGAGAATATGAAGGTGTGATGGTGACTTGGTTTGAAAGGGAGTGTGTCTGCTAGTATCCATGGTTAAAAGGTTCTTCCGGTCAAGTATTTCTCCAGTCTCCACCAGTTTCTTCGGATCGCATTTTTGACACCTGCAAGTTTGCAGGTTGTATGTCCCAAAATTAGAAATATTTGATCAAGCCCGAGCTGGATATGATGACAGTTCTTGTTATGATGGCCCCCGGATACACATGCCAAATTCAGTTGCAAGATACAACGATGATGAAAAATTGTATTAGACTGAGAAACGTAGTACTTTAGTTTTTCATCTTGCCCCGAGATAAAATGCAACAACAGTAACATGGTATCGTTCTAATACCATCCAGCTCTTACATATTAGAAGTAGAATCTGGTGCTTGTAATATTTGCACCACATCTAGTACACAATCTACTTAATGCGAGATCGTATAATCTCTATGAGAAGAATCAAAACGTCGCGCATCCAGCATATCATTGAATGAATCAGTTCCCAGGTCTAAAGTCTAATGACGGTCAGCTTAGGAGCTTCCACAGGTACCACACTCCCTATATACAAAAAGATCATCCCTGGAGATTACAATCTTTGCATCATCAGCTTGCAACTGACCTGCATCAATTATACTGCATCGTGTATTAGGGAATTGTAATCCTTGATGTAAATTGGATTGATAGATATCATTCATTAGTCCACTACACATACCATCAAAATTCGGTGCTGATACCCCAACAACTTCCTGGCTCTGCTCATTGCCGATATGCAAAGCGTTTTGAAGGCCATCCTCCCAGAAGTCCCTTTGCTGAAAAGAAATCAGAGCAACAGTATTATGATAAGATGCATATTAAATCTCATTAATTATGTACGAGTACACTGTTAGTTCATCAGGCAACAATCACCTGCTTTTGAAAAGCAAACTGTGGGTTGGTTGTGTGGGGTAAAGCCGCTTCTAACAGGCTTAAGGAGCACTGATCCTCCATAGCACCCGCACCAAAGGACTGGAAAAGATCTGGTTGGTCACAAAACGGAAAGGCTGCACCATCGCTTTCCAGTGGGAAAACCGTAGTCTGCGAAGGGCCACATGCTTGGTACATCTGAATTTACCAATGAAATAACATGTTAAAGGCAGATTGTAACATATATCGGGGGCATCAGAAATGAGATAATTGAAAGCTCACATCTTTGTGTAGGAGTGTAGGAAGGTCGCTGAAGTCAAGTTGCGGATTCACAGTGGCAAGTTTCATTGACAGGAACTGAAGTGTAATTGACAGCAAATGGATTAGAATTTTTCAGTTATATAAGACTGCATGATGCGACCAAATGTTAAGGCAACCCTCACCTCAACTTGCTGCTGCAGCGATTGCACGTAGTTTATGATCTCGTCAAGCATGAGCGCCTTGCCAACAACCTAAAATAGGGAATTCCCTCAAATTATTAGCGGAGCTGTGGTATAATTTGACGCAGACAGCTCAATGTCAACCATGGATACCTTGTTGCATCCTGGCACCAGATCCTGAAGAAACTTCATCCTCTGGCTAATCTTCTCTCTTCTAACCTATTAATCCAACAACAATCTTTTAACAGTGAACTCAAGTCCGAACACAATAATTATTTCGTTGCAATTTTAACTCAAATACTAGGATACTAGTATAAGAGAAAAATAGAACTGAAGTATACATACCCTCTCTGCAAGGCTGTGGCTGTCAGTGGCCTGCCCACGCCGAGCCCGGACGTGGACGTAGTCCTTGGGGGGCTCGACCGCCGGCTTGGAGCTCTTCCCCTTGCCCTGCTTCGTCCCCTTGTCCCCGACCGAGCCGTCGCTCGTGGTCGCCTCCTCCACCTTGGGCTTCACGGGGCTATCGCCGGCGCTCAATCTGCACCTCTTGCTGCCGTCCGGCCCCTTGGCCACCCCAACCTGCAAACCAAAACCGCGAACGACTTTCAGAACCAAGAGAAAAGGCAGCTCAAACTCGTCCACGCAGAAATCCCCCCACCTCCGCGCCGTTCGCTCTCCTCACCTTGCCCAAGCAGGCCTCTTTGCCCTCCGCGGCGCCGATCACCGCGGGCGCCTTCCGCTTCCTGGCATTGCCCCCGTCCCTCGCTCGCGCCCACGCGGGGTCCGACACTGACGACCCCTCCCGCGACTCGGCGCCCGCCCCAAGCGGCGGCGCCACACCGGGCTGCCCGGACAGCCCTCCCCCGCCGCAAAGCGTGTCCAGGAACCCGCCGTCCAGCGCGCCGAAGTCGACCCCCGGCGCAGAGGCGCCCATCAGCAGGCTGGTCATGTAGTCGCTGCAGTCCATGGAGCCAAGAATTGCGCAGGAAGCAGCCTCTCCTCTCACTCTCCGCGGAGCTGTGTCCGTGGTGGTGGTGGTGGGATTTGGATTGGGGGAAAGCGAAGCGAAGCGAAGCCGAGCGAGTCCGCGGAGCCGGTAGGTAGAGAGGTGGATTTATAGAGAGGGAGGAGGTGTTGCCGCTGCGGTCGGGGCTGGTCCGCCGCGTCGTGCAGAGCGGTGGGATGCTTGTGCCTACTGCCTTGCGGCGGTGGTGGTGACGGGAGGATGGTCAAAACGGAAACGGAACTGAAGCGGGATTGGCCGCCGTCTCCCGGCCGCCGGAGGAAATGACGGTTTTTGTCAGTTAAACTAGTATTGTGGGGGCAGTTTCCCGGGATTTTTGGCTCTGACCTTTCCTTCTCCCCCGCGGCAGCTGCTGTTAGCACAGCCTACACCGCACAGTGAAAGCTGAACCTTTTTTTTTCTTTGGCGATTTCTTTGGCACCTTGCTATCCATTGGTATTTGGTAAAACTTAGAGCTAAATATCACATAAAAAAAAACAAATCTTTGCCGAGACACTCATGGTCAGCTTGACTGATACAAATTTGCAGTGGCAACATGCCATCTTCAGATAGATAAACAACACTGGAATCTAATCCATTGTGATTGTTCATCTTTCTTCTTCCCATTCAGAGCATGTTCGGTTTGCATTGGATGGGAGGAGATTGGGGTGGAATGAGGTGAATTTAATCCACAACTAGAGAGTAGTGGATTCAATCCCCTCTTAATCAAGTGGATTAAAAAATAAACGAACAAGCCCTCAAGAAACTCCCTCGCCCCATTCCGTTCAGATCAGCGGCCAGGGACAGAGTCACAGAGGCGCCATGCTTCGGCGTTCACCGGGATGGATCATGGATTGCAGCGATTTAACTAACCCATTGTCTCGTCAGAAAGCTCGTTGAATTCAGAGAGAACTTTGTTGTGGCTGGCAGCTGCTTTGGCGAAAGGGGGGAACGGGACGGCTCTGGCCACCGCCGGCCTAATTGCTTCGCTCGAACCAGCAACCGGGACGCAGACGACGCTGCAAGCAGCTGTTAGCTCGGTACGTGAACCCGAGCTGCCTAAAACCGGCGCGAGCTTTATTTCCCTGCTCTGGCTAAGCAGCAAGACTTCAAGCGTCCTTTCGCTCGTCACATTGCTTTTGTTCATCCTTTGAGAGGGCTGAGGTGATCGGCATGAGTTCCACGAGCCGGATCTTGCGCGACGGATGGAGGTCTGAAAGCTTGGATTGAATTGGAAGCTTTATGAACCTTGCAGCAAATAGAGTAGTAATCGCTCGGAATCAAGCTCCTACTGGTTATGAATCCACTTCTACTGAGGATCCTCACAAACCCTGAAGAATTATTAGCTTTAGCTTTTCAGAAGCATTGCATCAAATAAACGGTAGATGAATCAACAAAATCTTACAAATTACTTCTGTACTACTTGTAAAAAAACTGTCTTACATATATTAAATCCACTATTTATAAAAATAATTTATAAACAGTTTGTAAAATCTATTTATAAATAGAGCATTTCTCGACGGATGGACTTGCACGTCAAACATAAAAGAAACGTCTATTCAGTTCGACGAGGAGGCGAAGCCGGATTTCGCGTTTGCCATCTCAGGCAGATCGGACGCACACGTAGTAGTATTCATCAACATGCAACAACTAAACAAATGAGATCGGACTCAACAATATTTTTTCTACGCAAAGAAGATTTAGAATAATAGTCTAATCAGTTAAAAATATGGAGCAGCGTTGGATGAGAATAAATGGTGGATCGGCTTAGTGCAACACTTGCAGTAAAAAGTACCTAAGTCAGCCGGGTCATTCTCATCCAACGGTGCTCCATATTTTCAACTGATTAGACTATTATTTTAAATCTTCTTTGCGCAGAAAAAAATATTGTTGACTGCTATTTGTTTGACCACCTTCATTGTATTCTCTTAAATCAATTAATAAAAATAAAAAGTTTTAAATAAATTTGGTAGTCAAAATAGCATACATTCTTTGGTGTTAAGTTGTATTAGACGATGATACAATTTTTGAAATATAGCTTTGACTCTTATTTTCTATAAAATAGTTATTAAAAAGCGACATATGTATATTTTTATGAAAATATTTTAAAAACAAATTTAATCATATATTTTTACATTTCTAAATTAAATAAATTAAAAACTATTTATACTTTATATTTCTGATGTTTGACCAAAACATTGTTTAAAATAGCTTTTTTTATTATACTGGATGGAGTATGTCTAAAAAAAAATTGTTTTGGATAATATTTTGGTCAAACATTAGGAATATAAATTATAAATAATTCTTAATTTATTTAATTTAAAAATATAAAAAATTATATGATTAGATTTGTCTTAAAAATACTTTCATTAAGTATACATATGTTGCTTTTTAATAACTATTTTTATAGAAAATATGAGTTAAAGTTATATTTCGAAGATCATGCCGTTATCTAAAATGACTTTTTTTTTTGACACGGGAGGATGTATTTTATTTTGACTACCAATTTTGTTTATTTTATTTTCTATTAATTTATTCAAGAGAAGAATTGATGGTGGTCAAACATAAATAGCAGCTGACAATGTTTTTTCCTACACATGGAAGATTTAGTAGAATAGTCTAATCAGTTGAAAATTTGGAGCACCGTTCGATAAGAATGAACGGTGGATTGACTTACTGCAACACTTGCTCAGCCGATCCCGCTCGGGGGGGATTGACTTACTGCAACACTCCTAGATCAGAGGAATGCCGCGTATTCAGAACTACTAGATCAGAGGTGACCTTCATCAGGCCTAAAACAAGATCAGCTCCAGCTTTCTTCTGAACGGACAGACACGGAACAGATGCATGGCTTCGTGTTCTACTACCAAATGAATTATTAGCGGAGTAATATTTTTTTTTCTGTGGTGGCATGTCCAGGTAATCGCATCCATCTTACTCTAAACCGCGATTACCTCGGTGCTGCTGCAGCGGTCACGTGCACCGTATCCTTGACTACTTACAGGCTCTTTGAACGTAGAAATTTCATAAAAATTTTAAAAATAATTTTAAAAAAATATAAAAATCAGAAAAAAATTCTTACAAGCCTGACCGATACTGCTATTAGAAACTACTTAGGCGGGCGGGCGCCGTAATAATTTATCGATCGTTCATGGTCGGCACATCATTCACAGCCGCTGAAAAGTATACGTACGACGGGCTAGATGCTATCAGGAAATAGAGGGAATATAGTACCAGCAAATTAGGTGACTGTTTGGGCTCTTTTGGCACGCGATTATGTACTTTTGCCTAATAAAATTTTCTTGGAATGGTTGGAGTTAGGTGAATTAACCGCGGCTTTAGCTCAATCATTTGGCACCGCTTTCGGTAGAAACGATGGGCGTCGAATCAAAGGGTGATCGCCATCGTCCTGCTAGTCTTTCTGTCTCTCTGCTTTGATGCTGGTGTAACATCAGAGGTACAGTGCTGCGATGCTACTGGAACCGGTGAGTCTTCGTAAGCATTTTAAAAATCCATGCCGCGTTTTTCTCTGGAATATTCCAGCTTTACCATATTGCACTAGCAGGTTCAACGGTTGTTGGATCTGAGCTAACGAAAGTTTGGTGGATCGCACACGAGACGGCGGTGGCATCTCACGTTGCCTGATGCTGCCATGAAACAGTTTGTATTCATGTTTCATGGAAGCATCGTTACCCTTTGCTCGTTTCCGCGGCCGGTGTTCCGGTCATTGCCCGTCTGAGATCATGTATATACTCACCAGTCTAAAATCCTAAAGAGAAGCAAGGAGTCCGCAACCGACGCCGTGCAATTGCAGAGCTTAGCCATTGCAGTATGTCAAAGAGTTCGCAAAGATCGAGGTAAAAGCTTGCAAGTCACGGGTTACGGCTGCGGCTGAAATGGGGTGCAACCGCGCCAACACATGAATCGAGGGATGGTTACTGTTCTTTGCGACTTCGTACTCCCCAGTCTACCCTTAAGTCAATCTTCTAGCTACACACATTTTCTGTTTACTAAATGCGGCGGCAATTCCTTCAGTTTCAAGCATGAAGCAGACACCATACCAGCATTTTCAGCATCAGATCACGGACTTTGCTACTCTGACAGCCAGACAACTAGAAACATACCGAACACTAGCCACTATTACATCTACTAGAGCACAGAATTTTGCCACAGGGATAAAAAAAAAACTCAGATCAATTAACTAGAGCGCCAACACAAAGCTCTGATTGCAGCACCCCATAACAGAAGCACAAAATCTAAAGCCAACAAACAATGAAAATCTGCACTCTTGCACATCAAAATTGCTACTATATTTGAGGTAGTAAGACATAATCATAACATGGCCACAGTCATGTCACTACTGATAGCAAGTTGGTTCCCGGTATCCGAACAATGAAGCAAACAGAAAGGGAAACAGAACCAATGATGCTGGGTAAGTCTACTACACGCAGCAACCAAAAAAGAACTAGAAACATGTCACTCATCCTCCTGGCTGCGGAGCCTGGCAAGCTTGTTGGTGACCACGATGTCAAGTTGTGCAGCACGCTCGACAATCTCCTTGCGCTTGCGGGTGGAGACGTTGTGAGCAATCTCAGCACAGTATGTCCTGTTCGAACAGAAAATAGAGCATAAGCAAATGGAGGATTCAAAGGTCCAAATGACAGCAAGCACATTGCATCACATCAGTACATACTAACATTCATGGTATAGTGGTAATATCAATAATATGTCAGAGCCATTAATTTCAATTTCAGTGAGGTAGTATTTTTCATAGCTGTGGCATTATGCACTGTGCCCAATGTGCTATAGGATTACTACATATCCTAACAAGACACACTTCTGCCCTCCAAAGGTAAACAGTAAACCATCTGCTGCCAAGTGAATTATCCTATGTGGTACAGTCACAAGATTTTCAAAAGGTGAAACAGATTTATCACCTGTTATGCATCATAAGCAGCTCCAGCTCAGAGACATTGTGGACAAGAAACTTCTTGAACTTGCTGGGGAGGTAATGCCTGGTTTTCTTGTCAGAGCCGTATCCGATGTTGGGCATCAAGGTGCATCCCTTGAACTTCCGTCTGACACGAGAGTCAATACCCTTTGGCCTGCGCCAGCTTGGCTAAAAAAACAGTATCAGCAAAAGTTAGGCCTTTTGACAACACAACCAGAAATGACAATGACACATGAGGTGACTACACATAAGCCCAAAGTGAAGGATTTATAAACTTGGTGAATTCACCCAGATGCGAGTCAGGTATGAACTATTGGACAATGGTGGCATTGCTGTCATATACAGCAAGTTATTCTCAGGCCTCAGCTACAAATCAGAAGTTTTTTATCAATGTATTTGATCATCTTCCACATTCAAGACAGGTCAGTTTTAACCTTTTAATGACTCCAGATACATTGGTTATGGTATCATAGGGGATGTCCTAAATAAAGAAAACTTCCAGGCAAATACATCACCAGTCCACCGCCGACATTTAATACTATATATTACTAAATACTGTCACCAAATCATATTCTAGGCTACTGGACACTGACATTTTAGTATATATGCGAGTCTTCCCAAAACAAATGGACATTGGTTACATGGTCACAGTACAGGTTTGAGCTAAGCTATAGAATCAATTGCATTTCGTCACGCTTAATTAATAACTACTGAATACTCCTACTTAAGAACATCCTACACGAGGAAAGCTCCACGAGCATACACTTCGTACCAAATCATAGTACCATTTCGGAGGCAAGTGAAAGATTCAAACGATCACAAGTTTGGCGAGTCTTACCTTGAGGCATATGTAGCGGTCGTGGTGAGGCCTCTTGAACTTCTTGACCCGCTTCTTCACGATCTTCTTCGTCAACAGCGGCGCGGCCATCTGCAACAACCAGGCGGAGGGGAAGGCGAAATCAGCAGCACGAAATGAGAACGGAGCCGCAGCAAATAATCAACAGAAGTTGTGGAGAAAATAGTGCGCTACGAGATGGCAGTACCTTCGTACGCCCGGAACTGCTGCGGTGAGGCGGGGCGGCAAGCGGCGGCGGCGGCGTGGGGTGATTTGAGAGAAGGAAGAGTCTTTTATTCTCTAACCCTAGACAAAGCGGTACACGCGGGAGTCGATATCGGTGGGCTTTGAGGCCGTCCCAGACCAGGTCGTGAATCTTCTTCAAAGCCCATCAGGATTTAGGCGTCCAATCCATGTCACCACATATGTTTTGCGAATATTTGCTGGAAATCGTGTTCTCAGATCTTGACATTTTCTTGAAAATTAGTTGATCAACAAGAAATTTTCAAACAATAACGTATGATCCAATCCTAGTTTGGGAGTGCAAAGATGGCCCGGTTTCAGCCGAAATCGAGAACTATTCAAACAGACGCAAGAACAAAGCATAACAGATCAGGCGGTTGTTCCAGAGAGACTGGTTGTTATGAAACAGCAAAAGCGTCATGTATGTTCTCACTACGGGAGCCTGAAAGACCAAAATCAACAGAAGGTTTCAATTTTTTAAGGCAGACTAAAGACATCAAGGTGCTGTTTGGTTGGGGAATTTGTAACGTAATTAGATTACGGAGTTAACTGATTATGTTAGATTTTGTTTGTTTGAGTATCTTCCGTATTCGGATCCCCTGTAATCAGATACCGGCTTGTAGAAAACTGATACACCTCACTTTCCTCCGTAATGGAAAGCGAACGTGCATCTCCAGTCTCCTTCTTCTTCTCCACCGGCCACCAGGACAGCAGACGGCAGCCGAGCTTCACCGAGAGATTCACCAAGCGAGCAGGGCAGCAGGCTGCCTCCCTCTCCGTGCACCGCCCACCAGATGCTGCAAGTCGGCCCCCTCTCTCTCCCTCCCTCTCTCTCTCTCTCTCTCTCTCTCTCTCATCGTAGTAGGCAGTATGCGGAGAAGGCGGCAACTTGGCCGAGCGCGACGCGGATGAGCTAGGTGAGCACGGGGACCAGGACGAGCGGCGCGGGCGCGGGCAGGCGAGGCGGAGCGCGGAC
>BCLF01000008.1:3831324-3875647 GCA_001602275.1 Zoysia japonica | reverse complement strand
TCGGGCACGGGCGGGCGAGCACGGCACAGGCGTCGGCGAGCGCGGCGCTGGCGCGGGCAGTGAACGCGAGCGTCAGCGCGGCCGGCGCCGTGCAGTGGGCACAACGGTGACGATGGCAATTGGCAATCTCCTGACATTTCTATTTCTTTTCCGATTCTTTTATTACCGTTACATTATATGAACCAAATAAATTTTGTATTTACCAATTCCCATTACGATTACGGTCGTATTATGATTACGTTACCATTTACGATTACAAAGTTGAACCAAACACCACCCAAGTCTATCAAAATTGCACGGATTTAAAATGCCTTGTATTCAAACCATTGGACGAACTATCTATATCAGACAGTGTTAGTTACAGAGGCATATGTCGGGCTCGACAGTGGACCAATGCAATACAAGAGCATATTCAGTCCTCATGTAACTCATTAAACAGTGTGATAGATAAGCAGTCTCAGCGCACAGAATGGCAGCAAATGAACGGCATCCATGATTGTTTCCTTCCTTCAGAGTTCTCGTCGGTGTCCTTGTTGCGAGGCAGTTTGGCAGGAGAGTTCCACTGGTGATCATGGGAACCGTATCTGGGAGCTCCTGACTTAGCTGGCGAATTGTCGTTCTTGGATACACGACGCCGGAATGACAACACGCGTTCCTTGGCACTGGGTTTGTTCACTTTGTTCTCTGCACTTGCCTCTGCGAGGAGGACCTTTAGGGGGACACGAACCCTTCCTGAGTTCAACCGCCCACCTGTGACTGTAATCTCCTCTCTATGATTGTTTCCCTCCTGGCCAACTGTGTCGTTGATCTGCCTGTTTTCGTCAAGCTTCTCTGTACATTGTGCTGCAATCATCTCCTTTTCCCTATTGCCTTGAGCAACCATCTTCTCTTCAAAATTCTCAGTGCATCCTATGGCCTTCATCTTCTCCGTGTCATCAGTCTGCCATTTACCTTCAAGATCATCTGCATTAACCTGTGCATTCATCTCCTTCGTGCTTGGGTCTTCAGTCAACTTATTTTCTTCAAGATTGCTCATGATCTGTACTACACTCACATCCTTTGTATTGTCAATAAGATTTTGTTCAACATTACAGCATTGCACCACGTTCCTCTCCGCATCAGTGTCTTCAGTCACCTTATTTGCTTCAGCATTAATTGCATATGTATTCGTTGTAGTAATGTCATCAGCATGTTTCATTTCAATATCATTTGTGGTAGGAACTAAAGTTGTCTCCTTTGCAGTAGTATCGTTGGTATGTGTATTTTCTTCAACACTTGTACTGAGTGCACTGATATCATTGGTACATACGGTGTCAGATTCCATGGGAGCAACCTGATACAGCACAAAAGGGATGCCATTTGTATGTGCTTCATCTTCCTGAATATGATGGCCCAATGATGCATCAGCCAAGCTAGTATTTATCACAAGTTCAGAGCTACTGCTGATAGACATATCTTTTGGACAAACTGGGTGACTCTTTTCACTAGAACTTGATGCAGCAGGTAGTATGTCATCTACAGAAATGTTCAAAAAAAATTAGCACACAAGCATGTACTCAAACTTCAGGTATAAGTTAAAAACCAACATACACGGTCTCCCAGACTTAAAAAAAAAATCATCATTCATTTGAAAATGTTATGGAACAGGATTAGGTATTAGAGTTCAGAACATGTTCAACTCCTGAAGTGCTGTATAATCTAGCAAGGCAAAGAGATCAGATAAACTGTCAACGTTTCAACTAACATTTAATCAAACATAAACTAGATATGGCACCTTAAGTCTTCCTCTCCAACTTAGCAACGATTGATGTTTTCCAAGGCCAGTAATTAAATAAACATGACCCTTGAAATAATGGACTTTATGTGATGCAAAAATACTTCCAAAAGGTGTTCGCTAATAAACACATTGAACTAAACCAAAAGGCAAAAAGTACCAGAGCAATCTACAGAGTGAACAAGCGCTGCTTCTAACAAACAATTTGTAACGAACTCTGAAATTCTTACTTGTGTTATGGTTGGGTTGAGCTTCAGCCATTCTTGTTCGGTTAGAGACTGTTGGCTGATCCACTATTAATGATACAGAGTCAACTTCTTGTCTGGATACATCAGCATTTGGTATCTCCAAGTAGCAGCTGCCATTGGGAAGTTCAAATAATTCATCATTTCTGGCATCATCTAGATCAAATGGATTCTTGCCACAAGATATCTGACCCACTGCTGATACAACATGTTTCTGACTCTTAGGAAACTGATCTTCTGTAGGAACCTTAGGGTCAATCTGTTTGTTGCACACTTCCTCTTCAGTGAATCCACTATTCTGTAAAGAAAGATTTTCTTCTGCTACATTGTCTTGCTCAATATTATCGAGCTGTGTCCTCGCTTGAGAGGTGAAATCCAGATCACTGCTGCTGTCTCTATTAATGAAGTTCAGTGTATCATCCACATAAGTAGTAGGTGGAAGTTTATTATCAATAGCTACTGTAGAACATATTTTGTTCTGGCACAAATTCTCAATAGGCAGCTGAACACCTGAAGTATCCTTAAGTGGCCAATTTTGTGTGGAGAGCTCAGTGGAGGAATCTGTGGGGTTATTTTCAGTGTAAACTACCATCAATTCATTTTGGTTTGGCATGGTGTCAAAGCTAGAATCGATCAGTGTTTCCAGCTGGACATTACTTGCTTCTGCTGATTCTGGTATGGGTGATGCTTCATACATATTATCCAATACATGCATAGTATCATCCATAGTGCCTTGCATATTTTTGGAATAAGTAGTCTGAGAATCTGTGTTCAAAGCAACTGAATGGGCTTCATTAAGAGATGAAGCATCCAGATCACCAATCGGCTCACTAAGGCAAAATCTTTTATCAGGTTCATTGTGAACCATATCTGTGTCATTGCTGACAACATTCACACATGATTCATAAGGGACTCCAAGCTTCAGGCTCACTTCAGGTCCTGCCAAAGTAGGGGTTCCTTTGTCCAAATCATTTCCAACTTCATTTGTTCGCAGAGAAATTTCATCTGCGCTTGATCCTGACAAAATAGTATTCCAATTATTGGTTTCTACAGGAAATTCTGAACTGGGTAATGCACCATCCGAATCTGTTTGAAGAAAAGGAGATGCATCATGGTACTCATCAAAACTGTCTTCTCGTATGGCGGGATTTGTAACTGTAGCTGGTGCCAGTTCAGAGCAATGCTTGGCCACTCCATTTTGACTTCCAAAAGTGCAAGCGATGGGAAAATCTGCTTCATTGTCTTCATTTACAATTTCAGGATTGTTGCTGCGATCAACCAGGCCTTTTTTGCTTAATTCACTGTTTATGCTTTTGTCATCAGGTGAGCCATGTTCACTGTTCATGCAGTTAATCTGTCCATTTTCATTTATTTCACAGATTATGTGATGAACTTCATTACCATTTGAAGATGCATGTTCTGCCAAAACAGTAATATATAAGATCAACACAAATTCTAGGTAATTTTAATCTAAGGAATTCATTGCAAACTTGCCCAAGACATGAAGCTGACAATATGTAGGGTTAAGCCTAAAAGCAATATAAACAGTTGTTTGTTGCTCAGTTGATTAGTACAATAATCGGAAGACCTTGTACTGCAGCCACTTTGACCAAGAACGCACAGAAAAACATGGCCTAAGTCAGAGCAATTAGTTAATAAATTATGGGCAAGATATCATTATGTCAATGCCCAATGGCCCAAACTACGGGATCTGGCCAACTAGATGACGAGACAATGTACATATACAAGAATATTGTTTATTATACAAAACAATGAGAGACATGCAAATGCATAAAGAAGCTACAACCATTTCCATTTCGAAATGCAAATAAATACAATGCCCATGTGACTTGGACAACAAGTGGTGGATGACCATGACGAGGTGCAAGAAGACCCAAGAAAACAACAAGTGTTAAACGACAAGCTCAAAGAAATCCTACCTACCTACGCAAGTAATAGTGGATATGTCGGCTTTTTTTAGGACAAAAAATTGGTTTACCAAGAAGCCAACAAATTCGTTATTGGAAATGAGAGAGCGAATTCAATGCATGTACATGTCCACAATGACTAGTATCACATTCTAACTTGCCGACCAATATGAAGCAGCCAACTTGCCATGATACACAGATAGTCAATGTAAGAGACGGTGGAATCACACATGGATCTCAGCATTAACGCACGAATTTACTTTTCATGCGTTACTAATAACTTAAGCAAAGTTCAGATCTACAGTTTGGAAGTTACAGAAACAAGGCACTCCAACTGTTCTGCATCGTTATCACAAAACAATCGCCCCAAGTCCAAGAAAAACAAGAAAGTACCCACGCTTTGACCTTCAATGCGAGCCCGGAACCACGCAAGCTTTTATTTCAGGTCCCCACACAGGCGTACCATATCACTACGCCATGTGAGTCGTGTGCCCCTCTTCAAGCGAGAACAGGAAAAAGGCAGCCGAACTTTTCGCCTTTTTCAATCGCGAGCGAAACAACAAAAGGCACGATATATCAGTAATCTACGCACGACAGCATGCCGAAAAACCGTCCATTTCGGACTCCAAACTCGATTTTTTCTAACAGCCCGGAGGGCAGCAACCAAATCGAGAAAGATATAACAGCAATCAAATTTTACAAATTTTTCACACAAAAATGTGATAGAACAGTAAACGGAGGGGAAGTTCAATCAACGAGTACCTGCAACCGCACTGGACTCTACCAAGTCGCCAACTTCCCTCGCAGATCCGAGCAACGCCTTGCCTCCATCCGCCTCGGTCTTCCCTTCCGCCTCTCCTCCTTTCCCACCTACAGCCGCACGCACAAACATTTCCATCAGAATCAACGAATGGGGGACATCAAACCAAGCTAAACCGAGCCAAAAATCAGCGTAAACCAGCGCGCGTACCTTGCGACGTCTGCTCGCCGGCATTGCGCTCCTCCCGGTCGCTCGCGGGTACCCCGACGAGGGCTCCCTCCTCCTCCTCCTCCTCTACCGCAGCCGGCGCCGTCTTGCCGCAGTGCTTGCGGTGGGAGCGGCGAAGCTTGGCGCTGGGGTTGGGGTTCGGGTACTGGTACCCGCAGACGTGGCAGAGGTGTCCCCCGCTCAGCGTCGCCGCGTCCTTCCCCCGCCGCTTCTCGTCGGTCCCCATGGATGGCAGCGGCCGGCGCGCCGCTCCGCTCCGGCAATGTCGGCCGCGACGGCGGCGGACGGAGACGAGAGGTGGAGAAGGCTGTAGCGCTCCGTTTTAGACGAGACAAACGGCGTGGGGTTTGGAAGTTCGGCAGCCGGGGCGTGCGGGGGTGCTTTAACAAGCACGTGCGTAGGAGTATGACGTGTGGGGCCTGACCGTCGGTGTCTCTGTTTGTTTAGGGCACCCGTGAAGGGAAAGGTTGCAAGCGATCGGGGCCGTCGAGGGGGGATGGACGGTGAATGGTGAGGGTGACGAGGCAGCGAGCCAAGACTGCACAGAACCTTTGAGATTTGAATCTGAGACTCGGTTGTCCCGATCGAAATGGACCAAAAAAATGCTTTTCAGTGGTCCAGCCGTGCGTATGTCCTCGGAGCCGGCTTGATTCGAAATTTTACTCGCCAGGACGACGAACAGAAAGGCGATCGCTACAGTGATGAATGCCCGGTACAATCTTAACGCGTCGTTTGACGAAATGACGCGCACGTATTTCGCCCACGGGCTAGCCGGTAAGGCACTCAAAAAACCAAAAAAAGCTGGATGGATGGACAGGCAGGGCCATGACCATCTGGGCCTCATCATCTCCGTCACTGATGAAGGAAAAACTATTTTCTTTAGTTGTACTGCCACGCTTGGCCATGAGTGTTCTTGCTCTACGCGTTTCTGGTTTCGCTGGAAAACCATCGATTCCAGACCGGATCGGGAAATGGATCGAAAGTGTGGATTTGCCAGACCCCAATCAGTGAGTGGTGTGTGCGACGGCGCGCGCGCACAAAGAAATGCAGTTAGGCAGGGCAGATGAGACTCGGCAAGAAAGGAACTCGGCATCAACTGGCACCACACTGATCGGCGCACCGAGTTCAGCGGGAATTTTGTTGCTGCGGGCCTGTGATTTACTTGGATTGGAAGTGAGTTCTGGATGGGATAACGTAGTATAGAGATAGAGAGAGGAGGTTGAGGTGCGGGAGTAGTTGTGCAAAACTCCATACTCCAAACGGCTGGGCACTCGCACAAGTCACCAGTCATTAGTCATCACCAAACGCAATAGAAGTAGTAAGTAGTAGCACAGCTGATAATTAGTGGCCTGGTTTATCATGATGTTATACAGTCTGATACTAGTACTATTTCATTCTCTTGAGGCTTCGATGTGGTTATGGTGCGAGGTGCGGTGAGGAGACGAACTGACGGATCGTGCTCAAAGCTCATGATGCCGGCCACGCGCTTGGCCCGGCCAGGCGGCCACACAGGAAGCTCTCCTCTCCTCTCGACCCGTAGCGCCCCCGCCAAGCAAAGCAAAGCCACCGCCTTTTCCTCACCATCGGCTCTTGCACTTCACCCACAGTAGTTTATTCGACTCCGACTCCGACGGCCACGATCACCAGTGTTATCGTTGTCAGGTGACCAACGCCGACGGCCACCGGCCACGGTACCGGTACGGCAGGCGAGGGCGAGCAAGTCTTTGGGCAGTGAATTCTCGCGTCCCCTGCGATGGGTTTTCACGTTGTCATGTGCAGTACAGCCAGGCGGTGCTGGTCGGCGTTTGCCAAGGTGCACGGACAGTCACCGGACTATTGCGTCCGTGCCTCCTCACGTGAGCGGCTTCATGGCCTGCTCCCCGTCCTGCCATACGATCTGCCCTCCTCTCAAAACAATAGCAGCGGCATGAACGCAACGAGACTACGAGAGGCGCCGCAGGGCGGGTCAGAATTTCCAGCAAGCTGAAAGTGATCTGAAAGTCACCGTTCAATGTTAGTAGTAGTTTCTGAAGTTAGCAGATTATCTCTGTTACAGGAGTTCGAGCACATCTACTGATCCCAATCAGGATTGACACCCAGGTCCCTAGCGGCCTAGCCTAACCTGGTTTCAGAAAAATAATTCTACAGGGACTCCATCTCCCTCCTACGTACTTTCCTCCCGTTTCTCCTCCCCTGCAATCAGTTACATACTACTAGAGTCCAACGAACTGCGGAACTTGCAGGATCCATGGCCTGGAAAATGAAAGAAACACCAGTAAGCACCGCATTATACTGCCCGCAGGTGGCAAGTATAAGTGCACTAGTCTACCTCGTTTACCTATAATAAGCAATAACAGAGAAAATTCACATTGGAGATCAAAGCAACATGGACAAAAGACCTTTTACCAAGACGCTGAAGAAGTGAAGAGATGCCGACGTGCAAGCAAAGCGTTCAAGGATGTGACTAGCTATGACAGGAACCTTCCAACTGACAGTCGTACTTTAAACTGTCAAAGGCTATCCTATCTTTACCATTTATGCACAGAGTGATGGATTGTGATAGTTTCAGCAGAAAAATCAAGACTTATAAATGATAACCAGCACTATGTACAAGCTAACAAACAACGATATCATGAATTAGACTACCTTCGAGTCTGACATTGCAGCATTTTCTTTTCAAAGAACGAAGGGGAAAATAATCTAAAATGATAGAGTCAAAAAACTGATGCAGAAAAAAAATGCCCATAACAATTCTTATGAAGAAATTGTGCTTCTGCATTTGACTGTGCAAACTATATCTGAAGATTGCAAGCTTACTGCTTTAGAATGATAATTGAACATTATGTGAAATGAGATGTTGGGCTTTGGCAGACTAGTAGACGGGCTACAATGCACTAGGTATTTCACATTGCAAAGCAATGTGGGCTTTGGAGTATTGAAAGTCAACTCAGATATTAGAATAAGACAATTCAGAACAAGTGTGCATGCATTTGCAGGTCCGCAACATGATCATTTTGGAACACCTTAGCACCGATCCAACTATAGAGGCCGGCAACCTACCCTAGACGTAGACTGTAATGATAGGATTCTCTATGATAAATTATACAGTTATGATTGGGCTAGTGATGATGCATGGACAACTTTAACATAGACTAAATAATCAGCATGATTCAGACTTCAGAACATTTACCTATAGTAGCGTTCCCAGAAAAGTCAAATCTAAAAATCGCATGTTCATAACTCAAAAGTAAATGCAAGTACTTTTCATATTGAAGGAATATCTGTTCCAAATTCTACCAGGAAAAATAGTTTCATGCAGTATAGTATTAGCCTCATTTCAAAATTTTAATATGTCAACAAAACCATTCCAGATCACAAATGTATTTGGTCAACCATAATGTACTATTTAACTAATGGCGCAGCAGATTGATGCCTCCCTAAATAATGGTTTCAGGAAACACGAGGTGGGGATCAACTCATTACATATGGACATGGAAAGGGCATCGTGCAGCAGAGTATTTCCTATGAAAATTATGTAATACTATATACTAGGATAACAGAAGAAAGTCGCTGATACCTTCCCTGATACTAACTTCGTGGGAGTGGTATGTACGCCCACCGATTCGCATAACAACCAATTTGGATCAACTTCACCCATGGACCACAATTAACACAGAAGAAAGTCGCAGTTTTCTAATTATTTGCACATCCAATAGCTGCCAAATGGCAATGACTCTATATTCAGTCATTTGGGTGATTCCAATATAATCCTAGGGGAGACGTAAGACTACCTGATCGACGGCCACGATAATTAGAAAAGACACCTATGAGCGACCTGGTCATGTACTCTATTTGGTATAACTACTATGCTTTCTCAAAGTTCAGCAACTCACCCAGTTGAAGCCAACACTCGCAAAATGCACATTAGCCTAACGTACCATCTATTTCATTCAAGCATAAAATGAGCTGCACTTGCGATCTGGAACTAATAATTCAAAGCAGTACCTGATGGATAGTAATGCAGCATGTATTGTGTTTGAAGACACTTACTTGGGTCTTTGATTGTCTGCTCTGCGAGGTTATTGAAGTAGCATGTTGCTCCGGTCTTCCTCAGCTGCTGCCAGTAGGAGTTGAACGCGTAGCTGGCGTGCGCTGCCGTCGTGTTCGGCAGGAAGCACGTCCTGCCTGGCTGGATGGCGTCGCAAGTCCCGTTCCCCTGCCCGCACGCGTAGGTCAACGCGTTCACCACCGCCGTCTCGTTCAGCTTCTTGCTCGCAGCGGTGGACAGCACGCACCATATCGGTCCCTTGTACGGAGTGTTATTCTCCGGCGCCCGAAGCGGCGGGTACGATGACAGCGGCCGCCGCCCGGTAAGGTCAATCTGGTAGATTGCCGTGCCATTGGCATAGTACATACCCCAGTGCCGCTCCGTGCCTGGCCCTGGCTTGAGGTCCTCGTTGTAGAGCGAGAACACGAACACCGGCATCTTGGCGCCCGGACGCATCGGCGTGCCGGGGTTCTTGACCATCCGTTTCGCGAGGTTCCTATTGTATATGGCTGCGTTGTGGACGTTGCCGCCTATCTCGTTGTAGTCGCATCCGTTGGGCCAGCCCGTCTCCGCAACCGCCAGCTTGACGTGCGGGTACCCGAGCTTCGCCATGGCGGCGACCACGGCATCGAGCATTTCGTCGAGCAGGTTGGTGTACTTCAGCCCCGTGCCCGGGTCGACGTAGCAGGAGTCGCCCTGGAAGAGCGCGTAGTCGAGCGGCACGGTGAGGTTGTTCCCGGACCAGACGAAGTAGGGGTAGGCGTCGACGAAGTAGTAGGAGTTGGTCCCGTTGAGGAAGTGCAGCAGCGGGCGCACGACGGACGCAGCGATGTCGGGGCGGAATGTCGCGGCGGACGGCGGTCGCGGGAACGCGCCGTCGACCAGCGCGTCCATGGCGAGCGTGGTGCCGATCTTGACGCTGCTGATGCGGTGCTTACGGAGGCTCAGGTGCAGATTCTCCATCGCGGGCACCAGCCGCGGCCAGGCGGCGGCCGCGATGGAGCTGTCCGAGAGCACCTCGTTGCCCACGAGGAGGAACTTGACCCGCGTCTTCGGGTAATAGGGGACAAGGTTCTCCGCCACCCACCTGTCCGCAACGGCGGCCGAGGCTGCAATGTCCGGGATGATTTCATTGGGCACCATGATGGAGACCGTCATATCCGTCCCCGCCAGCGCGCGCAGCACGGTCGCGTTCGCGTCGTAGATCTTGACCGACCCCGCGCCGACGGCGCGGATCAGCTCCACCGACCGCCGTGGCGGTGGGATGTCGTCCGCCACGCGGCCGTAGTTGACGCCGATGCCATGGCCGCTCACTCCGTGCGACACTGCAAGAAAACAGAGCAAGAGAGACACCGCCTTTTCAGAAGCTCACCGTAGTTTCAGAAGCTCAGAGAGAGAAACGACGTGGCGCTTACGGTTGCAGGTGAACGCGGCGTAGAGGAGGAAGAGGGTGAAAATCCGAAGCGGCGGGGCGGCGGCCATGGATGCTGCCATCAGTGCCATGGCTCCTCGTCGCAGTTGGAGCTTGGGGGTCTCGGAGCTCGCGCTGAACTGCTGCCACTTGGAGGAGTTGGGAGTTGGGACCTGGGCGAGAGTCCTTTTAAACTAAACTTGACAACGGTATAATACTGTCTCTTTAAAGACTCTTTTTAAACATTGGAAAAAATTTCATTTTCAATAATTTTTCTATGTTGAAATGATTTCTATGTCTAAAAATTCTTCATGTCCCATTTTAGAGGGAGCAATGAAATTGATTCCTTCTTAACAATATCCACCAATATCTATATTCGGCAAATCTACAAGACCTCTGCAGTTCTAAAATACTTACTACTATTTCATTAGAGACACAGTTTGCACGTTGTCTTTTAGGAGTAATTTCTAGGTTTGATATTTTTATTCTTGACTACGATAGAATTTTTTTTTCTTGCATGGTATACTAGACTAAGGATTTATTTGGAATCTAGGAATTTTTCAATTTATACAATTTTTCCTTAGAAATTGAAATGATTACTATGAAATTACTTTGTGACTCATGTGAAATTCGTATGTTCCAAAAGGCATCTAAGGACTTGTATAGAATGGGGAAAAAATATTGCTAGTTTGCTTTTCCTGTGTGACATTATTTCCTGTTAAAACTCCTGCGTGAGGCCATAATATCTCTCCTATGCTTTTGCCAAGGGAGATCAGTAAAGTTGTGGTAAGTTGCGAAGTAAAGCTGGAAAAAGATGGTGTAAAAATCATTCTTTAGAGAAAATTACGAAGAAAGCGGTACGCCCTGTTTAAAATGCAAAATTTTTACAGAAATTTCACATATCCGTACCTGTGTGTGCGCGTCATCGCCACTGCTCTCCTTCCTCCTCATGTCGTGTGCATTGGATGCTCTTCTTTGGGGTGAAGCAGGCTTTGCACCCTTTGCAAGTGTGTCCCTCTTTGCACAAGTTCATGAAGGAGCATGTGGTTTTTCACACGGTCACACCCTTTGCTGCTGTAAAGAAGCAAAGAGCCGAACGCTTTCTTGCATTGCTCACTGTTCCGTAAAAGGAAGGGAGAAATTGCGAGGGAATCGAGCTCGACGGGTTCTAGTCATCTGAAGATGATTTCCAGGAGTTTCACAGTAGCACGGTACGTGAAACGTGACGATGAAGGGAACTCGCTCTTCACGATTGGGTTAAAGAAAGCAACGCCGGCCGCTTGTGTAGTTGTGTTGGTACGCTGAAGAAAACGAGCAACGCCCAGTCTTGTTTTCTCCGAATCCTGGTCACCGACCGTAGACCACGCCGCCCAGCTGCTTTTCCGCCGTCGGCATGTTGCTGCTGTTACTGTTGCTGCCGTGCCGTGCGCGCTCGAGCAGAGGCAAGAACCGAGACAGAGCGTGACGGAGAGCACGACGACTCAGGCCACCGCACTTCCTCGAACTGCTGGCCGTCTGGTACAGTCCATCGGAACGTTTGGGCCACCCTCTCTGCCACCGCTCTGCAGCGCCAAGGACAACAAGCGCTGCAGACTCGGCGCAGGCCATCAACCAAGCCGGAGCCAGCTCGGCGGGCCCCCCCGGACACACCTCGGGCCTTGGGCGTGGTCCGCTGTTTCGATGTTTTGGGCCTTGAGCGCCTTGTCTGTGGTGAGTCGGGCCCAGAATCTGGCAGGCCGAGTTCAACGTTCCAGTGACCACTCTGATTCTTTCTGTGAAAGTGATTGAACGCCATGGCAATCACGTGAACGCGCACGGAAACCGGGCGACGAGAATGGTCGGCCACGCGGGGCGACCAGTGCTCCGGCCATGATCCAGATTCCAGCCCACGACCGGCGCCTGCTGACTTCTCTCTGCCTCCTGGCGCAAGCAAACAGCGTGGGCGAGCCCGTGGCGACAAGTCCAGTAAGGTCGAGAGCCCGACACGGCACCGGAGTCGAGCGTGCGGCGCGGAGTCCGGCCACGTCGGTCCGACCGCCGTCGACGTCGCGCATCCCCCTACCGCTCGCGCCGGGGTCATTCAAAGTCAAAGTTAAACAGGGCACCTGCTTCGCTGCTTCCCGCCCCGGCGCAGCTAGCGGCAGCGCCGTATATACTCCCGAGCAGGGCACGATGGCTTCTCGTGTCAGCAACGCCGCCTGCTTCTCAACCTCACCCTCCTCCTCTCCCCCGGTTGTGAGCACGGTCAATGGCGTCTCGTCCCAGCACGATGCTAGCCGTGCAGTACGACGGATACGGCGGAGGAGCGCAGGGACTCAAGGTACGTATCGTGTACCGCAATCAACGGGCCAAGCGCGCGGCTGCCGCGTATCTTGGGTAATTCCGCATGTTGATCCGTCGATGACTGATGCACGCTCCGTCGAATTCAGCACGTGGAGGTGCCGGTCCCGTCCCCGAACAAGGGCCAGGTGCTCATCAGGATGGAGGCGACCAGCATCAACCCGGTGGACTGGAAGTTCCAGAAGGGCGTCGCGCGGCCAGTCATGCCAAGGAAGTTCCCCTTCATCTCAGGTGAGGACTGGGGAGTCCGGTTGTTCAGCTAGCGTGTTCGATTATATGCGATCGTGCGAACTGATCGCTGTATGCGTGCTGCAACAGGTTACGATCTTGCCGGAGAAGTTGTGGAGCTGGGCAGTGGAGTGAACGACTTTAAACTCGGGGATAAGGTCATCGCCATCAACTTCCCGGTAAGATTAATTGCTAGACACATGCACTTATGATCTGGAAGAGCTCACTAGCTCCGTTCTGAACGATCCGCTATCATGACAGAACGGCGGCGGCCTCGCCGAGTACGCGGTGGCGTCGGCGTCTCTGACAGTCCCAAGGCCGCCCGAGGTGTCGGCGGCCGAAGGCGCCTGCCTGCCGATCGCCGCCGTCACCGCTCTCCGGGCGCTGGAGAAGGCAGGGATCAGCGTGCTGAACCCGGCTCGCGACGACACCACCTGCAAGAACGTGCTGGTGACGGCCGCCTCCGGCGGCGTCGGCCACTTCGCCGTGCAGCTGGCGCGGCTCGCCGGGCACAACGTCACGGCCACGTGCGGCGCGCGCAACCTCGGCCTCGTCCGGAGCCTCGGCGCGGACGAGGCGCTGGACTACGCCACCCCCGAGGGCGCCGTGCTAAGGAGCCCCTCGGGGAGGAGGTACGACGTGGTGGTGCACTGCGCGACGGGCGTCCCCTGGTCCGTATTCAGGCCGGTGCTCGCCGACGCCGGCAAGGTCATGGATCTCACGCCGGGGTTCGTGGCGTTCGCCACCTCGATGCTGCAGAAGGTGACCTTCTCTAGCAAGAGGCTGGTGCCGCTCCTCGTGTCGCCCAGGAAGGAGGATATGGAGCTTGTTGCGGGCTTGGTGAAGCAGGGGAGGCTCAAGACGGTGATCGACTCCCGGCACCCGTTGAGCAAGGCACAGGAGGGCTGGGCCAGGAGCATGGAGGGCCACGCCACCGGCAAGGTCGTCGTAGAAATGGGTCGCGCACAGTGAAAGACGTAGAAAGATTGCACATGTGTTGCATGTACATCGTAGAAACGACAGAGCATCTGTTTCGTTCCACCCGTTGAAGATTACACTGTTCTTAAATGTACTTGCACGTGCTTACTGTATCATTCTGGATTTCATGATATTTTGCTGTGCCAACCACAGTCGCAATCACCATTTTGAGAAAAGCGATTTTCGAAAACAACACGCCTGCCACCATTTTGAGAAACAATTCATCTAAAAGAGGACGATGCACAGCTAAATACATGTGCAAGGTCATTGCTTTTAGCGAGATGAGACTGGGAATGAAATGCCTTTCAACTCTAATAATACGATGGCTTACGTGTCAGATGTAAAAATGCCTCCGAGTTTTAAAGAAATTTCATCGGAGTTAGTCAATAAAATTGCTGAGCTTTTCTTGTTCCCAAATAAGCCGATCCCTGATTCTGCCAAAAAAGTGCCTGAAGTTTATATATTCCCCTCTTCCCAATCTGAAATGGTGATGTTATCTGGAGCCAAGAACAGCCATGGGACTACGGGAGTAGGCTGATATTTTCAGGCAGTAGCGGACGGCTCATTCCTGTCCGCAACGTCCAACGGTCCAACCATATCAGCATCAGCATACCAGCCATCTCTCTCTCTCTCTCTCTCTCTGAGTCTCTGGAAGAGGCAAGAGTACCAAATCTTCCATGGCTGCCCCGAAGAAGACGATGAGAGCTTTGCAGTACGACAAGTACGGCGGAGGAGCAGAAGGTCTCAAGGTACACAACCCCTCACCTCACCACACCGCAACCATGCATGTCCCAAGAACTAGCATCCTTACCAGAGAAGCTGTGCTCGATGCTCTGCTTAATTCTGCCGCCTGATTGCAGCATGTGGAGGTGCCGATCCCGTCGCCGAAGAAGGGCGAGGTGCTGCTCAAGATGGAGGCGGCCAGCATCAATCCGATTGACTGGAAGATTCAGAAGGGCATGCTGCGGCCGTTCCTGCCCAGGAAGTTCCCGTTTATACCAGGTACAGTACATGCGTGGACTGTATTACTCCCAGTAGTTTAGTACCCTTCGTCACCGTTGATGGCGCGAACAAACAAACGACCTAGGAGAAAGTGTAATATCAAGCTGAAATTTTGGTCCTGTTGTCCCATGGAATGCTGTTCTATCTACCCAGTACTACCTCCGTTCTCGTAAAATACTTCAACATCTGTGTGGTAATTGCCGCGCTTTTCATGTATATTTTTATTGGACACCTCTAGTTGAAGCAGTATATTTTAAATTTATTATTTAATAAATAGAAGTATAGTTGTCTTTACATGGATGACAAAGTTTCATAAACATATACTCCAGTCTTCAAAATATAAGTGAGACCCTTGTTATCTATAACATATTTAATAAAAAGTATTTTTAAAACAAATTATTTCTAATTTTGTAACTTAATAAATCTAAAATTATTTCTAATTTATATTGGCAATGTTTGATTAAAACACTGCGTTTAAAGCTACTATTTTTTTACCGGAGTTGTAAGCGGAAAAAAAATTGAATCTTAGTTCTCATAGTAATCAAAGAGCATTTTTAGGAGATAAAACAATTTAAGTTATCTAAATATATGTCAGGATAGTATACATCGGATACCTACGGATCAACTTCTACAACGTGGTCCACTTACGGTCCACGGTCCAACGGCCCACCGAGAACTTCACAAAGCCGGTCCGACCTCAGCGGTCGGGAAGCCTCATTAAAGTCTGAAGACGAAGTGGGCGTAATCGCCCTGACCCCTAGGGGTCGGGACCCGAGCTATCAGGATCCTAGCGGTCGGGACTCGCTCGCCGACCGCTAGGAAGCAGTTATTACTTTAATAATCACACCGATTCAGAATTCCTAACAATGTGCAGTTACGCAAAGAAGATAAGCATTCCGAAAGATTTCGCAACTGCCTGGTTGAACGAAAAACAACCCACCACGCGATAAAACTGAACAGTAAAGCAACCATGTTTTCTCTCAGTGAACAAGAGTATGAACGGGAGGTGCCGATCGTCTGTCCCGAACGCTACAGAGCATGATTCACTGAAGACCGTGGCTCCACCTGTCAAAGGTCACTCGTTTTCGTAGGCGACAAGATGCTCAAACCATGGTACGGTCACCTCAACTATAATTCGGTCAAGCCAACCCAGGTCCGACCCTATAAAAAGAGTACCTGAGTGGCTAGCAAAGAAAGGAGAACAAGAGTGATAAACCACCACCTGTAAACCATCCCCACCACGCGTGAGTTTGGGACTCTCGGATCCGTCCGGAGCCCCTTCGCACTGTATTTTTCGTGTTATTTAGATTCATACGATCGATCTTTCGCCTCTGGACATAAGCTATTACGGCTCGAGACGGCCTGAACCAGCTTAACCTTTGAGTTTCGCTTGTAGACTAGGCCATTCGATTCCGAAAATGCACGATTCTCCATCCGATCGTATAAATTTACTGTGCCGATGTACGAAACACCGACAATATACATTTTTATAACATATAAAGGTCTTTTGGAATAGTTCTATTGAATCTATAGCAAAAGTAAATTTGATTTAACAAAACAGTTATAGTTAATTTCTTATATTATGCCATTGTACATGTGTACTACCGTATACTCCCTCCATTCCTAAATTATTGTTTACTGCTGATTTTTAATATCATCTTTGACTATTCAACTTATCTAAAAAATTAATTCAAATATGTAAAATTTTAAGTTGTGATTCAAGTAACTTTAATGATAAAGCAATTTATAATATATGAAATTTATAAAAAATTAAATATGACCATAGTTAAATTTTATATTAAAACTGAAAAAGCTAGAGCGATGATACGGCTATTCATGCCTGTTCCTGCCGAATAAAAGCACGCTCCTACGTTGATCGGAGAAATGGTTTTTTTCTTCTTCCTAATATCTATGTTAGATTTTAATCTGACGGTTAATATTTTTTAGGGTGACGTGATGCAACGAGGGTTGAGAGAACGCTTGCGCTTTAATATATAAAGATAAGTATTTTTAGTTTGGATAAAGTTAAATTCATTTAACTTCTACTTAATAATATCTAGAAAACTACATAATTTTTAATATAAAAATATAATTTTTATAAAAGCTTATTTTATGATGAATTCAAAAAATATAATTTTTTTATATAATAAAACATTAAGTAATTATATATTATTAATGATCAAAATAATAAAATTTGACTTTGATTAAATCTAAAAATATTTATATTTTGAAAGGGAGGGAGTACTGAACTTGTGGATGTGGGCGTGGGGTGTTCTCTGCACTCTGTAGATAAAGGAGAAAATGGGCTAGTACTAGTAGATTGTTTGTCATTTCCTTGGTAGAGATACGATTCTACTCTTAGTAGGAGGCATGCACAAAGCTCATAAAGAAAAATTATGCCAGCACATGTTAGATTAAAAAGCACTCTCTTCGGTTTTAAAATATTGACATTGTTGACTTTTTCTATCAATTTTGATTATTTATCTTATTAAAAAAATTGTTCAAACACGTAAAATTTTATTATTTTTTGCTTTATCATTGATGAAATTTAAATCACGGCTAATAATTTTACATATTGAAATAATTTTTTGAATAAGACGAATGATCAAAAATTGATAGAAAAAGTTAACGGTGTCAATATTTTAAAACCGCTGGAGTAAAATCAGGTCCACTGTGCTGAAGCCAAAACAACTCATCTCTGAAGAATCGATACAGCTGAGAATCATTACTGAAGCAGCTAATGATCCCCAGGAATAGTACTACTTGACGAGCCCAGCATTATGCGGGGTGTTTTCTGCCTCTGCCTTCAAAAATTATCGATCCACTGTTACTAGTTTATACTGCAAGTTTGCAACTTCGCTTGTAGTAACGCTAGAACTCAACATTGCCATGCTCAAACAGTTGGAGATGTAGCTGGCGAAGTCGTCGAGGTGGGCAGTGGTGTGACCAACTTTAAAAAGGGCGACAAGGTCGTCTCCATCAGCTTCCCGGTAAGCGTTCTGATTCCATGGAGCAGTCAGCTGTGACAATAAAAAGCTTGGTTTCTGCTATGTTGATTACATCCAGGCTGCAGTACCCAACTACTACTTTGATGCATCATGACAGAACGGCGGCGGGCTTGCGCAGTACGCGGTGGCGCCAGCGTCACTCACAGTGGCACGGCCGCCGGAGGTGTCTGCCGTCGAAGGCGCCTGCCTGCCGACGGCCGCAGGCACCGCGCTCCAGCAGCTCAAGAGCGCGGGGGTCAGCATCTTCGACGGCTCCGGCGACAACAACAACAACGCCCCGACGAACGTGCTGGTCACCGCCGCCTCCGGCGGCGTCGGCCACTACGCCGTGCAGCTGGCCAAGCTCGCAGGCCTCCACGTCACCGCCACCTGCGGCGCGCGCAACCTCGGCTTCGTGAGCGGCCTGGGCGCTGACGAGACCCTGGACTACAAGACCCCCGAGGGCGCCAAGCTGCAGAGCCCCTCCGGCAGGAAGTACGACGCGGTGGTGCACTGCGCGACCGGCACGCCGTGGTCGGTGTTCAAGCCGGTGCTGGCCGACAGGAGCGTCGTCGTCGACGTGACGCCCACCCTCGCCGCCGCCAAGTCGCTCCTGCAGAAGGTGACGCTCGCGAAGCAAAGGATCGTGCCGCTGGTCCTGATGCCCAAGAAGGAGGAGATGGAGTGGCTGGTGGACATGACGAAGCAGGGGAAGCTCAAGACGGTGATCGACTCCACGTACCCGTTGAGCAGGGCGCAGGAGGCCTGGGCCAAGAGCATTGAAGGGCACGCCACCGGCAAGATCGTTGTAGAAATGGGAGGCGAAGAGTGAGCGAGGAGGACAGTGTCGCTGGAATCTGGATTGAACCTCATGCTGTAGGGTGCGAGTTCATGCGCCCATCCATCACCAACTTGACCGATGCTTGCAACTTAGAACCCGAGTGTGTTGTGGTTTACCAACACGACTTCATTATCGTTAGCGCCGTATATAATGAACGACGAACTCATCAATTAGCAAAGAACTTGTTTGTTTGTGGGTCTCGCGATTAGCAACATCTCGCAGTCCTGCTGCTAGATGCGTAGGCACGTCGGCTTATCATGGATTCATGGCGGGCTTCACAAACGCTGCAACGAGTAAAGCGTACTGAGGCGAGCCAGATCGACTGATAGGAACACTGGAACAGGCATATGAACATTGGTCACAATGCACTGATAACATTAGACGGCTCTAATCAGGAGAGGATAAACAATGGAGGGCACGTCAACTCAGAGCATGAGAAAGAAAACATTTTTTTTCTGCAAGTGGTGACGAACCCGCAGACTATATCTTAGGGTTTGGTCCATTGTATCTGGTCTTAATGTCATTGGGTGGATTTGATACATGCCATTACAATTTTGTAAATTTTGAAATATATAATTGATGTGTCAATGACAGATGAAAGTCTGCAAATGGATGACATGTGAGCTCGAATAGCATATTTTAAATTTTATAAAATTGTAATAGCATATATCAAATTAATCCAATGCCATTCCAGGCAAGTCAATGGTTGTTTGGGACCAAACTTTGTACTTGCTACTAACTCTATGACAGCAGCACTGGCTACATGATTTACTAGGTTAGATTTCTCAAGAAACAATTAACTGTCTTTGGCAATTCCAACTACTAATAGTAATCTGAATGTATCCTTGACCCATTTTCAGATCCAAAGTGCAGCACACAATTTCCAAGATCCCAAGCTTCAGATCCAAAATGCTTTTCACACAATAAACGTTTCTTGTTAGTACGGAGTATGCAAGTACTGAACATGATCACCAGACTGTTGAACAGACAGATCGACCTCGTTCACCACGGATCGAAATTCTCTGAACTGAAGATCAAAATTCAGGGTGGTACTGTAGCAATCCATAAGATTTAGGGCACTGTAGCAATCGATACACTAACTTGTGAGAGGATGAATAGTATCCTGAATTTATACTGCAACAATAATTACTTTCGGAAATTACTGCAGCAAAATACTGTTTATCTGTCACTGTAGCAGTAGATCTCGCCTGTTGATTTCAGATCGAATACATATAGGAGGGAGAAATTCCGGAGCATTGTAGCTCCCCTGAATTGATCAAAGCAATTCAGGGGACCCGGTTCCGTTCACCACCCTTTTCCATCATTTTAAGTACGAGCCGCCTCCAACTCCTTAAGGCATATTTGTTGGTTTCTGTGCGAAACATTTAGGTGCCGACATATAAATTTTCCCTGAATTGAAATTGGTCCATGGTTTTGGGTCAGTGATGTGCACTGAAAAGGTCCTTTTCCCAGAAAAAAAGGTCCATGGTTTTTGTTCATTGATATGCATTGAAAAGGCCCCTTTCCTAGAAACAAGCACATAAAATTTAGTGCTGCAAAATGCTGGTCTGGAAATGTTGCCCAGTTTAGTGAGCAAACACCAAATATGATCTGATTTAGGCGAAGTAAATTGCAGACCACATTGGATGACTTTCTAGCTAAGTTGCACGCGTTTAATCGGGATCTATGGAGGACAAACAAAAACGGATACGGACAAGTCCAGATCTTTGCCTGCAGAGCCAGAGCAATTTTTGCAGGGCACAATGATGTGCTTCTCTCTAGCTTTTTGGATCTTGTAGCATAATTATACAGTACTATTGTTTTTGGAGTTTATTACCCGGCATTATCTGACTGCAGATAACTGCTCGAAAATGCACAATTACACACTTCGCTGTGTCTCCAACAATCCACTATCTCCATTTTATGATTGCCACTCACCATAATAAAACACAAACAAAATTGAAATGCTCACCATTTCAGTAGTAACTCTGATGATGCCAGAAGAGAGGTCGTTGCCGAATCTTATTCTGCAAATGTCGAGTATAACCAACAAAGTTGGAAGCCTCCAAACTGTGGGCTCGTGACATCGTGCCGTCATTCTACCGGTGCTTAAGATATTAGCATGGCAACTGGCAGACACGATCCCTCCTTATTCAGCCTCGCCACTGAAGTCTCCAAACACAAATTCTTGCAAGTGGCTTGCTGAACTGGCCTTGGTCTAACCTTCTGAAACTGCAGCAAGCATAGCGGCATGTGCTCATGGGCTCATGCTTCCCATTAAAGACTTGTTCGGTTTGCCTCGGATGGGAGGGGAATGGGGTGGATTTAATCTAAAATTAGAGAGTAGTGGATTCAATCTCCTCTTAATACAAGTGATTAGTGAAAAAACGAGCAAGCCTTTGTTCGTTTTGAAAGGATGAGAGGGGGATTGGAGGGGAATGATTTCATTACTTTTAAATGTGAATTTAATCTTCTTTATTTCACTTCAATCCCCTCCTATTCTTTCTCTAATCGAACAGTCTCTAAGGGCTTATTCGGTTACTAGGCTAAGAATCATAAGTCATTCTAAGTTAATAGCTTAATTTTTATTTATGAAAAAATTTATTAGGGTAGAAATCAAATCCGGTTTATTTTTATATTTCCTTCTCCTATGATAAAGAATGAAACCACACCTCATACTTTATAGAACAAAACCTGATTTGTTTGATTCAAGAGAAATGAATCTTGATCTTAAACCGAAAAAGCCCTAAAAAATGCTAAAAGGAGCAGCAGATTGGACCATACTACCCGAGCCTCACCAACCAGCTGCATTACTTCTCTCGAAAAACAAAAACAGCTTCATTACTTCACCTAGTAGAACAGTATGCCCAATACGCTATAGACAAAGGAATAATTCTATCTATACTTAAGTTGCACTTTTTATCTATACCACCACTTTGACTTATTGATATGTAGGGTCAGACTTCATATTTCATTGACTAGCTTGATGGTATAGATAAAAAATGCACTCAAATAATGGTATTGATGCAAATAGCCATAGATAAAAGTAGCAAAGGTCTCCTGTTGAAGAACCAGACCGAATAGCGGCAGGGCCTCAATGAGCAGTAGTACAAGTTTGTTTGGGTAAGGCTCCGTTTCGAATGCAGGAATGAAAAACGTAAGAATAGAAAAAAAAATAGAAAAAAACGTAGGAACAAAAGAATGTAGAAATGAAAAAAGTGAGAAAACCACAAAAATAAAAATGTTAATTAAACTTAAATAATTTTTAGAAGCTATATTTTCATAGCATATAAATTAAATTAGTTACTCGACAGCTCTCTCTCTCTCGTTCTAAGCCATTCAGACGTGAGATAAGAATATTTATTTTAGAATTCTTTTCAATAGGTAATTTTTGAAAATTTAAGGAAGTTTCTTCGAGTTCTAAAGTTTCCCAAACTTTTCTATTAGATTCATCTCGTCGAGCTCTTCGTGTATGTGCCCATCAAGTTATTACTAAAATTTTCTTTCTATAGTTGTTCTGTTAGTTCCTAAAATTTATTATAATTGTACATTTCTTAAAATTAAATTGTCCCGTTAGTTTCTAAATTTTTCAAAATTACTTCATTAAATTTGCCTCGTTGAGCTTTTTGTGTAAGTACCCTCTAATTTATTACTAAAGTTTTTTAGAGTTGTTTCATTAATTCTTAAAAATTGTTAGAGTTCTTCAGAAACCAGTGCGTGGAGCGATTCCTTCCGTTCCCATTGGATTTTCTGGTTCCCGTGAAATAGGCGTGGCTTCGTTCCTATCCATAGGAAGGATTCGCTTCCTTCTTTTCAAACGGTCGAGACGGTTCCCTTGGTGGAATGGCTTCCTTCGAAAATTTCTTCGCCACTCCTCCGTTCCAAACTGCGACTCGGCTTTGTTGAGGCTGTGAGGTATGGATTTTGCTTGTGCGTCCTTCCATCGTGTCAGAGAATCTGGTTGAAGTCACGGATGAACAAGAGCAAAACAAGTGACATGATGCAAGAGAACAGTTTCACTGACAGGAAGCCAGTGACTTCATCTTTTATCTGCCCTGGCTCCTCTGTTTTATCTTATCTTACTTATCCAACAGTATGCAACAGTTGTCGCATCATTATTCCCATTCCCTATCATCCTACTAGACAGTATCAGTAGTGAGGATTAGAAGAAGCCAGCAGCTTGGGCTTGAACAATATGCACTTACATGGTTACAGACAAAAGCCTCCAAGAATTAGTTAGTTAAACAATTCACACGTGGTGACTTGGGTGTTGTGGTGGTGCTCTGTTTTCCGTGCTTGATCGATCACGACGACGCCGACATGGCCGCTCCCTTCTTCGTCTTCTTTTTCTTCGCTGGCTTGTCGGCGCCCTTGGCGATCTTGACGTCAAGCTTGTAGTAGTCCACGAACCAGTCGACGAAGTGTCGAAGGCCGGCCTCGAGCGAGGTGGTGGGACGGTAGCCGAAGTCGTGCGCGGCGTGGCTGACGTTGGCATGCGTAAAGGGTACGTCGCCGTTGCTGGGCATGGTGACGTTGCGCTTGTTGGCCTTCTTGCCGAGCAGCTTCTCGAGGATGGCGACCATCCGGGTGACGGGCACGGGGGAGGTGTTGCCGAGATTGTAGATGCGGAGCGGCGCGGGCCCGGTCTTCTTGCCGGACCTGGAGCCGGTGCTCTTGCCGGCCGTGTCGAGAGCGCCGAGGCAGCCCTTGACGACGTCGTCGATGTAGGTGAAGTCGCGGCGCGCGACGGAGCCGTCGGCCGCGCGGAAGAGTGTGATGGGCTCGCCGGTGACGATGCTGCGGGCAAAGAAGAAGTACGCCATGTCGGGGCGGCCCCACGGCCCGTAGACGGTGAAGAAGCGGAGGCCGGTGATGGAGAGGCCGTAGATGTTGTTGTACGTATGGGCGATGGCCTCGCCGGCCTTCTTGGTCGCCGCGTACAGCGACGCCGGCCTGTCGGTCCGGTGCTCCTCGGAGAAAGGCGCGTCGATGTTGAGCCCGTACACGGACGAGGAGGAGGCCCAGACAATCGCCGGCTGCGGGTCGGCGTGCTTGGCCGCCACCTCGAGCACGCTGACGAGTCCGGCCACGTTGGACGCCACGTACGTCTGGGGCGCCTCCATCGCGTACCGCACCCCGGCCTGCGCCGCTAGGTGCAGCACGTGCGTGAACGCGGCCACGTCGAAGAGCTTCTCGAGCAGCGGGCCGTCGTTGATATCGGCGTCGAGCACGACGACGCCCCGGCTGGCCAGGAGCTTCTGCCGCGCGCGCTTGAACGACGGGTCGTAGTAGGAGTTGAAGTTGTCCAGGCCCACCACACCGTCGCCACGGGCCTTGAGCGCGAGCGAGCAGTGCGTGCCGACGAAGCCCGCGGCGCCCGTGACAAGCACGGAGATGCTGCCGTCCCGGCTGGGCCTCGCGCTGCGCCGTATGTCCTTCTCCCATGCCGCGCCGCCGTACGTCCCCGCTGCCGACGAGGAGGACATGAGCAGGGTGCGGTGCGAGGCCGAGTGCGCGCCGCTGCCGTCGCCGCCGGAGGAGAGGTGGAAGGACCGGGACAGCAGCGACGGGTAGTGCAGCGTGAAGAGGAAGACGAGCGCGAGCGTGGCGAGCACGACGGCGCGGAAGAGCAGGTGCGATGACGCCGCCACGACCTTGCCGCTCGCCGCCCGCCGCAGCAGCAGCGCGCCCCCGCTCGCGTACCGCTCGAGCTTCAATCCTTTCGCCGACGCGTCCACCGCGCATATCCCCGACGGCGGCATTGTGTTCTGCAGTTCTTCCTCCTCTCGCTCCTTCCCCCCGGCGCGTCGCGTTCGATAGCTGGACGGATTAGATCGTAGCTTAGCTAGACAGACAGCTCAATGCCTGCCGGCTAGTTGAGGAAGGGAGTGAGCGCGTACGCGCGGGTTATAAAGGGAAGAGTGAAACGCGCGGCGGATGGTTTCGGTTGGGCGCCACCCACCCGAGTGACCGACTCAGACTGGAGCCCAACTCGGCGTGTGGTTCTGGGCCTAATTTGCTCGCTCAGTTTCACTCTGCTTCTTCCTGTTGCTTCGGTAAACGCTGAAAGGTTTCGGTCGCCGGTCGGTCGGATCGCATCGCGGCAGGCAGTGCGAGCTTGCAAGTGATCCAGTTCCGGGCACACCGTGTGCCGGTGCATACCGGATTGGGGAGCTACTAGTATTTGGGTGTTAGTAAGCGCGAGGACATTCTGTGTACGAATCGAATGGTTGGGCGAACGATGGAACTAGGGACTTTTGTTAGGTGCCACACTGCGAAACCAGGGTGGTATTGTTCGCGATTATTCTCAGAGCTGAATTGCTCTTATCGGCGCGAAATGCCGGGACGGGACGGCAGCGTGCACATAAGGTTGTTGTCAAGCGGATGTGAGGTGTCCCGATCGGCATTTCGCGCGTGCTGCGCAGATGCCGGGGGCCGGGGCGCATTGATGCTGTCTTTCCCGGCGCCGCGACATCACTTGCCCGCCCTTTCCTCCGGCGAAGAGAGCGACCGGGGCTTCGCCGGACATGTGAAGCTGAAAGAAGGTTAAGTTCCCGTTCGGTTCGCGGCCGTACTCGTAGGCTCGTAGCGTCCTTTGGTGGTGTGGGTTCTGCTCATCTTGTCCCACGACCCATCATCATCCATGGACGTGTGCCACTTGCCCCGGTCGACTCACGCTGCGTCTTCAGCTTTCTGGAACACCAGGCGGATTGGTCTCCGCGGTGGTGGCGACGGCAGCCGAAACGGGGGACCGAAGCGCGCCCTGGATGCGGGGCGCAGGATGAGACGATGACGTTTACGACAGCCGTGCGCAGAAGCTGATGAAGAATGCCGCGCCGTCGCGGAAGTGGAAGAGAAGTTGCGCATGTGCAGGGCGTGATGGATTGGCGCGACAGGAGCTGGTCAGCATGCGTGCATGTAATTCCAGATCAGATCACCGCCCGATCAGCGATAAGCGGGCGCAATAAATCTTCTCGACGGCGCCGGCCGGCTGCAACCGCGACGGATCCAAATTCTCTGCCGACGCTACAGCAAATCAGAATACTACACAGACTTTATTGTTCACAAGTTAGTGTAGCGTTTGATCTCAAACGTTTATTTTAAAATCAAAAGACCAAAAATATATTCAAATTTTCAGTTACAGTAGTTGTCTGCATTTTATGCCATAAGTAGAGGATGTGGATCGATCCGCGACCGGCGTGGACGTGACGGCACCGCGCAGAACCACGTGAGACGCTCGCAACTTGGAAGCATGGCGCGCGCGGCTGTCTGCCAGTGCCTGCCCCCTTCGCTCATCATCGACGGACCACGCACACAGACGCAGAGTCGTTCACGGCCGCCCTCGGCGTCGGCGGTTCCGATTTGAACCAGCAAACAGTAGCCCATGAGCTGAACAAACCAACCAAAAAACGAAGCTACGAGCGACGGCCAAGCAGCAACCCGGAACTTCCCACTCCAACGTGTCAAAGATATCCTCACTCTCAGGCCCCCGAGTCCCAGACGTCCAAACAGAGACGAGATGCATCGCCTCCGTCTGCTGGATTGGACGACCCAATGGTTATGAGCGGATGTGCGGAGTGAGCATTGTACCTGTCGGCATCATATCGCTCAGTATTTACGGTCCGAGATTATTCAATGGCTCAAGTTTTTACGGCTGATTAGTGATGACCGGCCCACGCTTTTTATGGGTCAAAGAAAAAATCCTGCAAGATTTTACCAAGCCTAATAAAAAATGTAGAGCGTACCCGATCACAAAAATCACCTCGATCCCTGTAGGATTAAAGGCAGCATAACGTCAAAACGGTCAAACAACCGACTTACTTTTCGATCTCAGAGTCGGGCGATTAACCCACAACAAGCCCTCTGTCAACATAAAGATTTCTAGCGACTGTACAAAGCGACATGGCGGTAAAACAAACAGTAAAGCAACTTTATTCTCTCGGCGCCGAATAAAGAATAAACTAAAGACGACAGCTGGCATCAGAGGACCGTCCAGCGCGAGAGGATCACCTGAAACACTCTCGAAGATGCCGTTGGTCCCATCCGTTAGAGGGGGGCTCGGTTCCGTGACGGTCAAGTTTAGTAGCAACCCCACTCGTCAGAGGAAGCTCTATCCCGCGGATACCAAGTTTGGCTATGCCCCTGTCAGAAGACATTCAGTTCTGTAAGCATCAAGTTTTGTTGCAGCTCTCACCTATCACGGAGCCATCTGTCTTACCCGGCGTTGTAACCTTGTACGACCTCTATATAAAAGTCTCCGACCTCGTAAAAAAGAAAACACATAGATAAGATAGATATACACTCACAAAAACGCGTTAGAGACTCTGTTCGTGTAAAAGCTCTTTCGTCATTGTAACTTACTCGATTATATGAGTTCATTGATTTCGACATCTAAACGTGAGTATAACACCTCGCGGTGGTTGGAATCAGATTCCATCACAAATTAGATTAGAAATAACCTCACGGTACCTCCTTCGATCTGCAAATTCACACACTGCGAACGTACGGAACTCCGACAGTAACTGCACGGTGGCCGTCGTCGTCTTCGCATTGGACCAAACAAACGGAGGGTCCGCCTCGGCCTGCAGGCAGGCCAGGGGCATCAGATCCATCTCCCTCTGAACACTCGCTCACTACTGTGGCCTGTGTCGGTGGCTGAGATGAGAGCGACGCGTTGCCAAGCCGACGACGCCTATGCTGCGTGCATGGCCATTGACCGACGGGCAGCCATCGGAAGCGGAACATGCCGGCCGCGGACAGGGGTGGCGCCCGCCCGCACGCATGCGAAACAGGGCCGAGAGCGACGCTCCGGCTAGTAGCGATCCCGTCGTTTTGACTCTGGAGTGAATCGATTAACACGATCAGAATTATCAACCAGAACTAGTGTTGAGAGAAACTCAAGCTCATGCATGTATCGGTACAGGTGGTCCAAAGAATAATATTCCTGATGCTGCTCAACCAAATCGGATGTTGAAAGGCACCGTTCATGATTGTGCTGTTGCACCCAGAATTTATACTCGACCAGTAGTAGAACCGTTCATGATCCAAGTAGTAGAATGATTTAACTGTATACAGAGATGCAACCTTGATGAATCTAGCTAGTAGTGTAGTAGTACTAATCTATCTTCAGGCTTCAGCCGATGCCTTGATAGATCATTAGCTAGTTACTCCCTCCGCTTGATTTTTAATATCAATTTTGATTATTTATTTGATTTAATTGTTGAAAACCTCAGCTATGTTGTTAATAATAAAATCACACTTAATATTGGGATTGAAATCGGACCTGTACCACTTCAAATTATGAAGGTCATCTAGGCACTTCTTAGTTCCCGAGTTACCCGCATAAACAACAGCCATGTGCTTTTCATACACATCCTTCTCATATGGCCTAGCTGCGAGCCACATATACCCACCACTCTCACCTGTTTTCCTCTTAATAAAATTTTGCATTAGATGCCTAAAGCACTCCCTTTATTTAACTTGTGGAAACATCCGCTTCACTGCAGTTTCTAACCCTTTGCAAGCATTAGTGCATATGGCAAGTAAAAGATCACCGACAACTTTGTGCAGTTGAGACATAAACCAACGCCAGTTATCTTTTGTTTTCGAATCTATAAATCCAAAGGCAACTGGATACATCCAGTTGTGACTATCCACACCAGTAGCTGCAGCTAAATGACCATTTCATCTGCCATTCAAGGCTGTGGAGTCAACACCAGGCCAGGGCCTGCAACCTGATCGAAAACCCTCAATACAAGGACCAAATGCACAAAAGAACCTGTGAAAATAAACCTTACCATCTTCTGTCTTGCAATCAATCTCAATGATACTGTCTGGCATTTTTTTATGACTTCTGCCTTCCAAGTATAAAGCAATTGAAAGCTCTCTTCCCATGATCCACACAACAATGCCATAGCTTTTTCTTTTTCTTTCCAAACAGTATCATACCCAATGGTGCAATTATAATCATCTTGTAACTTAATCTGCAACTCTTTAGTACCCATTTGAGAATTCTTGCGAAGAATAGAAACAGCCTTGGAAACTACCCATTTGCAGGAAGGTGTAGTAGTCCTTCTTATGCTGCTAGATGTATATGTGTGCAAACTATTCACGTATATGACCTGTAAATGCATGAGAAAAAACATATAAAACAATATGTTTGAACCAATATGAAACATGACAATAAAATGTTAAGAGGATGAGTTTGTACCATAACAGTTACATTGTCTGCTTGCGTGCGCCCAACAATTGACCAAGAGCAATCGCCACCTTTACAGTAACCTCTATATTTTTTTGAGTTGTAGCTTCAATACCTAATTCAAATTCTGCATTTATAGCATGTTGTCTCTCTGTCAGTCTAAATTCTTCCACAGAGAGATACAAGCTCTCCACTTCCATCGATAGATTCTCCCTATCATACACCATTATAGTCTCCTCTGGAATAAAATCATCTACAGGCATAAATGCACTTGTAATATGTATCGAATTGTTATACCTACTTGTTTCACGTTCTGACAGAGGAGAATGTCAATAAGCTTTATAATATTTGGAACTCCAAAGAAATTCTGAATTATTTTAATTAACTACTGATTTGTACAAACATACGACGGTCATATTAGAAAATGGAAACATAAAAAGGCCATGATCCTCTGTCCTGCCCAGTGCGGCGAGTACTCCAGTGCGGCATACAAAGATTGATAAAGTGATGCTAAAGGCAAAGAAGGTGATCAAGTAATAATAAAGCAGCAAATTTTGAGAGTGAAGACAGGGTCTTGCCCTTGGCGTGTGGTCCGATCGCCCCTGACGCGTGAGTGGTCCAGTTGCCGCTGCCGACGTGCGATGAGTGCGATGGTCCCTGGCGTCCGCGCTTCCGTGCGTGGACGTCGCCGCGAGCTCCCGTGCGTGGACGTCGCCGCGCGCTCTCCTGGTGTGGTAGTCGCCGCGCTCCGACGATCGGCCTGTCGACGTGCAGCAGCCGCCAATGAAACTCAAATGACGTGAAAGGGAAAAATTAAGAGTAATTAGGGTTAAACAAAATGAGTAGAGGCAGTTTAGACATATAAAAAAGTACAAATATGAAAATCAAATTTATTTGAGTTAAAATGTCTGAGAATACTATTTGAAAAAAGTCTTAACCAGAAGAGTACTATTTTAGAGAAGCGTAACGACGTGGATGCCATTCTGTGGAAGCCCAACTCAGAGGGAACCACAATAGAAAAAAAAACTGGGCCTCCTTTCCTCTCCGAGCTCCGAGCAGCAGCCTCGCCGGGACGATTCGGGATGGCGGCCAACTTCTGGACGTCGTCGCACTGGTATGGCTCCCGCTCCCTCCCGGCCTCGCTCGCTCGACCCGGTCCCGCCTTGCGCCTTCTCGATTTGGCTTCTTCGCCTGAGTTGAGCTGCGGATTTCGTGCAGCAAGCAGCTGCTGGACCCGGAGGACGTGGACGTCGTGCCGGCGAAAGACCGGGAGCTGGGCATCACGCCGGTGGAGTTCCGCCTTGTCAAGATCCACATGTCCTGCCGTGAGTTCCTCCTCCCCCCCCCCCCCCCCCCCCCCCCCCCCCCNNNNCCCCCCCCCCCCCCCCCCCCCCCCCCACGGCCCACCCTGTGCTCTCTTACGCGTGCCTGATGCGTATTAGTTTTTGCCTCCGTCGAATGGGGAACTGCTCGTTATTAGTGTCTCGAATTAAGGCACATAAATGTTGCACTTTTTGCTCGGCATGCCCCGGATGAAGTTTTTTCTCCTTTGGATTGTTAAATTTTCTGTAACATAATGGTCAAATTCCTACCTGCCGTTTCAGTAAAATGGATATGCAAAATGGTGTTTTGATCTTTGCTTGCTTTGCTGATCTCAGCTGAAAAGGGCTCATGCTCTTGTGTTTCCTTGGTTTCTGATGGAAGCACAGCAGCAAGCTGTGCAACCTTGCATTTATAACTTGCTACAATCTTGATTCGTTTTTATTACTTAGGTGAAAGGCATCAAGAGGATAATGAATCATGCTCACAGTTCATTTCCTTCCATTCGCAGCAGTGGCCTTGGATATCACATAGGGTCGATTGATATTGCATTCTATGTTAGTGTCACTTGCGTCCTTCTAGGTTTCTTACTGAATCAAGTATTTGGTGATTTCAGATATCTGGCGGTTGGCAACACAGGTGAAAGTTAGGCAAAGGTTAGGTCTTCTGCACATTACTTACCATGTTCACCTCTTTATATAGTTTGATATCTTTACTGAGATTTTTATTTCTTTGTGTCTCGATTTCTTACCATAGTTTCCAGGACTTTCCTTATATGTAACATAGCTTAGTTATTCAAAAAAATGCAATTACCACTTAAGGGGTGCCATGAACCTGCCAAATCTAGCCAAATTTATTTCTGCTACAGGTAGACAGAAATATCTTAAGCTAACTTCAAATTGCACCTGCTAATGCAGTTAGTTTGTTCTTTCTTGTCAATATTTAGTGTATGTGTATAAAAGGACTCCTCATGTAATGACCTTATGTTATGCCACCATTTTTTTGGCACCAGACTCATTGCCATTAACTCAAGACTCTGTGATCTAATTTTTTTTTCTTATTTCAGAGTTATAGCAACTGCAGTGACTTACTTCAGGCGTGTATATACAAGGTATGCTTCTCCGTTCAAGAGGGAAACTCTTGCATATTCATATTTGATTCAATCGCTGCAGAGATAGCACTTCCTGAATTTGAATGCTAGTTTAACAACATCAAAAATAAGAAAACACTATTTTATTCTTGAGAATGTAGGATCACAAAAAATCCATGTTTTGTCTCTTGTTTTACGCATCTCCCCAAAGAACATTTAATTATTATTCTAGTGGAGACTGCAGTTTTGTAAACATGCTCCTTTGGTACTGAACTCTTATCATATCATAATCTGTTAAACAGAAAGAGCATGGCCGATTATGATCCTCGTTTGGTTGCACCCACTTGTTTGTATTTGGCATCAAAGGTCGAGGAGAGCACAGTGCAAGCACGGCTGCTTGTCTTCTATATAAAAAAGACATGTGGTATGCCATATTACCATAAATGTGAACATATATATTCTAGAAGATGTGAGCTAAATAGTTCTGTTTTCCCTTCTATAAATGCAGTTACTGATGAGAAATATCGGTTTGAAATTAAGGATATTCTTGAGATGGAAATGAAGCTCCTGGAGGCACTTGACTATTACTTGGTTGTTTACCATCCATATCGTCCTCTGTTACAGTACGATTCTACTTCCCATGCCATCACTTTCCACTTCACCATGTGTGATGCACCCTTCTTACATTATATTAAAACAAACTCGTTTTCAAAGTCTTCACTGGAGCTCTGGTTTTGATGGGTGTTTGTGTTCACAGGTTATTGCAGGATGCTGGTATAACAGATATAACGCAATTTGCCTGGTAAGTACAACAGTTATGAACAACATGACTCAGTGTCAAAATTTTGGAATGAAGTAGCCATGGAAGAAGCACACATTGCTGCATAGTTTTCCTTATCCTCTATTCTTTTATCCATCACAACTATATGGGTTTATTGTTTATTAAATCTTCAGCTAGAGTTCTTATTACTTGCAGGGGCCTTGTGAATGATACTTACAAGATGGATCTTATCCTCATATACCCTCCCTATATGATTGCACTGGCCTGCATCTACATAGCAAGTGTTCTCAAAGATAAGGACAATACCTCATGGTTTGAAGAGCTCCGTGTTGACATGAACATTGTAAGTGTGTTTGTTGACCATTCTCCATCCGTTGATTCTATCCCATTGCATTTACACAATATTGCTGTACTTGCAATACTCAGGTTAAGAACATCTCAATGGAAATTTTGGACTTCTACGACACCTACAAGATTGAAATCCACAAGGGCGTACCTGAAGATAAGATTGGCCCTGTGATGAACAAGTTGCCAGCGAAGGCTTAACTCTGATTTGGCGCTTATTTCAAACTAGGGCAGCCCTAGCGTTCAACTGCGTCCATATGTGTATGTGTTGGCCTCACATGTACTCCTTCGGTTTTAAAATATTGACACCATTGACTTCTAACATCAACTTTGACTATTCGTTTTATTTAAAAAATTTGCTCAAATGTGTAAATTTTTATTATTATTTGATTTATCATTAGTGAAATTTAAATCACAACTATAATTTTACACATTGGAACAAATTTTTTAAATAAAAAAATAGTCAAAGTTCATGTTAGAAGTCAATGGTGTGAATAATTTAAAATAGGAGGGAGTATTAGTGAACAACCTATTAGACTGACAAATTTAAAATAAGGCATAATGTCGTGAGTGGCCTGTTTGTGCAGACTTGTTTCTAACAATGAAAACGCCATATTAGGGCTGTTTTGTATGTTCTTGCGAAATTGTTTGTGCATTTTAGATCGCCGGTTGATGGAATTTCAAGTTATAGCTGCATATTTCAACGAAGTTTAAAGCTAAAAACTTAAATCTGTTTTTAAGTTTTAAGGCTAATCGATCATCTAAAATTTGCAAGTTTCAATGAAGCTGCTGATACGCGCTTGCCGACCGGCGACTTGTGCACAGCGCACAGCGGGAGAGGCTAGGCGGCATACTGCTCCAGAGCTATGCCAGCATATAATCCTACCAGATGCCAGCAGAGGCAATTTAGAAGAACATATAGCGCGATGGTGCTATCACACATGCCAAACCTTTCAAGTTTCAACCAGCCATTACAATTTCAAATTGAGCAAATCCCAGTTACACTGATCGGTACTTCCTCAAAACACATTAAGGCCAATAGACTAATGCATACAATACAGTTAATTCTGACTGATGTCGAAGACATGAAGACTATAGTCATATTGTGGCAGAGGCCATCACTTCCCTCGTCAGAAAGTTGTGGCAATGAGCTGATGAGCTCCTGGCCACGCAGTTGTATAATGGTGTAATACATATGGGGGTGAACCATCGATCTGTTGGTTACCCTGAGTGAACTTCAGAATTTGATTATACATTACAGGATTTATGGTGCCAGAAGCTCCTTTGACACATCCAATTGACCTGTATTTTAAAGGATGACGCTCAGCTGATTGCACAGAAAATAAAGCCGTTAAGTAGGTAAAAGCTATTCACCTTAGCGATCAGAACTTGGAAGATAAATACGATGGTGGTTGCCTGTTCTCAAGGTCCTCCTGCAAGTAGGGCATTTCTTCTGAAACTTGATCGCCTGCTTGATGCAATTCGTACAAAAGATATGGCCACAAATTGTTGTGGAGGGTTCCTCCAACTTGTTCAAACATATTGGGCAGGTAAAAACTGGTTCCTTGGGAACCTCCTTAGCAGGCTCTTTGTTGGTTTGACCTGCACCGTTTGACTGTCAAATAGAAACTGGTAGTCAGTGCAAAGCACAAGGTAACAGATGGATGCAAAAATAAAATATATTTGACAGCCTTTTCTGACGTAAGTCTGGAAATATATTATACAGAGCAAGCAAGTCGCTAAGTTAACATCATCCTATATTAATTTGATGCTAGAAAATCTCAAAGATGGCTAACTTTGGATTACCAAAGAAAAATATCAACTCTTGGCCTCTGTCAAGAAAACCTAAAAAAATCAAATCATTTGTAAATGTGAAAGTGTAACAATGTGTGTGTTTTAAAACTTGTGCTTGGCACGAAAATGACACTGAAAGTAAGATAAACGTGAGCATAAAACAGAAAGGTAAACAATAATAAATATGCAATCAACCTGGCTTTGAAAGTAAATTCTTTTAACTCTTCAAAACTATTAATTTAAATACCTGCAAGCTGGACCCTTGTCCCCTATCTGGAGAGAGGCAATGTATAACCCTCTGACGTTTGTTCCCTGTGGAGAAGGCATATGCACGATCACCTTAAACCCCTATTCGAGAAGGCATATGTATCCCTAATCGAGTATTAGTGATTACAGCTAGGAATACTATATCAAAGGGGAAACTCTAAGCCTGATATGCATGGATAAACATATTTTGTGTAGATATTACAGGTTCAACTTTGAGCTAAATAATGAAAAATATGAGCCCAACTTCTAGCATAGACAGTAGATGTTTCATCAGTAACAAAATTAATTGTCCTATTATGATAAATCATAGATAGTCATATCTGTGGCATAATGTATAATCCAAATTGCCTGTGTTGTTGATGAAGAATTAAAATGTAATGAGCATCAGATATCACAGAGATGGGAAATTTCAATTTCCTCTTTATTTATGTATATTACAGTGTTATGAAAGTGGTACACTAACCTTCCCGGCTAGAATCTACCTCCAAGTCTACCACTGGTACAGGTTGCCTCCTGGTTCTTCTGTTCCTCCTCTGCAGAATAAATGATGGCCATATATGAGTTCTAGTCAATAGTGTATCAGATTAGGACTGATTTAACAGAGAAAGAAGTATGGGAAAGAACAGGCATGCCATATGTTGTTCAAACATGAAAAATGATCAATAGCAAAACTTTAGCATTACACATGATATTCTAAAAAAATTAGTAGTGGTGCTTAAGTTGAAGATAATGAAAAGAATTATACTGGAAGAGGCACTTGTGTGGGAGATACTGCCTGCACTTCATCTTCGATGGCTTCCACATCAATAGGTGAGGAGCGTGCACCAACACCTGCAGTTGATACTCCACGACGGCTTGCCACTGTTGGAGAGGGTGCTTCAAGGTTCACCACTACTTTATCAGCAGAAAAGACTTGCCCTTGTCTCCAAGGGCCACGCCTTGTGCCACCGACAGTACTCATGCTACCTTTGGTGCAAATAGTCACCTCAAATCTCTAATAAACCTGAAATTCATGGCCGTAGAGTTTACTTCATTATCTAGCGTTCTATTAAAGCTTTGCTTCCAAACAGGTCTGAGCAGAAGCCTAGCTATTCACCAAAATATGATTGCCAAATCAAACAGAAAAAAATCGAACTTTAACAGCCATAAAAAGCCAAAAGCAAGAGAATTCTACGCAGGTTATTCCCTTTTTAACTTTTTTTTTGGGGGGGGGGGGGGGGGGGGGGGTGGGGATTTTACAACCAAGACTAAAACATTAGGGGACACCCCTAAATCCCGCCGGCAAAGATCTCCGATTAACTAACACCGAACTCTGAGAAAATTCTCCAGAAATGATCGAATTCGATCTCAAGATAGGGGAATCAGCAGCGCGGGGCTCCGCTCGAATCAATAGCTCCTCCTTCCCACCCCGGCGATTGCTTCGCCCAACGAACCAACGCGGATGGCAGATATAATTCCTAACGATCCGGACTAAATGGAGACCGCAAGCATAGAGAGAGATGGGGAAAAATCAAACCTAGCTCGTCGCCGAATCGAACCGATCGGAGGATGGAGTTGAGAAGGCAACCGTGGCCGAACTGGATTTTGTTTCTTCTTTTTTCTTTTCTGATTGGAACTGGATTTTGTTTCCGTTCCACAGTTTGGGACGAATGACTCGTTTGTAAAAAGGGTGCGCTCCTTTCTTCGTCCGGGCCCGGGCCCATTTTGTGTGACTCAACCACTAGACGGTGGGCCATATAAGACTTCATGGGACCCAGCTTCAGCGAGAGTTTGCACGGTGTTAAAAATCAAAACAGTTTCTGCGGGTGTTAAAAATATAAATAAATGGCTGCGGCGGCTCCGGCGCCGGCGCGTGACCGACGGCGTAGAAGCCGAGCTCTCGTGCCTGCCACCGCCGCCGCGGAAGAGGATGGGGAGGAGCAGCATCTTAACCCGTTCCTCGATGCAGCGCCGTCCGCCTCCTCGAGGGTCCAGTTCAGGTGCGTCGTTTGCTTTGATTGCAGTTTGGTTGGTTTTCTCGTGCTGCTCGCGAGCATAGTGAGAGTGACTCGCCTGTTGGGTCCTACCGCCGTGAGCGCAGGAAGGTAGCGTCACGGGCGCGGTGGTTGGAGGAGGCCGGCGCCGCCGAGGTGGTGGACAGCAAGGGCAAGCTGTGGCTGACCACCGGCGTTACCCGGGGCGGCAAGCTGTACTACAACGTTGAGGAGATTGGGTACGCTAACTGTTTGATGAAATGCCGGAGCTGTGCTGCAACTGTCCGATTCCTTGTAGTTGACTGTAATGGTCCTTTAGTCGTGTTGCTCGACTCATCCAGTAGAGCATCATAGAATGCTGTATTGCTTGAAGCTCTTAAGTCGTTGCTCGAACCGTGCAGGTTCTTGGCAGAAAGAGGGGCCTTGGTTCTTCTTGATGATAATGATGAAGCAATAGGAATGGAGCACATCTATGAAAAGATTGCTGGAGGTAATTATGGGTGCTGCTGGAATGCCTTTCAAGCTTATAAGCACTTGAAATCTCTTGGTTATATTGTCGGACGGTACGGTGTTCCCTGGACGATGAAGCATAGCGATACTTGTGATTCTGTTCCTGCACCTGAGAATATGATTGGTGCTAATCAGGCTTTCAATACTGATGGTAGCTCCTGCAATGACATAACTAATTGGCTCAAGAAAATGCGCATTGGCAGGAGTTCTCCATGCTTTCAAGTGTATCTGCCTAACAGCAAGTTTAAAAAGTCATCACCAGGAGTCCCTAGCTTTCTCATATATCTGTTAAGGTATCAATCCGTTTTTACTACTCCCTCTGGTTTTAAATTATTGACACTGTTGACTTATAACTTTAACTTTGACCATTCGTCTTATTAAAAAAATTTGTTCAAATGTGTAAAATTTTGTTATTATTTGATTAATCATTAGTGGAATTTAAATCACGACTAATAATTTTACACATTACACATTGGAACAAATATTTTGAATAAGACGAATGGTCAAAGTTGACGTTAAAAATCAACAGTGTCAATAATTTAAAACCGGAGGGAGTACTTTCATCCAAATGTAGTTCTTGTAATGATTTCAAGTGTGATTCTGTCTAACCAAGTCATCATTAAATTGCACTGTCAATTGATTCTTGTGTAGTATGTTCTTAATCTTATCATGTCTCCAGTTACATCTTATAACAATTTGTCTTGGTTAGTTCACCAACTTTTTCCCTAAGAAGAAGAAATAGCAGATCATGAGAATATACGAAGTCTAAAGAGATGCAGAGTCATAAACTGCAGAACAACATGGCCATAGACGTCAAAAAGTGGGTAAAGAGGACAAGACAAAAAAAATATGAATAATAAATTAAATGGCATAGGATTCAGGTTTGCCCATTCTTCTATCAAAACTTTGATATATTGCTCGTCAATTTGGTACAGGGATAAACCGCCCACAAGGATTGAATTGGAAACTGTGGAGAACAAGTTTGAGGGTATTCCTCTTAAATATTGCCATGTTGATAATGGAAGGGTCAGCTTTCTCTCCTTCGACACGGTTACACTTCCAAGCCTGCCGTGATGGATAGCAGTAGGAATAATTTGCTCTTTCTTTATGTCGCTGGAATGCTGATCGTGTAACTGTAGCATTTATAGGAACTGTATCTGAACTCTACTTGTCCCTGCAAATTCTCTCCCAGCCTCTGATCAATTGTTTTGGCTTGCATTGTGCTACCGTCGCTGCCTGATGTCATCTTATACCCTGTTTGGGGTAGCTTTTACGAGCTTTTGCTTCTCCGGCCAGCTGGAGAAGCGAAAAGCTACCCCAAACGCCACCCTGAAAGAAGCGGAGAGAAGCGAAAAAGGGCCTCGTTACACTAAAGGTCTCTTTGTCAGAGCTTTCAGCTTTTAATTTTTAAGCAAAATTAAAAACATTGTTTTTTAAATAAGTAATTTTTATCTAATTTTATAAAATGATTTTTTAAAATAAACTAAAAGACTGAGAGTTGAAAAAAGTATTCTGATTGTGAAGTGATTCTCTCTGACTCTAATATCTTCTTGACTCTAATAGTTTGTAATCATTTTCAGCGACAGAATCGCCTTCGCTTTTGACGGTCCCGACGCCTCCTTCCTCGTACCTCGTTGCCCTCGTGGTCCTCGTCGCGCCCGCCGTTGAGCCCCAGAGCAACCGCCGCCGTCACTATCGCACCCGAGGAGCGAGCTCGTGCCGCCACCGTCCCCGACCTCCTTGTTGCGCCTGAGGAGCTTGCGTCGCGGCCTTCACCATCGCGCGTGAGGAGCTCACGCCACCGCCGTCCCCAACCGCGGCCCACTTCACCTCTGTCGTAATCCCTGGCTGCGGCCTACTTCGCCTCCGCCGCCGTCCCCGGCCGCAGCCCGCTTCGCCTCCGCCGCCGTCCCCGGCCGCAGCCCGCTTCGCCTCCGCCGTCCCTGCCAAGGCCTGCGCTGCCTCCACGTCATCATCTTCCGCATCCTCGACCGTGGGCAGAGACCCCGCCATCGATCCCATCCGGTGCTGTGCTCTACCAAAAGTGAGGTACCCCAAACAGCTACCACTCGCTTCTCCAAAGAACCTGCTTTTCTAAAATCCCAAATCAGCTTCTCCGAAACCCTGATTTTTCAAAATGTGGAAAAGCATAAGCTACCCCAAACAGGGCCTTAACCATTTGATCTGGAAATTATGCTGTAATATGAGATGATTGGATCTTATCGATTTTTGGATGACTTTATCTGTATATTCCGCAATCTCAGTATACCCCCCTCCCCCCCCCCCCCCCCAAAAAAAAAGAAGGCAGATTGATTTTTTGAATAATAGCAATCAAGCAGAATCAAAACAGTTCAATGAGATAAGAAAATATCCATTCGCAGAAAGAGCATGAATCTGTGAGGCAGCAATCAGGCAGGACGAACAAAATTTTGATTTGGATAGGTAGAGGGCTCCTGGGCATCCTCCAAAAGATGGATTAATGCAGCTTTTACAAAACTATTCTACAACTAGAATATTTCAACTGTCCTTGAAGTGAACAAAAAAGAGAACCACCTTTCAAATGTCCACCAAGTGATTTCCGAACTGATTGAAGCTGCACTAGTATTCCTCTAAATACTGTTTCAACTTCTGTTGAACCAAGCTGCACTACCATTCTTCTAAATTTTGTTTGTTCTTTCCCACATGATGAAGAAAAGGATGATGTCTACAGTGGTTCAAACGTACTAAAATAAAGCCTTTAAAATAAGGAGTTGTTAGCATTCTCAGAATCCAGCAATTTTCGGAAGAGATCTCCAGATTCTACAGAGGTGCCTGGAACCATGTCAAATCTTTGCTTCTTGATTACTTGTGACGATTTTGTTTCCAAGGATGTAGCGGTGACTTTTGGATTTCCAACTGCGATGAATGCTACCCTCTTCTTTGTCACAGGTTTGGCATCCAGGTGTGGAACTGAAGATGCAGTACTGAGGGTTCCAGGAAGAAAACCAGCAGCACTGTTTTCATCTTCCAGTTGCTTCCCAGATTGAGATGCTCCAGCATCACTACAATGGTTCAGTTTATCTGGGTGCTCCACCAGAGCAGCGTCTGGTTGTTTCCCGGGAGAGTTTGTGTCTTCAAGTGTTTTCCTCTCTGAAAAATTGGCCACAAATATGACAATACATTTAACAAAAAGAGCTTCACCATGAGAAACATAAAAATAGAACTGTTCCTATCCTATTGAACAAACAATTCAGCATTGCCATTGTTTGGTTCTGTAAAACTGACAGCGATAAACTTTTAGCTAGAAAAGTAACCTAATCCACAATTATCCAAAAAGACTAATAAGAGCTGTACTAAAGCCTGTAATTTTCAAAAATGATGGATCTCAGTCAGCATTAGGTTAGCTATTATTCATCTCTGTTATTTGAGGTAACACATGTTAACCAGGCTGTCTGCCATATCACAATAAATCATGCCAACATGTTGAATGGTTACCATTCCACTGTGACATACTTCCAAAGGTGGACAAACTCAATCTCAATCAAACGTGTTTGTACTGGAAGCATTTGATTTTGTCACAAATAATTCAAAACTACTGAGTATTTGATTCAGGCTATGTTTAAGGTGCTTTGATGTTCATTGATACTCAAACACCCATTGGGCATGGAAGCATCAAATAATCTAATGAACACAACAATAAATTCAAAAAATACAACTAAGAAGAATTCAGGATGCTCAGATTTATCATGAAGCATAGAAGACAAAGCATTTCAACCTTCACTTGCAAATCCAAGTGTCTCATACTGGATCGTTGCATCAGGACCACATGATCTCTGATCCTCGTTTTCAGTTTCCTGACAAGTACCTTTCATCTCTTCATGCAAAAAAAAATTATCTTTCACCCATCTACACTCCAGAATAGTACGGTCATCATGAATTGAGGGGTAATACTCTCTGAAAGCCTGTACACATAAGAAAGAAACAATGTTATGCTGTGAAGTAGTTACATCTTCTAGCAAGATCAATTTGTGTGAAATTTGAACCCAGTCTCTTAGGCAGAATATTTTCTTCATCATAGAAAAAAATACATCAGCATACAAAAAAGGATAAAATTACATCATTGCTAGAGTGGAAGCAAACACACCTGCACTCCACCTACGCTGATTTTAACTGCCTGCTTCCTATCAGTAAGATTGGTAACCCTATTGTATACCGACACAACATCAAGTAACATCTGTGAAACAAGTACCAGCAGATCAGTGTCTACAGCAAAAGCTCTGCAGTAAAGAAGAGAATAACAGTAGCAGCACATGCTTCCAATGTCTTAACTTTTAATATTAGCATAGGATAGTGATTTATTGCTGAATTTGCTTGATTTAGTCTTAGCCACGCTTGTATATTACAACTCTCACCTGTTGGATCAGGGCTCTTACTCGAGCAAGCAAAGCTAACACTGCCATGCAAAACTCAATGAAAAACGATCTACCAAGTAAAAATGTTATCTGACTGTAGCCTTGGTTAAGGAACCCGGGACATCTGTCAAAACAAAATGGTAGCAGAAGAAATATATCCAGTTTTGCTTGGATAAGACTAAACAAATGTTTCAGGTTAGCCATGCCTCAATTAACATACGCCAAGCACATAACTGGTTCCAATGTCCACCAACAGAAATTAAAAGAGAAAGGGGAACAACAACCAAAGGATACATTGCTGCCTTCATAACAGGTTCAGCCATCTGCAGAGTACAGAGAAGTATTTCTAGCCAGCCCTTTAACAAAACGGCATCAATGCTAAAGCTCAAAATATATAAAACACACCTGAGACAACAGGCGGGCAACACCTAGAAGCCTCTCATAGTGGCTATGGTTTGCACCGGGCTTCTTCTTAAGCTGCCTACATCAGAATTAAGCAAACAGTCAAGTAATAAAAAAAAAACAAATAGGGCGATATCTTATCAAGTGAAATCTCTAAGCACTGCAAATGCAACTACAGACTGACTTATTCGGGACCAGGATCGTGTTGGCCGGCTTGCGGCTGGCGAGGACGGGGAACACGGCGTTGAGAACATCCGCGAGGCCGGCGCCGAGCAGCAGCTTGAGGTCCCTCCTCACCTGCGCTCCCAAACACATGTAGACCTCGTCAGCGAGACTCACTCACTCACTCACCGGGACACGCGGCGGGGGATAAGAGGACTCCAGGCGAAGGACACGACAGGGACTCACCCTGACGAGGTACTGGAAGTAGGCGGCGCCGCGGTGCTGGTTGCGATTCCTGTACACCAGGCGCTCGAGCACCCCCGCCTCCGCCTTCAGGTGGCGCAGCGCCGCCCGCAGCCTGTTCTCCTCGTCTCCCACATCCGGACGCTGCGCCATGGGCGGCGTCGCTGTGGCGGCCGGGTTGCCGGCGCTTGCTGTGGAGGTCATCGTCTTCACAAAACTGGCAAACTGGGCCTAGAAGGATGGACGGGAGGGATGGGAATAATTGGGATGATGAGGACAGTAGATGGGCCTATATTGCAATGGGCTGGACCACGTGGGGACGCTGTAGGCCGTGTGCGTCGTCGGCCACGGAGCAGCCCAGCGCTACTCAACAACGGCCTTTTCCTCTCAAAAAAAAAAACAAAGGCCTGCGTTTTCTCCCAAAAAAAAAAAAGGCTGCGTGTTCTTTTGTCGATGGCGACGCACAAATGGAGGGGCCGTGTTCTTCTCGGAGACGCATCGTCGAAATGGAGGGGTCACCGTGCCGAGCAAAAAAGCCAAGAGAACCGTTTCCGTTTCTGCCGGCGTGACTGCGCCTTGTAACGAGAAGATAGGGTGGCACGCAGCGCAATGGCTTGCATGGGTGAGAGCGAGTTTTGTTGCCTTTCTTTCGTGCAGACAGGGACGGACTCCATCTGCTTGGAGCTTGATGCTACTGTGACGGACTATGGAGTCTCGACTGCCCATCATGCAGATGAACAATGCCGCTCAACCACTGATCCTATAACGCAACCTGCGTGGCTGCGTTCCTAAGCTTAATGCTGCTAGTCCAGAGATGTTTTGGCATGCAAGTACGACTAACCCGTTCCTGGCCACTGAGTGCGTTTCAGCTTGTCCTGCGCCGGGGGCCAATGATCAGACCTTGCGAGAATTCCTGCCGTCGATACGCGGGCAGCGAACAGGACAGACGCCGGTTGCAGTGGACGAGGGCCATGCTGACACATATCCTACCTGCAGTAGTACTTTGTACTCCTAGAATCCTTGTAAACAATGAGATTTCCGCGTGCAGCGATTCCCTCCGAGCCAAACAATTAGCACCCGCCGTCGCTACAGTCCACGGCCCTGCATTCCAGCGCGCTAGACGGCAATTCCTCCCAGCAATGTGCTCTTGTCTGCACCCTAAGGTCCTTGACCTGCTACTCTCCGAGTCCCCTGGTTCTTCGTCTCGTCGTCGTCGCTTCAGGCCGCCAAATCCCCGTCCCCTGTCGCGGGTGGCCGTCGCCATCACGAGTGATGTCGTTCATACCCAAGACAAGCCGCGGGGGTCCGCAGCTCCGGTCGACGCGGGCGGCGTCGACGTCTCGCCGTACGGACTTGGGGGGCTTGGCCACGGATGATTGATTGATTGCAAACGTCTTTTGACCATTGTTTGGGGGCGGCGGCGACGGGGTTGATGGGTGGCATCATGGTGAAGTTAGCTTACCCAACAAGGTCTAATCGAGGCGTGCAGTTATCTGCATGTTGCGTTCTACGTGCTAACGCATGAGTGGCTCGATCCCTGGAGCTTGAACTAGAGGATGGCGTGCTGGTACAGTACTTAATTACTATAGTGATCAGTGAGAGTGGCCGCACTATGGGGTGGATCACGTTGAGCTAGTTTGTTGTGATCTTTTCTCTGGGTCTAGAAGTGTAGATCCGAGAGTATCTGTGTCGGTAATAGATCTATGGTTCGGAGGTGGTCAATACCTTCGGATCCGGTCGCCGGAGTCGAGGAAGATGATCCGACCATCTGCCCTTTGTTGGTGCGGTTCTCTGCTCTTAGCCAGCGTCGGTCGGTGAAGAGGGCAGTGGCGTTGGAGTCACGGCGACGTCGTCGATCTCTCGGTGGCGGCGGTCGTCGTGGCGGTGGCGCTTCCCGTCGGCACAGCGCTCCCTCACAGATCGGGTTTTGGGATGTCGGTGGGGTGCGGCGGTACGGATGAACTTAGGTCATGAGTTCCGGCCGGCCCCCCACCTCTATTTATTGTGGCGCTGGCGACAGGGGCCCACCAGCCATAATGGGCTGGGCGCCCCCGATCAGGGCGCGATTAGGTCAAGG
>BCLF01000008.1:3814393-3825982 GCA_001602275.1 Zoysia japonica | reverse complement strand
GCCCGCATCGCGCCGCGCGCGCGCGGCGCGTGGGACCGCAGTGCTCTTTTATATATATATATTATCTTTTGATCTTTTTTTTTTTGCGGCTACTGTTTTTTTTTTCGGCAAGTTTCTTTTCCTTTTCGCAGTTCTTTCGCGGAGCCCTAGGCGTCCGCCACAGTGTAGCCCACGGCTACGATTTTTTTTTAGATCTTTTCTCGCAGGTAGGGTTCCGGCGAGTTTTTTCCATACTCGTCAGAATCCACTCCTAGATCTGGCTCTGATACCAATGTTGTAATCTTTTCTCTGGGTCTAGGAGTGTAGATCCGAGAGTATCTGTGTCGGTAATAGATCTATGGTTCGGAGGTGGTCAATACCTTCGGATCCGGTCGCCGGAGTCGAGGAAGATGATCCGGTCATCTGCCCTTTGTTGGTGCGGTTCTCTGCTCTTAGGCAGCGTCGGTCGGTGAAGAGGGCAGTGGCGTTGGAGTCACGGTGACGTCGTCGATCTCTCGGTGGCGGCGGTCGTCGTGGCGGTGGCGCTTCCCGTCGGCACAGCGCTCCCTCACAGATCGGGTTTTGGGATGTCGGTGGGGTGCGGCGGTACGGATGAACTTAGGTCATGAGTTCCGGCCGGCCCCCCACCTCTATTTATTGTGGCGCTGGCGACAGGGGCCCACCAGCCATAATGGGCTGGGCGCCCCCGATCAGGACGCGATTAAGTCAAGGGCCCATTAAAGCCGTTGGGCCAAAACGGGTGGAGATCAATTCCTAACGAGCTTCTGATAAGCTCGCGGAACTGCGAACAGTCAAATGCGATCAGGACCGTGACCCGGACGGCGCGCTTTGGAACTCGACCAACCTTATCACGCGACTTGACGAAGCCGTTCGTTCAGCCTAGTCAGCGTCGTCGGCCTAACGTGTCAAGTCAGGTGAGCAGATGGCCTGCAATTCAGCTCACCATCCCAATTTTCTCTACTAGTCAGCGTGACATCAGTGCCTGCCGCTTGAAACTTTCTGATCCGTTGAAACCGGTGGAGTTCCGGCGACTTCATGCACCGGCGGGCGGTGTGCAGGAACCTGTGGGTGCTTCGCGTGTACTCGTGGCGTACACGAGTTTTCTGCGGGGTTAAGCGACTTTTCCTGGTATGATTTGTGTCCTGGAGAGGAGATTGAAAGTCTGAATTTTTATCCAGGAATGCTGCGTCAACGAAGATTGAAAGAAGATACATGTGTGTTGAATTGAATCATTTCAGTCCTAAGGGAAAACCAGAAACAGGGCAAGAACAGAAACATAGGTTTTATCTACAACGAATGCCAGTCTTCTAATCCCAGCTTGGAGGAGCAATCCGACACCAACCGATGCATAGGACGGAAGATCCTTCTCACAGAGGAAACCGCCGGAGAAATGCGATCAGAAGAGGTTGAGGACCTCGCGGATGGCGGCGTTGCAGAGCGGGCAACGGCCGCGGCCGGCGCGGAGCTCGCGGGCGCAGGCGCGGCAGAAGGTGTGGCCGCAGGGGATGAAGGCCGCGCCCTTGCCCCGAGCCACGCACACGCAGCACCGCCCTCCGACGCCCCCGCCGCCCTTCTGCTCCTCGTCCTCAACCCCGTCCACGCGCTTCCACTGCCCGTCGCCGGCCGTCCACTGCTGCTCCGTCCGCTCCAGCAGCGCCATCAGCGACACCCTCCCGCGCCGCGCGGTGCCCCCTGCCGTGGGGACGCCGCCGTCGTGACGGGCGGGAGCGCGGGAATCGTCGGCGCATCGGATGAGCTCGAGGAGCGTGCTGCGCCTCCCAGCCGCGGCGAGCTGGCCGCCGTCCCCTTCGTCGTCGTCGCGGAGCTTGAGGAGGTCCAGGAGGTTGGACGACGCGGCAAGCTGCTCGGCCAGCGTCATGCCGCGCCGCTCCCCCGACCTCAGCGTCAGCGGTACCTCCATCACTCGCCGACTCGCGGCGCCGGCTCTGGAGACCGCAAAGCCAGCCGCTTGCCTGCTCGGGCAACAACAGCCGGACAGTTGCAGCGACCTGCCAGTTTATAGTACTCGGTGTTGGTTTACAATTTGCTCGCCTCGCGGACTCTTGTTTTGAAAGCGTAGAGCGCGCGCCACTTGGCGCCCGCCCGCGCGCGCGATGCCTGGCTCGGCCGGGCGACTCGTGTTTCCCACCGCGCGGCGGGGACTTGTTGCGGCGGTTGACTGATCGTGCGCTGTGGTCATGCAGCGCCGGTGGCCGCCGCGTGATGGACACGGGTGTAAGGGGACGTTCCGGGCCGGCGCGCTCTCCTCTCGGGCCATTTCTGATGATGCCCGGTTTTGTTCGCAGCAGCACCGTGCACGGCGGATTGGTACGTTCGACTCTGGTCCTTAGATGAATCGACGCTGCCTGGGAAGTGAAGTACGCTTCCAGGGCTTCTGATTCTTTAGAATTAAAAATTTTAAGTGATTTTGTGGTTGAAAATGATTTCATTTTTTATTTACAATTTTTTTGTGAATGATTATGTGGTTGAGAGTGATTCTTTTTTATTGTTTAAGATAAATTTTTAAAATCAAGACAGATAATCACTTCATAAAACTAAGAGAAATAATTTTTTTTCAGTTTAGAATCATAAGTACTTTTTTTCAGCTCTCAGCCTCTTAGTTTTTTTCAGCTATCAATTTTTTAATTTATTTTAAAAATCACTTCACAAAATCAAACAACACATAATCAAACAAAAACCATTTCTTCTGCAAAACAAGATTTGACAAAGCTTCGCTGATTCTATCTGAAAATCATGAGCTCACAGCTCTGCCAAAAAAGCCCTAATCTGCTGCTGCTGCTGCTATCAAGTTGTATCACACGGGGAGTAGGGAACACACATCTTCGTAACGCGTTGCAAAATCAGTAAGCAACAACCAGCGGTAGCTGACAATTCTTCACGCTGTATCTTCTTACGACCCACTTTGCGTGGCCCAGCTGAAAGCCTGTCGATCAGATGCGTTCCAACGTTGCAGCTTAGGGGTGAAAACTAAAGGCAATTAGGTTACCCTCTAAACCAATGAACTAATTTTTCAAAATCCTTTCCACTTTAAAAAAAACTAGTTCATTTTTTAACTAAAAAGTTCACAGATTAACCTTAAGTGCATCTATTAACACCCTTATTGCAGCTAGTACTGCCACCGAGTCTAAGGATGCAACAGATCAATCTCAGTACGGCAGCACATTCTGAAACTGAACTTTCAAAAGCAAATAGTATGTGGACATACAAAAACTCCTTAAGTACAGTTACATCCGGCAAAAATGGTATAACTTGGTATGCCTAACCCGTTACAGTATGCACCCCCCCCCCCGCGGCAGCAACCTCTACCACTTAACAAAGGGGTGTACTAGGCTGACAAGATATGTAATATCAACAGTTCCACAGTTCCAACCAATCTCCACATCTCCAACTATGTTCCTGAAACGCCAAAAAATGGGTGTAGGAAGTATGAACAGATGAGCTGATCAAGTCCATCTATGAAAAACTCTTCCACCAAGCAAAAAAACATATTCGTGCCACCAGGAGCCATAAACAGAATCAAAGGAACATATGGACTTCCACTGTAGCTATTAATGCGGACTCGTTAGGTCTGTTGTCACCAGAAAATGTTGATTCCCACCTCTTCCTTTTACCCCTTTGATCTTGGCCTGATAGATGACCGAATGATGAGCAGGCTGACAGACATCTTAGCCCTCCACCCTTTCGTAAAAAAGCAGGTAAGCTTCACAGTTAAGAACTTCCTCCAGTGAGACTTCTTTGACATGTGCATCACTTGCGTAAAACCAGGATTTAGAGGCGGTTCTCTGCTGCTGCCGGCCACCGATCTTGCAAGCTCTCACATAAGCGATATAGTGACCTCCTGTCATGCTTCCCATGTGCTCAACAACACCAACTAGACGATAGGTGGTGCTGCCATTCTCCTTAGATCTGCACGTTACATGAGAAAACAGTTATGATCAAACAAAATCTTAAATCTGACAAAATTTCTTATCCATCATAATTACAAATACAAGGGATACAAATTTAAAATCACACACTTCTACACTGTAGAGACCATAAGAAGTGAAGATAGTCAATGTGAAGAACAATAAAATCAAGATACCAACAGATTCTGCAAATCAGATGTGCTTGGGTCAAAGAATGGCTGTAAAATAATAATAATAAAAGATCCTTTCAGTACTTAAAATTCAGTACCTAGGGTCCATGAATGGCCGTATATCAAGCATCTCCTTAAAGCGCACATGCCCTTTCAATTTCTTAAACCGACCATGGGAGTCCTGGCTGAATCTGTTCAAATCAATTGTCAATGCAGGTGGAGCCTTGCTTATAAGAATTCTTCTCATTGCAGCTCTAAAAACCTTTGTTCTGTTCACTCGCTGTTCATTTTGGTTATCTTGCACTTGATGTGCCTTACCAACCATCTTCATTCGCTTCCTCTTGTCCTGATTCCTTGTGTTGGCATCTTCACTATCTTTCACTGACGTCAGAATTCTTTGGGCATCAGACAGAAGGCTACTATTCACTTCTTCTCGGGCAACACCACATTCAGGTTTCAGAGTGTCAGTTGCACTGCAAGAAAGTGAATCATTATCACCACAACTTAGTGGCGCACTTGTTGCTTCAGCGGTCATATCCACATTATGTCCATCATTTTCCTGCATAACTGAATCATAAGGTTGCTTACTGAAAGATGTTAATTCCACTGTTGAGCTTTTCATATCTGGACAAGGTTCCTGTTGGTGTGTTTTGCAGTTCGACTGTTCAAACTTATCGATAGTGAATACCATATCTACTTCTTGTGCATCCGTATTTCCTATCTCAGCAAAATTACCATTGGTGGACTGTTCAAGCTCAGCCAAAGAAGAATCTGCACGCTCACCTTCTCTTAACTGCATATCAGGGTGTACATTGTCACAGCAACCATCCATACTCATAATCTGATCAATGTCCTCTTTATTGCTGCTGCTCATGACCAACTTCTCACCATCTTCCATCATCTCCTCATTGCCCTTTCTTTCATTGCAATTTTCCATCAGCTCTACACCATTTTTTGCTTCATTGGTGTTTGCATATGCTGCGCTAGTACAATGTTCACAATGCCACGGTTCAGATAGCAGTTCCGCCTCAGTATACAAAGCTAAGCATCCCTCAACTGATACAGGAGCATTACTATTATCTACCTCATTGTCAGCGCTGTTGCTACTCCAAGCCATCACATCAATATCTTCTACCTTATCAATTCCAATATTGACTTCAGAAGTAACTTCAGGTTCATTGAACATATCACCAAGGCCAACAAAGTCATCTTGCTCCACATCACCACCAGATGCAGGTTGTGTGTCATTTTGTGTCACTGGAGAAACAGCTGGAGGAGGCTCTTCATATTCTGTATGTGAATTTTCTTCAGTTCCATTAAATTCCTTGGCAATGCTATTGCCACATTCGTTGTAAGGAAGCAAAATAACAGGCTGTAAGGAGGTGGCATCATCAACAGCATTATCACCAGAGTGCTCGGAACCTGAGATCTCCTCCTTATTTAAAGCATCATCTTGAAGATGAAACGAGTCAAGTAAGCCATTTTTACTCTCCCCAATCTGTCCTGCTTCGATAGAGTTTGCAGAATCAAGAATCTCAGACTTTGTTTCACTTGCATCAGCAACATAATCCAACCAGCTCATGTCATTCTCCACATTTGAAGTAGCCTTCAGTTCTTGGTTAGACACAGAAGCGCATGACTCACTACATTCAGATGGCTCTTTCTCGCTGACCATCTGTCCTGATTCTGAACCGTGAGTTTGGGAATCTTTGCGCTCCGCATCTGTCTGAATCTTTTCTTCGTTATTTTCTTCTACCGTAGGAGATGCTCGAGCAGGAACTTTCCCGGATTTACGACTTTTGTTCCTATCTCGCAAGGACTGTTTGGTCCTCTTTGCCGGCGGTGATGCAACACTCTTGGCAGGAGGCCTCCTCGATGGAACTGGTAGCGAGAGATCAAGGAACTGGTCATGTTTCACTGAACTGTGAGAGCATTCCCTGCTGGACACAGTGCTAGAAAGCTGACCCGCAAAGATGGAGTCAACAATTGTTAGAACCCCAGCATCAGAAGCATCTTCCGCTAGCTTCCGTGCTTCCGTTTCCTCAGTGCGTAACCCATCAAGAAAACAGCGGAGTAATTCATGGCTATCCTGCATCTGGTAGCCCCTAAATTGAGGGTATTTTGAGCAAATACTTGAGAATAGGTTCTTTGGGCTAAGTGTACCTCCTGTATCATTTGAAGCACTGGTTTCCACAAAGAGCTTCTTCAGAGACATAGAAAGGGGTCCTGTCGGAACATCTGACCCTAACATTCTCCTGCGCAGCCCATCAAGCGCGAGGAGACTCTGCATCACTGCATTGAAGAAACATGTGTTCCCAAGATTTGGAAGCCCTTTAATAACATTACCATGGCAATTTGCTAAATCTGATGCATCGCTATCCTCTGCACCAACCATTGTCTCATCCACTGTCACAGCTGTCTTTAGTTCGGGCATCTTGACCGACACCTCTGTTTCACATGATAAACAATATGCAACTGTTGGGTCATTATAGTTTGCAACCCACCAATGCCGGTCCTGCTTGGCATGCCTTCTGGCATGGCCATATGGCTTTATATCAGCTCCTTCACCACCACAAAACTGCCGACCACAGTCCAAGCAAACCCACATATCAGTCTTCTCCACCTTAGTTTGTACCTTAGCAGTGCCTTTCGATCCACCTCCTTTCTTCTTCTGCTGCTTACCGCCTCTCTCCTTGCCTCCTTTCTTTCTTGGGGTGTCATCACGGCAATGTTCACATGATGCAAAATGCTTGGAAGACAAGATCTGCAATAGTACCTTGTCCAAGTGGGCACTGTCACGGCCGTAGTGGCCGCACTTCTCCCTCCCACTCACTGAAACAGTAGCTTCCTCCGTCGAGTAGCTTGCATCCTGCAACGCCGCATCACCAGATCCAGCATCCGAGGACGCGACTTGCCGCTCCCAGTTCTGTGGTTTTGGCACGTTCTTGGCTTTCACCTTCTTCCCCATCACCCACCCCGATAATCTCTGGTAGCGGACTACACCATGCCTTTAGGTGGATTGATCTTGGACAGATTAGCAGGCAACGTCCTAAAAAGAAAAAGATTAGCAGAATACCAGGGTGCCATACAACACAATTTTCAGCAGCAAGCTTAGGGCCCCTTTGGAATGAAGGATTGGCAAAGGATTTTTGGAGGATTCTTCTTCCTAATGAAAATTTCCTATACAAGCCTTGGTTTCATAGGAAAGCTAGGGCTCCTTTGGAACGCAGGATTTTCACAGGAATTGCGCAATATTTTCACAGGAATTAGTTCAATTTCACAGGAAAAACGCAGGAATAGGACATTTTTCCTTCAATCCAAAGGAGGCTTGGTGGAAAGAACGAACATGCGATTTTCCTTCAATCCAATGGATTTTCTATTCCTACATCTTTCCTACCCTATGTTCCAAAGAAGCCCTTAATGGAAAGAACGAACATGCGATTTGCTCAGTTGCACAGGCGGACCGAGCAATAGGGCTACCTAGGGCAGTCTCCCTACCCCCTCCTACCCTCTCCTCCGAGAGCTCCGCCCCCAGGTCGCCAGGCACAGCTGCCCGCCACTGTTGGCGTCGCTGCCTGCCGCTTACGAGTTACGAGTCCAGGAAGAAGTAGAGACGACAGTTCCCCTCCCATCCCCATCCCCGATTGGGATGAAATCTCCGGTCCCGTCCCGGCCCCTGACCCACGCAGGGATCGAATCATACCCGCTTCATCCAGCCTAAATGTCAACTACGAAAGGAAGGAGCAAGATTCGCTACAGTATCGGGGAGGAGAGCTCGGCTCTCACGGTCTCACCTGAAGGAGGAGGCGCTGGTCGCACGAGGTCGAGCCGCTGCTAGGTGCCTGCCTCCGCCGTCCTTGCTGCGCTACTGCGCTGTGGTGCTGCCCTCTCGGGAATCTGACTATCTGATCTAGGAGTATCTGAGAGGAGCCGGGTCTGGCGCGGCGGGGTAGCACCGTAGTACTCCAGGCAGGAAGGAGGAAAGAATTCGGCACTGTTTCTTGAACTAATATATAAGGGGATAATTGCAATGTGTAACCTCTTCGATTAACAAAATAAAAATATTATTTTCAAAATATATGATCATTTAAAAAAAATAAGGTTTTTACAGAAAAAAGAAAATTTAGTTAATTGAGCTAAAGAGGTTCGAAGATGAATTTTGACTTGAGAAAAGAGCTGTGAAATCGTGGGCCGTGTGAGCGGTGTCAACGTGCCCTCAATTTTTTGACAATTTGAGTAAAGTAAAAAAACCGACAATCCTTTTTTTTTTTTGAATCGAAAACCGACAATCTTGGTAGAAACAGATCTGTCAACAGACTCAACACACTCGAGACCTCTACTCCAGTCCACCACCAGACCATGCAGACTGTAGGACCAGCCACAACTCTCTCCTGCCTAACTGTTCCCAGGAAAACCTTAAAACACCAGCATTTAGCTAATCTTCCTGTCTTCATTATTATCATTGCTAAAACCACGAAATGGACATAATTGGACAGAAATTTTTTAGGAAGCAACTTGTACAAGGATAGTACTGCATGTCTCGTGGACATGAAGTTGCAGTTGCTGGAGAAAGACGCTTCATTGCATCATAAACATAACATACTTGGTACAACACGGAGAAGCAGCTTCCACTGTAGCTGACACCAAACAAGTGTCTCAAACTGGCATCACTACATGTTACGTTCGAAAATTGTAGTACTCACCAAATTGTTGTACAATGACGTATGCTAGCCCAGCCGTGAAAAGCAAAATGGTGAAAACAAAGAAGGAAGCATGATACAAAAGGGTAAGGACTAAAATAATTTTATCTAGCTAGCTTCCTCCACACAGTGCGGCCACGGTTAATCTCGTCGCCACTTCCAGCGAATCTCAAGCAGTGCAAGAACTGTTGCTGCTGGTCTTTATGTGGTGCTGCGAAAGCAGAACCATTTATACTTTTCTCCTCTTCCTCCTCTATGTAAGTAAGCGAATCAACTATGTCATCATGTTGGCATTCTCTTCTATAGTCAAGAGTGATGGTTTGCAACTCATGTGTATCAATTATATCTTGAGGTATGCTCTGTAATTTGGAAGAAAGAAAAGCCATAAGAAACCATCACAAATCAGCAAGGATGATAACTCCCATCTTCAAGTGGAAAAACTTTAAAGTAATGTTTAAAAAGTGAGTCACCACAAACTCTAGTCAAATTAGATGTCCCCTGAACAAAGCTAAGTTTGGAAGCAAGATTAGCAATAAGGAATTCTTGTGGAAACTTACTTCAAGGACCCAGCCAATGTAAGTAACATTATTGACATGTTGGTTCATGTCCAGATCAGCTCTTCGTGGCTGGTTTTCATAAATTTAAGCATGTGAGCACTGTAATTGCTGATGTGCAGAAATAAGAGCTGTAGGAATGAATGAGAGAACTAACCACTAGCCCTAGTCTCGAGTATTGTGCAGGATCTGAGAGAATTGGAATTTTCTTCAAACTGCCATTATTTTCCTCTGGGAATGCTAGTCTGCAAAATGACAATTTGTTACAACTTTTATGACTACAGTAGGTCCATACTACCAGTGTGAGGCTAATGACTATCAGTGACAATCTGTAAGAAAAGTGGCAATCTCAACAGCTTTGTGATACTGATCCAAGCAAAAATTGTTCAGGCAATTTTAAAGTTATTCAGATTAGTGACTAACTACTCATGAAATTGATTTATATGCAGAATCTTGTGAACGAAACAATTAACTTTACCTTGGAGTCTTCGGACAATGTACAAAGACCTCATCCCTTACTTCGTCACTTACTCGCTGGAGTCTGCGTGTATTTTGGTTCATCATGACCCACTTGCTGGACAAACAAGAGACAATATACTGTTACTTGTTCTGTGCAAACATAATGGATGTTCATGTTTGCATTGAAAGAAAACAGAGAACTAAACAGACAAGCTCAGTACTAAGCTACAGTTATGTAAACTATTTGCTTCACTAATAAAGTCTCATTAGATGATCTAACTTCCTGAATGAAGGTTGTTCTGATTTGCAGGTTGACGAGACAACATATGGTAAGTGCAACGAGAGGGTAGGGCATGAGGAAGTCTACACAATTTTGACAATCAAAACCATTGGACTAAGGATCTACACCACCTTAACTGAAAAGGAAGTGGGGATGAACTGAAGTTTTAACAGGCTAGAAAAATCAAGTTCAAATAGGTACAAAATGATTAGCTGTCCTTTTTTACTTCCATCAAGAGGCGCAAAATGGTTCCAGATGTAATTGCAGGCATGACAGCAACGTTTACAAGAATTCGATGCCGAGGAAGGTTGAGCATTTTACTGGAAAAGAAATTACCTAGTAGCTCTGCCAATAACTTCGCCATTAGCTAAGTCCTTAAGAATCCAATCACGACGAGTACCAATCCTTCCATCTTCTTGGCACCACGTTTCAATCTCAACAACATCACCCCTATCAGAAACAGATCTACCAGTCAGAATTAAATAAAGAACAAGGGTGGAAATAAAAGATCAATGTAAGCATGGAAAGTTACCAAGCTGGATATTTGTAGATCTCAATGTGCATCCGACTGGTCACCCAAATAAGCCCAAGTTCTCTCATCGTTGTAGTTGTGGCAAAGCCATCGGTGGAGAATCCAACACTTTGTGCATGGTTACATCCTACCTCCTGTAGTTACAAGAGTGTTTAGAATAATAAAATGGCAAGAAAAACTATATAGCACAATTCTTATCGTATTCTTTGATAAAATATGAAATACCATTTGCGGATGCAACAGCAAGCATATTCAGAATTCTTCACACACACATATGTCATGCATGACTTCATTCATAAGTGCCTATGTCCATCCCCTATGAGATGAAGACAACAACCTCAGCTTACACGCAACTACAAATCTACAATTGGTTACTTCATGGGCTATCCGAGATTCATGGCAATGTTATGGCCAATGGGAGGTCTCATCAATGGGAGTGCAGACACTAAGGGCGAAATTAATTCCGTGGGCGATCTGAGATTCTTCACTTTCCAGCACCGACTAGGGTAAAGACCAGGGCAGTGAACATTTTGATCCACCCAACAGCCAGCAGGCCCAGCAATCAAGATATCGTGGAGCTCAACTTATGTGCACAGGGCACCCACAGAATCGAGGTAGGAGTATCCTGTAGGATCCAGTGGTGACACGGAAGTGGGGAGTACTATACTATTCTACAACAAGCCCTGGATCTTCCTAAATTCAGATCCACACATCAAATCTAACTAAGCGCCCTCAGATCGAGCAGCGGGGAATCACGAATCTGACTTCCTGGTGTACCTGGAGGAGGTTGGCGATGGTCTCGACGGTGGCCGTCTTGTTGATGCCCACCTCATAGCAGCGCACGATGAAGCTCTCCTTGTACGAGAGACCATCCTCCAGGAGGCTCCCCAGCCGCAGCCGCTCCGCCAGGCTGGTGGGCCGCTCGGCGGCATTGGCCGCGCGCGCCGTCGCCGACGCCCGAGGCGGCA
>BCLF01000008.1:3776713-3813801 GCA_001602275.1 Zoysia japonica | reverse complement strand
CGCAGCATGTGGGGCGGCGGCCGGCCGGTCGGGGCGGGCGCGGGTGGGGTGCGGTGGGGTTTACGTGGACGGCGCGGAGCGGGGTGGCGGCGCGGGCGACGGTCCCGGCGCCGCACGGCACAAGTGGATGATATGTAGAGGCAGGCAGGCAGAGCCCGGCTGTGGACTGGGCGCACGGGGCGATACAAACGAGGAGGACACGAGACGACGCGCCCCTATCGAGTGGCGACGGAGCGGGAGAGGGCCCGTTCCCTGGACCCCGCGCATGAACCGCCACCGCCGGTCTATGGATGCTAGTACGTCGACGGCGGCGATTGAAAAAGGCCGCGAGTTTGCGCGCGTCACTGTGCAGTCAGTGTTGCCGTGATGCAATGGATGCAGTCGACACTGTAGCTAGCTAGAACGGAGCAGCGCAGGTCTCGTTTGGAACGGAGAAAATTTTTTATTTTTTTTCTATAAAATTGAACTAATTTTTGTAAAATTTCTGTAATTTTTGTGTTTCAAACGGGATTTAACAAGTATGATACTCAGTACTTTGGTCAAAGTAGCATCTAACGACAGTCACTGACATATGAACCATTAATCATTTAGTGATCTAATTAAACTTTGACTAATAATAATTAAAAAATTAAAAATAATTTAATATTAAAAGTTACATAATATGAAAGTTTATTTCATGATAAATCTAATAATATAATTTGTATGCAATAAAACTTTATAAAATTTTCATTATTAATGCTCAAAGTTGAATAAGATTGACTTTAATCAAATGTTTACATTTTGAGACAGAGAGGAATACTACACCCGTTCCAATCCAAAATATAAGCTTTTAAGTTTAGATAATATCAAAATCTTTTAACTTTTACCAATAATATCTAGAATATTACATAATTTTTAATATAAAAATATAATTTTTATGAATGTTTATTTAATAATGAATTCAAAAAAATATAATTTTAGTGGTTAAAGTGATAAAATTTTGACTTTGACTAAATATAAAAATGCTTACATTTTGGAACGGAGGGGGTATAAGCATTTTTAAGTTTGAATAAGTAAAAAAATTTAACTTCTATTAATAATATCTAGAAAATTACATAAATTTTAATATAAAAATATATTTTTATAAAATTTTATTTAATTACGAATCTAAAAAATATAATTTAATATGATAAAATATTTTAATTATATATTATTAGTAGTTAAAGTGTAAAAATTTGACTTTGACTAAACTTAAAAATATTTATATTTTAGAGTGAATAAAGTACTGTCAGGCGGATGAAGTCAGAGGAATAATACTTTTCGCTCTATTTAAGTATAGGGTTCCTCAATGCACCGCCAAGACGGTTATCACTGTGTGCATGCACATAAGATTCACATGGTTCGAAAGTTAGACTGCTGAGACGCGGCATCTAGGATGCAAGTTTCCTATTTTTTTGGTTAGTAGGTCGACACAAAAAATTTTAAAACGAATTAACTTCTCCTTCCATTTCATATTGATAGTTAAATAAAATAAATTAAAACTTTGACCTACAAAACCCAGTGAATACTCACTTGCATCGATAGCGGCATCCCTTCCATTAGGCTGAGTATGTGATAAGCATGTGCAGGCGTACGGGCAACATGACAGGGTAATTTGTGAGACGTCTGCCTTGTGCAAGTTATTAGTTATTACTAGTCGGCAATCCGTATTAACGATTGTATCAAGTTTGGAGAAAGTTGTACGAAACAAGCTTAAACGCGCACGCACATGGTGTTTTATAGGTTTCCTCATTTTTCTTTTCTTTTCCCAGCGTCAGAGATAAGAATTTGAAAACAGGTAAAAACCAGCCTATTTTTACGATTTTCGTCTAAATCAATTCGGTTCCACGTAGAATTAAGTTTGATTTTTATCAAAAATTGAATCTAGCACTATAACAAACTCAGCTACCCAGTGGATTTTACCAGGTAATCGGTAGATTTTTTTTTTTTGTTAAACTGAAAACCGATCCAGACTCGATTTTTAAAACCCTGATCAGAGATGCCTCGTTTTTTTAAATGAGCAGCTAGTGCTTGGAACAGTGTGTTTTCTGATACGCTAGAACCTTGTGGCCAGCGTTCTGACGCGTGACAGGATTATGCCAACAGCGTGTTTGTGATCGTGCGCCTGGTAAACTGAACAAGCGAAGGCCATATCTCGCTTACGTCTCCCAAGAATATCAGAGCAACGAACATTTCTGACCAACTTCCACGACCCACGCCAGCGATCATTCTAGCAAACAGTGCGTGGAAGCTTCAGAATGCCAGGATTTCAGACGCCGGCAACGAGGAGGTGCCGCCGAGTGCCGCCCCGGCCGACAGGATTAATTCGAGGAGCTCCGTGTTCTTACTTCTGTAGCGAGAACATGATCCCCCAGACGACGTCGCCTGCTGCTCACGATGCCTGTACCACCAACCAGCACGAATTTGGCTCCGCTGAAACAACTGCGGAGTGGACAGTTCGTTGCGGAAGAATATCGTCTCAAGGAAAAGCGAAAGGCTTGTGATGCCGCGGAACAACACGAATGAAGCGAAGGAACCACACCGTACAAGCTCCGTCTATCCACGGCAGAAAAGCAGGAGGTCTCAGGGCCGCTCGCTGGTTCCGGCTCCCAACTCCCAAGTCCCAAGCAACAAACCAACCTGACGTCCACGAAACGAAAGATTCCACCGCTGCTTTCTTCCGGACGTCTTGACGCTGAGAATTGTTTGTTCTCCGACGGCGAGAATAATGTGGTGGGCACGGAACAAAAGTCTCCGTCAGCTGAGCGAGCGTTGCGTGTGCCATCTGAAGATGAGCTTTTTCGAGACCGTTGCTGGCCGGCCGTCCGTTTCCAGATGCCAAAGTGTCCGTCGCGCACTCGCGCTCCCGGAGGTGGAGGACAGGAGGCATGTTGTTCTGTTCCACGGCTCACCTAAAACAGTATCATGCACAGTACTATGCGACTAGCATTTGTCTCTAGCTATCGATCGATCTTTAAGAACAAATTTGGAACAAAGTCAAGTGGACTAAAGCAGTTTTATCAGCAGCGGACATTGTTACTGTTAAAGAGATGGGCAAAGTAGTACTGCAAGCTAGCTACTACACTCTTCATGCAGGTCCCCTACACATTTCTACACACCCACGTAAAAAGGCAATGCAGATTGCAGTGCAATCTCCGTTGATGAGACAGAAACCGGGAGGGCTGCTAGCATCGTAGGAGGCCCAGAACGATGAAATACACAATCAGCACGGGCAGCGACACCAGCGTCCCGAATATAACCCTGACGATCACACAAAAATTACGGGTTCAGTTATTACTGAATCGATCCCATGTAGTATGGTTCAGGTGAATTTACTCGAGCAGATTAAGCCGAGAGCCGCTTACGCAGTGCTTAGCACGTCGGCGTGGAGGCCGTACTCCCTCGCAAACACAAACGTGGTGATGGCCTGGGGAAGCGCAGCCTGAGAGCACCACCAGACAAACAAGGGTTAACAATTTGTTCTCGGAGCGATCGAGTTCATAGTTTCCCTTTTTTTCAGTTTTTTCAAACAAGACAGCTATCGATCGGAGACAGAGATGACCTGTATGATGGCGAGGCGCAGGACGTCGCCGCGGAGCCCGAGAACCGCGGCTCCGACGGCGGTGGTCGCCGGCCCGGCGACGAACCGCAGCGCCATGCCGAGGATGGTCGGCCCGGCCCCGCAGACGATGATCTTCTCCTGCTGCGCCATGAACAGCCCTGCAGCCTCGCGAGGAGGACCAGGGAAAACGCGGTCGTGACTACTGCTGCACTGAATCACGCGATACTCCTATGATGAATTGGTTCAAGAGACGGTGTTGATGATTTACCTATGCTGAACATGGCCAGCCCGACGCCGGTCTTGGACATGATCAGCACCGAGCCTTCGATGATGCTCGGCGTCTCGATGTACCACCTACATGCGTGCGGATCAGTGAAAAACTACGGGTATCAAACGGCGTAATGGAAAAGTGAACAGCTGCTGCAGCTCATGGTAAAAACACTTGGAGAAGGAAAGTGTCACTGTAATTTGTTTGGAATCTGCCAACGCAAGCATCATTATTTTTAGTTGCGCTACATTATTCCCCCTGTTTTGAATGAGCCAGTGATTGATTGGACTGCCAATTGGGGTAAATTGTTACTTTCTAATATATGTGCAAGTAAAATGCTACTGTCAAATTCTCGCTTTAATTAGAATAACATTCTTTCCCCTTATGGTGACGCGCACTAAAAAGGGCAGTGTTGAGTGGAACAATTACCCTGTAGCTCGTCCAACCCCTGAGCCATTCTGAAAAATACTTTTTACTTTTTCAGTGGAGCGATGGTCTAGGCTCTTCTTGAACTATTATGTCAAATATATCACTGCACTACATTATTTTCTAAGAAAAAAAGGCGATTGTGACAATAACCTGCTGCGCGCAATTCGCCCGTTTCACTAAATAGCGAAGAGAAGAGACTACATTTCCACAATATCATAGTAGCAGCAGGATGTTGCCAAACAATTTTAAAGTTCAGGGCATTATCTGCTGTCTACCAAAAAGGTGTCTAGAAAACCCCTTGCCAAGAAATCAAGGAATATATCAACCTCAATTACCTCTTGCAAGTTGCAAGTTACTCCTTCGTTCTAAATTGATGTCGCCCTGAACTTTTAACATCAATTTTGATCATTTATATTATTAAAAAATTATGATAAATTTCATATATTTTGTTATAATTTGCTTTATTATCAAAGATGTTTAAAACAAAGCTTATAATTTTACGTATTTGAATTAATATTTTGAATAATAATGTTAGAACATTAATTTAAGACGAACGGCTCTAGTTCAAAGTGTTGCGCCATAATTAGTTTCCCTTTTCTTGTTCAACGGCTGCATTAACAAGAGGCTATTTGCGCCACTCTCACTCACTTTTGGAGTGCGCCAACTCAGAGAATAGCATTTCCCCGTACTAGGTAGTGTACTGACGTACTCCTGTCAAACGAATCAAACCATGTCCGGCGTGCAGCTATTTTACCTGTGTTGTTGTTGTAGCCAGCAATAAAAACCTTTTTACCACATTATAAACTGACCACTACCGATCAAGAACTATTGCCGTTCACCAGTTTCTTTCTGTATTTGAGATCGATGCTTAGTTTATTTTTCTAATTGTTTGTTGATGGAAAGAATTTCGTTTAAAACAGTATCTCCGTCCGTGAGATCAGTGAAAGAACTGGGAGCAAATGAAGCGTGGGGTAATAAACGATGATCATGGTCGTCTCTGAATACGTAATGAGTAGGGAGTAGCTCGAAGCCTCGAACCTGTTTGTGACGCAAGCCCACGCGACGCCGAGAACGCCCGCGTAGACGTTCGGGTTCCTCGCCACCTTGATCCAGACAGCTCTCACCAGCGGCCAGAACGTCGACCGCGCCCCCGTCTCACCGCCGTCCTCCACCGTGGCTTCCTTCCCGGCTCCCCACGCGCGCCTGGCCTCGAACGCCAGCAGCAGGGCCGGGAAGTAGACGATGATCTGCACCACGGAAATCTGCACGATGAGGTCTCGCGCCCACTTGCCGTACATGGCGTCCAGCAGCGGCACGCCCACGACGAGCGTGTTGTTGAGCGCCGCCAGCGAGAAGCCGGTGATGCACCACGAGAAGTAGTCCCTGTCCTTGCCGCCGCCGCGGCTGCGCGCGGACGCGGACGCGACGGCCCAGGCGGCGAGCGCGAGCGCGACGGCGACCTTGGACAGCGCGTCAGCGGCCAGGACGCGGTAGCTGAGCGCGTAGGGGTCGATGCGCGCGGCGAAGTCGAAGGCGAAGAAGGGCACGGCGAAGTACGCCACGAGGCGGTTCACGGCGTCGCACTGGTCGGGCGTGAAGAACTTCCACCACCGCACGGAGCCGTAGCCGAGGGCGAGGGCGAAGTAGAGCGGCGCCATGGCCGCCACCACCTTGTACACGTCGCCCCACCCTATCATCTCCTCCTTCCGCAGCCGCGTTAATTCTGAGTTTTGACGTGATAAGTACCACGGTAGTGAGGTGAGCAGCTGCACACACTCTCACTACAATGCTCGCGTGCGTATGCGGTATGCCAGTGGAGGTGCTGTTCGTTGCTGCTTAAATAGAGGCGATCCAAGAGAGGGTCAGGGAGTGGCGGCCACCAGCAACAACCGTAGAAAGCGAATCGAAGGCGTGGAAGCAATACCCTCGCAAAAAAACTGTCGGTTCATGGCCATGGTGTGATGCTGATGCGGCCGCTGGCATGCCGCCCCCAGCCCGAACGGAACCCAGATTGCTCGGTGGCCGACGCTTTGAAGCATCTCCACTAGCTCGGTTACCATCGCATTGCGCGAGCTGTGGAGCTTTTTTGCATCTGGAACGCGGTAATTTTCGTTCGTTCAGGAAAACAAAAAATCCTTCCTGTTTATAAATTGTTATTATTGTTCCTTCCAATATTACCGTTGACTATTCGTCATATTAATAATATTAAATTTGACAAAAGTACATGTTTTTTTATGAAACTATCACAAAGCTACGGTTTTAAGGAGGTATATCATGAAACTACACATTTTGTATATCTTTGTATCGCAAAACTATATATTTAATAAAGTGTATCATAAGACTACAAATTTTATTAGCGATGTATCACGTAACTATAAGTTTAAGGAGTCAATTTATCACAAAATTGTAGATTTAGTCTTTATAAAATCTATAGCTTTGTGATACTTATAAACACTAAATCTGTAGTTTGTTGATATAATTCTTAAATTTGTATTTTTGTGATAAAAAATGTATAAAATATGTAGTTTTCTAATACACCCTTTTTAATCTATAGTTTTGTGATAGTTTGATGAAAGAATATGTAGTTTTGTGAAATTTACTGTATTAATAAATATAATTTATTTTATTCTAATTTACTTGATTATTTAATGTATTTGAAATATAACTGATAATTTTGAATTAAATTTTTTAATAAAATGAATGACCAAAGATGGTGTTAAAAACAATGACAACAACTTAGAGACAGAAAGTACTTGTTGGTCATGGCCAAAAAGCAAAAAGAAAATTCCTACGGTGTATGTCACATGCATGTACAATTCACAAGGTACTCGTATAAAGGACCAAAGGCTTTTGCAAAATGGTCTCGTTTGAACGGGTACGTGAAAGCAAAAAAGTATTAGCTAGAGTAGCATGCATGTACATTTAAATGACGTAAATCCTAGCATGCACGTGTTGTACCAGAACCTGCAAGTACAAACTTAGGGTTGTGACTTGTGACAGCACATACAAAAAACGCAACGCTATTCATATAAATACCTAACATAGATCCTAGGGTGTACAAACCCATAATCCTAGCAACTAAAGTGCAATTTACGCGGATCAAAAGAAAATGAACATGTAGGATCAAACCAAATTTTTATTTCTTTTCGACCTAATATGTAATAAAAGTCGATTTAAGTTGTGAAAGGGTAAGCGTCCTTTTACCACCACTATGTACTTGTGTCCCACAATACGGAGTATGTACAAATTCTAGCGTTACGCCAAAACAAAAAAAAACAACATGTTTATCAAAATTCTACTGTAAAGAAAAATTTACCGGTAATTAACCCTACGTTTTTTTTAAAAAAAAGGTCAAAATAGTGATGGCCTATAATTATTTTGATGTACGGTAAAATTTGACTAGTAGAACTGAAGCAGAGGGGGTGGCGTGTGGCGGAGGGAAACTGATCAAAGATGACCAGCACATAAAGGGGCCAGCAAGAGCAACAACCTTAGAAAGCTAATCGAACACTAGTACGCGAGACGATCTGTTTTGCATGGCCACCACGGCAGCCTCAGACCAGGTCGCGGTAGCGGAGCACGAACGGTTGGGCCAAGGCAAAGGAACATTACACCAAACGACTCGTAGCAATTCAGCCAAGTAAACTAGATGCGCCAATTTATGAGATAAGCTTTCCGCAAATCGTTTCAGATTGATTAATCGGCTGAGTGACCAAAGTACCTACGATGCCAGGGATGCATAATTGGATAACTTGAAATGCAATTAGCTACTCCCTCCATTCTCTAAATCATGCTATCCTACTAAATGACATCATTTAGAAAATAGAGAGTATTACTTACATAATTTCTCACAGCCCTGAGTTAGTGACCTGTTCAAAAAAAATATTTCTAGCTGCACATTCTGTGTAATTTAAGCAGACTATTGTTTCAGATTGATATGAACAAGGTAATCTGAATCAGGGTTTAAAAAACCCGCCGATTTTTAAAACCGTCAACAACTGGTTGGCTAGCCGTTAAAACCAGACGGTTTACCGATTTGCTACGGTGCCAGTTACGATTTTCGAGTGAAAATAATCGGTTTACTAAACTAAACTGCAATGATAAATTTAAAAACCGTAGAAACCGAACGGTTTACCGCGGTTTTTTAAACCCGACGGGGACTCCAGATTTCCGTCCGGTACATTCTGGTGCCCGTGATTACTGAAGCGACATTGCAGCACCAAAAAAGCACCAAGCGTTTCGATTTAGTGGCTAATTTACAAGTGTTTCATTTCTGTTCACATTTGAAGTGAACCGACTCGATTGATTTCTGACTCGATTGTTGTTAAATCCATTCAACTTCACTGTTCAAGCAGCATGTTCTTTCCCCGAACCCACGTTGTCTGGATCCGCGCTTCATTCCCACTCTACTCCGCGTAAACAAGTCAACGCCATGTGGTCTGGTACTAGCAGTCACTGGCGGAGCGTCATTAGGGCCCCTCCTTAGTTTAGAATTTTTTTTAATAAAATAGTAATCTCTTAAATTAAAATACAAAGAAATGCATCAAATTTTGTTGTCTCATAATTTTTTTTCCTTCCTTGGCCTCCTCTTCGATGTGCTTCAAGCTCCGCCACTGCTAGCAGTTTCTTTTTGCAGGAAGTGTGTGTCGACCTAGCAAACTTGTTGGTTCAATCGATGCCGGGGAAGTCTTAGAAAGAGGAAGGAGTTGTTTGTTTAGCTGTTGGCTGTGGCGGACCAAAGGGTTACCCAAAGTCAACGACAGCCACGGATTGACGTGATCTGGTCATCTGGTGAAAGTAGAACGCATTTCCAAATCGCAAGCAAAGAATGATTATTATATACAGAGTGTTTATTCAAAAATATTTCTATAGCACTACTTCTATGTGTTTAACATGCAGAGTCAATCGACTCTGATTCATGAACTAGTTTAGAGGTTATTTGGTTGTCTGTATGAAGTGTAGAGCCTGAGTAACAGATGCATAATCGGTGGCACAGCTTGGCTGGACGAAAACGAAATCATTTCGAGTTTCCCCGGAGCCTGTGCTCGTCGAGTGCCGCGTGTCTTTTGACCGGTGACATTTTTCTTAGCGCGTAGGTTGCGATGCGAAGAAAATTTTGGCGCCATCGTTCTATCATTATTAATCACACAGCTCCAACGACCAGCACGCTCCATTCTCCAACGCCTGTACTCTCCACTCTCGAGGTGAGGCTGGGAAAGTTCGCCTCGTTAAGTGCTAACATCTCATCTCCATCTTTTTTCTATCTCCTTTTTACAGTCCGTGCATTCTTTACTTGGGATTTGGGACTTGATTCAAGTGCGTAAAAAACAGAAGCAAGCTGCGCTCCAATTTTTTTCCTACTAAATACCAAATTTGAGGGATTCGTAGCTTAGTATGCTTGATTTAGTGAAAATTCTTACTTTTTTCAATTTTTTTTCTCTCTTAAACTTGTTTATTTTTATTTGTTTGTGCAAATGAAGCGTAGGCAAGGAGTTCCTTAGATTAAGATATATTTAAAATAAAAAATAGATGTTATTAGAGTGTGGTTACACAATTTAAATATTAAAATAATTTATTTTTCTCTATTTTATTTTATAGACTCATAGAAAAAACAAACATCATCAGCTCTATTTATGCACACAACCAATCAAACATACAATCAATCAAATAGACTAATCTGTATATCATCAACCCTATCTAAAATGAGTCTGTCTCACCAAATACGAGGCACACTGAATTGTACAAGCAACCAAAAGAACTCTTAATGTAGTCAGCCGTTGAAGTACGTAGTACTAGCTCCCTGCCGGAACCTTGCAAATACGTTATCGATCTTCCAATCCATTTGAACAGTGTTCTTCGTCACGATGAGCGGTGTAATACTCTATGTCCAAGGAACGGATTATCTCGATGATAATGTTACAAAGGCGGGATTCTCCCTTCGCGAGAGGATCCGGAACGAGGGCGAGTGGAGGCGCTTGCTCGAAAGAATGCAAGGGCCCTGAGCTCTTGGGGAGCTCGTAGATTTGTCTCTCGTGTGTTCGGAGCTGTTCGTGGTTGTTTTGTTCTATTCTGTTGTGATGTGGTTCGTTGCCCGTTCGCCCTTTTTCTATCGCTCCTCGGGCCCTCTTTATATAGAGGGGGCTCGGGGTTACAAACGGTGCGTTCTACGCGATTCTGCCGTCTCGTCGACAGGTGGGCCCTTCTGCTGTTGTCGCCATCATTTCGCTTCGTCCAGACGTGGTCGTGCCCCGTCGCGACGTGCGCAGCAGCAGGCACTGTGGCGTTTGTCCGGCGCCGCTGTGTCGGCTACAGTGCTGTCACATCCTGTCCAGCAGTCGTCGCAGCTTGAGGAAGAAGCTGTCACGAACTGTCAGGTACCCGGAGTACGTGATCCGACAGAACTCTACAAGTCGATCCTAGCGTGAGGAAGAAGCTTGGAGTGGTACGTCGTGGTTAATTCTACCTTGCTGCTCATGTTTCTTTTGCTTAGTGTTCTATGGTTTGGTCTCGTTTTCCTCAACATGAGACACTTTCTTCGTATTTTTTTTTTAGTAATTGACTTGCAAGAGATATGAATGATGAAATCGATCGAAAAAAAAAAGGCTGAAGACGACAATCTTCCCGAGATCCTGAGCAGAGCGGCCATGGAGGACAATACCATCATAATGACCTTCACGAACGAGACGTTTTCGTCTCCCGGCTCGCTCATGGACCTGTTCCTGGAGAGCTTCTGCACGGGCGTGCGGACGGAGCCCCTACTGAAGCACCTGGTCATCGTGGCCGCCGACGCCAAGGCGTTCGCGCGGTGCCAGCGGGCGCACCCGCTCTGCTACGCGTTCCCGGAGGGCGGCGCCAACTTCGCGTCGGAGCAGCGGTTCATGGCCAAGGACTACCTGGACATGATGTGGCGGCGGAACCGGTTCCAGGCCCGCGTCATGGCGCTCCGCTACAGCTTCGTGTTCACGGACGTGGACATCGTCTGGCTCCGGAACCCGCTGCTGCGGGTCCCCGTCGCCGCGGACTTCGCGATGTCCGCCGACTCGTTCTACGGCCACAACCCCTACGACCTCGACAAGCGCGCCAACGGCGGGTTCGTGTACGCCAAGGCGAGCGCCAGGACGGTGGCGTTCTACGAGGGATGGTACCAAGCGCGGAAGAGGTTCCCCGGCAAGAACGAGCAGGACCTCATACAGAAGCTGGTGCGCGAGCTCGCCGCCGCGCACGGCGTGACGGCGCAGTTCGTGGACACGGCGTACCTCGGCGGGTTCTGCGAGCGGCGGAAGAAGGTCATGGACTTCAACAAGCTGTGCACATTCCACGCCAACCGCCTCGTCGGGCTTAAGATGAAGCTCGAGAGGCTACGCAGCGTCCTCGACCAGTGGAAGAAGTTCAAGGCTAGCAACACCACCACCGCGCCCACGGACTGATGAACATGAACTTCATGCGTGCCGGTATCCAACGATGAGGTCCTCCTACGGAAAGTACGTGATGTATATTTTTTTTTATGAATTGCTGCACAGATTTGCCACTCATATAAGTAGGAAGTATAGAAATTCTAATTCAAATTTCATTACCTTTTTTTGTTATAAATAAGATGCTTCTCTGCATTATCGTAGAGTAGTAGCGTAATTTCGACCAGGTATGAGGCCAAAATAAAATTATTTGCTTTGACATCTTGGACATGGACACTGAAAGGCACAGCCAACGACACGACGAGAGCACGCAAGAGAAGCAACTGCAACTACTTTATGCGTCCCTGCATCGAGCAGTACTGCGCTTTTCCAACGAGCGTGCTTACGCGCGTTCAGTCCGTGAGCGCGGTGGTGTTGCTGCCGAGCCGCGCGGCCTGTTCCTTGAACTTCTTCCACTCGTCGAGCACGCCGGTGAGCTTCTCGAGCTTGGTCCCGAGCCCGACGAGGCAGTTTCCGTGCACCGTGCACACCCGGTAGAAATCCTTGCGGAGCTCGCAGAAGCCGCTGAGGTAGGCCGTGTCCACGAACTGCACCCGCGCGCCGTGGCGCGCCGCCAGCGCGTGCTTCACCCGATCGAACACGAACTGATCGTGCTCGCCCGGGTACGCCAAACGCGCCGCGTACCAGTCCGCGAAGAAGGCGACCATCCGAGGGCTGGCCTTGGCGTAGAGGAACCCGCCGTTGGCCGTCTTGTTCAGGTCGTAGGGGTTGGCGCCGTAGAAGGAGTCGCACGCCATGGCCAAGTCCGCGCCCAACGGGATGCGCAGCAGTGGATTCCGCAGCCAGATGATGTCCACGTCCGTAAACACGAAGCTGTAGCCGAGCGCCAGGACCCGAGCCTGGAACAGGTTCCGGCGCCACATCATGTCCACGTAGTTGTTGGCCATGTATCGCTGCTCCGACGCGTAGTCGACGGCGCCCTCCGCCAGGGGGAGTTGGTAGCAGAGCGGGTGCACGTGCTGGCACCGCTCGTACGCCTGGACGTCGACGGCGACGATGACGAGGTGCTTCAGCAAGGGGGCCGTCCTCACGCCCAGACGGAAGCTCTCCAGGAAGAGGTCCAGGAGCGAGCCGGGGGCTGACCACGCCTCGTTCGTGAAGGTCATTATGATGGTCTTGTCCTCCATGGCCGCTCGCTGCAGCAGCTCCGTCAGGAGCTTGTCTTCAGCTGATGTTGCAACTGCCTGACACACGTACACAGACAGACTAATCTCGGAAGATCGATGGAAAAAAAAAAACCCCGGGAAATTCACTGAGGATCAACGTAGTAGTGAATTTTTGCAGCCATGCATGCACATACCCGAGTTCCACTGCCCAAGTAATTTGCCAGCAGTTGCTGATACGCCGGCGCATCGCCGCCGCAGGGGCACGGAGAAGACGGCAGAAGCAGCAAGATGCAGGCGGCGGTGACGGCTGATCCGAGGAAGAAGCCCAAGACATTTCTCATGGTGCACATCTCGACGCTGAAGGAGAGGAGCCAAGGAGAGGATGGCTCCTCTGGCAGATAGTCGGTCTAGCCTCAGGAAACGCACCAACAGACTCCAAAATTCGGTACAAGTAGACGGGACACCGAACGGAACACCCTCGTGGCAGTCGCAGACTTGCAAAGGCACGCCAAGGAAAATGTCATACCTCGTCCTGACAATCTATAGTATTACTAGCAGTACCACAAGTCTCTGTGCTTCACCCAGGCCGTGTCTGTTATTTGTGAAATTGATAACAAAAAGAAATTTGAAATGTCAAACTTGTTATGCATGTCAGAGATTGCGTGCATTAAATGAAAATGTGGCTCTGTGTGCCTCTGTATGTTTTTTCTCTACAGTTACAGAAAGTACGAAATTTCGATTTTTTCATTAGAAATATCGGACCGGTACGCTACATTTTGATACCATCTGTCTTTCCTTACCAGGAGCACAGCAACAAGAATATTAATGGGGAATTGCCTAATTAGACAATAAGGCATTGGACACAGCTTCTAATGGTCCCGCACAGGACTAAACTTGTACTGTACCATGTTATCAGAACAAACATTATTATATCGACATCACCCCTCTGAGAGATTTACCATCAATTGTCCGTGCCGAAGTAACGGTCACCATACTCTCCCAGTCCAGGGATGACCCTGAAGTCTTCATTCAACCCATAATCAATCTCTGAAGTTACAATCTTCAACAATGGGAACCGCTCGCAAACGCATTGAATCCCTTCAGGAGCCTGCTCAGCATAAAAATGTTGCAGGAGTTATGCAACAAAAAGGGGCAATGAGCAATATACTATATACTCCTTCAGACTGTAAAGAGACATACCGAGATGAGATTGAGGAAAATGATTCGGTCCTCAGGAACTCCTTTTCTTATAAGAAGTTCAATCGCTTGATTTGCTGAATTACCTACAAAACATTAATGCAAAACACGTCAATCAATAGGAAAGTGTAAATAACTTTGCTAATGCCCGTGGTCTGATAACATGAACAATGCCACTGAATAGCGAAAACAGCATAGCAGGCATAACTAACCTGTACCAAGCACTGGGTCCAAAAGTAGAACATGTCTTTCAGCAATATCCATAGGAAGTTTATGATATATGAGCTATAACCACAGAATGCATTACAGTTAGTCATGGGGGCAAATTTGGCCATTTCAAGATTTTCTCATCTCAATGCTTACCTGCTGTCCATTGTCTCCAACACGATGTATTAGAATTTTCCCAATTTTTATTCCTTTACAACAAGCACGCAATGCGTTCTCCATACTCTCCCCGCTGCAATTGCAAGACATGTAAGCGGAGTTGAAGTTGCTGCAAGCCCTTACTGATTTTATATCAAAAAAAGGACTTCAAGAGATTGGCAAAAATGCATGTGATGAGCGATGGTACCATGAAATTCACTATAGGTTGCTTGTCCATGCAAGGAGTAAAACCTATGGTTGTAAATGATGTGATGCATCCATACTTCCATAGTTTTTCATGATCTTAAGTATGAAACCTAAGTATGACTTCCTAAATAAAATAGAAGGAGATGTGCTACATATATAGTACGATATTTCAAAGCCGTATTGCAATAGCAAGGCTAATACAAAAAACCAAAGGTCTTATATGGCAATGCATCATACAAAACTCACATGATAAATAATATTGTGGAACCTTGGTTAGGATATATTACGTGTCATGGTCAATTCAGAGTATGTCCATCCTAAATTTTACGAGTTGGCATAGCCAGATTTTTATTTGGCTTACCTTCGCACAATAGACACTCCGCAGAGCTTCTTACAGAAGTCAACTCCCATGTAAACAGATCCTGAACACAAAAAAATAACAAATGAGAAAATATATAGCAAACTATTTGTATTCATTATGGATACATAGGGGCAACCCGGTACATTTAGCTCCCGCTAGGGCAGGGTCCGAGGAAGGGTCTGACCACTTTAGGTTTTGTACTCAGCCTTTCCCTGCATTTCTGCAAAAGTCTGTTTCCGAACTTGAACCCGTTACCTCATGGTCACAAGGCAACACGCCAGAGCTCCCCTTTCTTATGGATACATCTAAGAAATAGTACCCAAAGAAAAACCCTTCTAATCAAAATTATATGGGTTAATTCCTTATAGGCCATTGAAAAAAGTTTGGATTCCTTATTAGCCACCGCAAAATTTGAATTTCCTTTTGAGCCATCTATTTTAACTTTTGTTCCTCAGTGACCACTATGGTCACTTTTGTTCCCAAAATGCCCTTGCCTGTTGCAAGCCAAACTCAAATTGTGAGCACTGTAATTTAATCAATAATTTTGTTTTGATTCTTTTAGTAATTTTCTCTCATTTAGTGATTCTGTATCAATTCCTTTAGTAAATTTTACTAAATTTGTTTCAATTTTATTCAGTAATTTTGTATCGATTCTTTCAGTAATTTTCTTTTGTTCCCTTTGAATTATATCTCATTCATTAATTTTTGTTTTGGTTCATGGTAATTTTCAAGATTTGTTCTAGTAAGGAAACCAAAACAAAATTACTGCATGCGAGAAAATTACTAAAGAAATCAAAACAAAATTACTCGAGGAATTGATACAAAATTACTGAATGAGAAAAGATACTAAAGGAATCGAAACAAAATTATTGAAGAAATTACGGTGCTCACAGTTTAAATTTTGCTTGCAACAGGTAAGGGTATTTTGGGAATAAAAGTGACCATAGTGGTCACTAAGGAACAAAAGTTAAAATGGATGGCTAATAAGGAAATTCAAACTTTGCGATGGTTAATAAGGAACCCGAACTTTTTTCAATGGCCTTCAAGGAATTAACCCAATTTATATTCCCCAGTATAAATTATCACTTTATTTTTTTAACCGAGAGAACTTCCTTCTGATTTCAGAGAAATGGATATATAAAGTTTACAAGCAGTTTAGGATTGAAAATGGAAATGGAAAAAAAGGTTTGCTTTTTACCCACAAATTATCACACAAAAGCATCAGTTACTTTCTATGATGTCACAGAGTATTAAACAATTCTAGACAGTTTAAGTAGATATTCCTGGGAAGCATAAAACGGGAAAGTCAAACACTATGGATGGAACAGGAGGGAAAATTTTACTGGAAGGTGAACAACTAAGCGGAGACAAGATATACTGTGGCTTTGAAAAAATACCTGTTGGAGTAATAACCTGCTTCTCAGTGAACGGCAAATGCCCCAGACCATGCTCAACTACCTAAGAAGGTAATTTCAGATGGCTAATTAGTTAAACAAATGCACCAGCATTAAAGAAGGGAACAAAACACTAGGGAAGAATACTAGCACCAAACGAATCAGCCGATCTGAGTAAAAAACAAAGTCAGGTGTAGCGATGTCTCTATCACGAATCAGAGTATGCATTCCTTGGATCTGTCATTCATCACAAAAGGCAAAAGGAATTCTGAAATCCAGCAAAAAATATATAAATCCAAAAGACTGATAAAGATGGTTAGCTTTACCTGAAAAGTTGATTGAACTACGTGAACGTTTGGATAGATTTTGCACAGGTCATGCTGACCAAGCTTTGTACGGATATGTTGAACAATTAGATCAACTGCTACATGGTTATCACCACCTCTTGGAATGATCACGTCAGCATACTTTTTCGAAGGCAGAACAAAATCGTCGAACGCTGGCTTCACAAACCTTCCATACTACACAAGAAACAGAAATTCATATTAGTCACAGGCATTAATATATGAACAAACACTCAGGCTTAATATCTCTACCTGGTCAAGCACTGAGCTAATATCTCTACCTCTTTCAACAGTATCACGTCTGATTCGTCGAGCAAGCCTAATATCAGCATCTGTTTTGGAAAATCATGGACACCAAAATGAAGTGGACAAAATTTCAGCTAATAACATAAAATAATGATTCACCATTGCTCTAATGAACAAATATAGAAGTGAAAAAGGAGAAACCTGTGTCCACAAAAATTTTCATGTCCATCAGATTGCGAACTCTCTGATCATGGAAGACTAAAATGCCCTCCAAAATGATGACATCTGATGCATTGACCTAAAATATGACATAATATCAATAGTTTTTTTATGTAAAGAGTTGCAGACTTCAAATAATACTGATATTAGATAAAGCCATTGCATAGAACATCGATAGTAATAATTACAAATAAAAGGTCAGCCTGCTGCACGTAGCTCCCGCTTGCGCATGGTCCGGGGAGGGGTCTGACCACTTTGGGTCTCTTGTACACAACCTTTCCCTATATTTCTGCAGGAGGCTGTTTCCAGGACTTGAAACCGTGATCTCACGGTCAGGCAAAAGCTTTACCTCTGCGCCAATGCTCTCTTCAATAGTAATAATTACAAATAAGTGAAATAAATATAAAAAAAAATCTAGAAAGATTGTCCAAAATTTCGTTATAAATAACAGCTAATTTAAACATGTTTAGTTCAGAATTCAGGATATTAGAGTGCACATATTTAGAAACATAACATAAAGTTTGAAACTAGAAAACGTTAATAACAAAAACTAAATATCCAGTGCACGGTCTTACAACACATGTCCAGCTAAAGCCTGAGGAATCTGGTTAGTCCATGGTTTGTGGTATACCAAACCAAACGAAAAGTGCCCATACTTTGTTGTTCAAAACCAATAAACCAGAGCTCTAAATCACAAAGAGTAGTCACTACCTTCCTGAAGCTTTCAAAACATCGTCGGTGCTTCTTGAAATCGTATATAGGGATGTTAACAGGTTGTGCACGTTTCAGCTGCCCCATGCACTCCAGTAATTGTTCTGTATCAAATGAATCTGCAAGCAAAGAAAGCACGTCTCCTCCCATTTCAATAAACGAAAGTTGTTTCAAGCTCTCATTACTGACACATTTAGCCTATTTCCAGTTCCATATAAATGGCAAATCGAGTACCAGGGTGATCAAAATTATAGTCCTGGGCATGTGCAGATTCTTCAGGAGTTAGGCCGCGGTAGAATGAATCCTGAAAAGGACATGGCAAAAATAAATTCTACTGGTTCTTAAGAAATGAAGCCTACTGGTTCTTAAGAGGTCGCCAAAAGATTATTTAACTATTAGAGGACATGCCAGCCTAGGCAACATTCACTAAATTCTAACATTTTATAACTCCATAAACTAGATAACAGGAGCACTGAGGACCAAAATCAACTAGTTAGCATTCCCATTCAGAATCACAACAATCAGTAGGTATCCCTAACTGATAAACTCCGAAACACTCCGACGGTGGTCGTGCAGCAACAATCGCAGACCCATATACGGAGCATAGCAAGCGAATATCTCAACCCAATACACTGCAATTGCAGGACCAGCAGATTATAAGCGCACCTGGTTGACGAGCACGACGCGGTGATCGTGCAGCTGCTGGATGATCATATCGCAGACTGTGGTCTTCCCCGACGCCGTCCCTCCACAGACACCTTGACAAACCAAGAAGAAACTCACAATCAGGACCAGCGGAACGCGAAGCCTCTGGCCAGCAGGCCACTAGCGCCATACGCGCGCGGAGTGCGAGGTAGTGGCAGGATTGAATAGTCTACCAATGACGAAGGGCCGCCGGGCAGCGGGTGGGGAGGCGAGCTCCGGCGCCACCGCGGCGGGTGAGGCCGTCCCGTTCGCGTAGAATGTGCCGTTGGAGTGCGTCGCGTTGGCGGCGGATGAAGGGGAGGATGGGGTGGAAGGCAGGCGGAGCGCCTCGATGCGGAGGCCGCTGAAGTGGGCCCCGACGGCCGCCTCCATGACGTCGTCCGCCGCCTTCTCCGGCATCGCTACTGCTGCTGCTGCTGCGCCGCCACCGCCTCCGGCGGTCGATCGCGATTCAGGGGATCCGCGGGTTTCGGTCGGCCGTTTCGATCACCAAGGCACCAACACATTTTATTTCTTTTAAGTAGACTGAGGAAAGAAAGGGTTGAACGCATGACGTGGTGGTCCATGGTCTTTCTTCTGGTGAGCTGGCGGGTTTGGGTGCAGTTAGTCAATGACGAGTGGGACTATGCGGATGCTAGCTATGGATTACGAAGGCCCGGTCCACGGAAGTTCTCGATGAGCGGGGAAATATGGGCCGCAGGGGGGCATCAAGAACCTGGTTCGGTTCGTCCGTCTACAACGCACTATGGGCCTATAGCCTGGTGCTCTCTCTAGGCTACCACTTGCAGGCTGCCGGAATCTTTTTTTCTCCTCGAGTCTTCCCCAGGCGGGAGAAGGCGAAAAGCGACCGCGGCGGCGAACAAGCTCCGACGTCCTTCTCGCCGGATTTCCCCTCCTCTCTCGCTTTTGGGAGAGGAGGGGGAACCCGGATCTGGTTCGTTGTAAGTCAAATTTTTATTATTTGAACATAATGTATAGTTAATAATATTGTATCATATAAAAATTATATTTTTAATTTATTATTAAATAAATTTTCATAAAAAATATATTTTTATATTAAAAATTATGTAATGTTTTAGATATTTATTGTTACAAGTTAAAAAATGTTGATTTTATTTAAATTTAAAAATATTTATATTTTGAAATGTATTTTAGAACGGTGGTAGTATAGTTTAAGGATAGTTTGTGTAGATTCCAACCCATTTGTACTCTTTGCTATTTCGGTGCTAGCTCGAAAGCAATCCGTGATTTTGTCCCTCTCAGAATTCTTCAGTGATAATGTCTGTTATTGCGTTAGTCTTATAGTGATTCTCCTGAGGTTTGTTATCCTCCTTCCTAATGTATTTGGGTTGGAGTTCTCAGTCCAGTTCTAGGGTGTTCGTCTTCGGTCGATCGGAGTCTGTTTTGGAAGCGACAAGCGGCAGATACTGAGTTTCACGACGATGTTGTGGCCGACGGTTTCTCTGCCGGTGCGTTCAATGTTTCACGGCACGTTCTCGTGCTATTGTTGGCCTTTCTGAAATCTGAGATTATTTCGTCTGTCTAGGGATCGACTTCGAGCTTCCTCCTTCGGCTTCCAACGGCGACCACGAAGGACAGCGAGGAGCGACAACTCCGTTTCGGCAAGACAACCTTGTGGAGCACCTCACGAGGAGTTGGTTGTATTTTATTTTACTTTGGGTGCTCCTTTGCAAAGGGGCTGGATGTTAATTTATCTTATATCCAATATAATCCAACCCGTTTCTCAAAAAAAAAAAATTGCAGGCTGCCGGATCGCGATCACCATATCCGTGTGTCCAGTGATGGTTTTCCATTCCCATCCCACTTGTATTTGTTGCCATTCAGTACAGTTCACTGTTGTATCATCAGACCATGCAGCAGCACATGGCCGTGCATAATGTTGCGGAAAGCAGACGAATCTGAAGGACTTATCCATCCAGGGCGGGCTGCAAAGTCTAACCAAATGAAAATTCAGCTTTACGTTCTCTGAGAAAAGCAGTGTAACAGAGTACAAAGGCATCAATGCCAATAGCAAATTTTATTCTCAACCACCGGATTTCGGTACAAGGTGGTGCCAATAGCATCAGTGCCAAACTGCCAATAGCAACCAACTATGAATATTTCTCTCACTACTGGGATGAGGCATGTTTCTATTTAGGAATGCTTCTGCCAAAAGAAGAGCGAGCCATGTCTCACGTATCTTAAGCTTCCTTTAGCAAATGTTCGAAGAGCCAGTTCAAATCTTAGCTTAAGCTACCAAGGCCCTACTTTTCGGATATCGAAGCCTGACATTTCAGATCAAGTGCTTGATATTTAAGAAGCGATCCATGTCAGAAGCTCAAGCAACAAATCAGCCCCTTTCTGCCAAAAAATATCTCCAGTGTCAAAGGCTCAAAGCAATTTGTTTTAATAAAAACAAGATCGACCTTGGTACATCAAGCAAACACGAGCGTCTCTATGAAGTAATAGCTCTAGACATAAATCCCCATCCTCGGGAACGCGTTTGAAATGAGCGGCAGCAAACGAAGCATCAATTTAGTCCTTCCTCAGGTCGATGTACTCACGCTTGGTACCAGCTTTGTTGATGACTACGATCTCCAACTTATCTCCCTGCATTGTTTACAAGTTCCGTGGATCAGCTGTGTGACACAAATAAAAAGGAAAACTAGCTGCTGCGAAATGTGGCAATGTGTGAGTGAAACATACAGTGTAGATGTCTCTCTCAGTTGCAGATGCGAACACATCCTTGACTAGATCGACAGCTTCAGACTCCGACAAAGGTGTAACAGCATCCTGCACATATGGACAAACTACTGTTATTTTTCTAGTCACCAGCCATTTGTATGAATGCAAATTTGGCCAAATATGTGCTAGACAAACAAAATAACAATTGATATATGCTAGGAACACAGAAGATTTAGAAGCGTGCATAGCTTACTCTTGCAGGGAGCAATAGAGGGCTGGGTGATTTTAGTTGGTTGTCCAAGACTGGCATGATCAAAGAAGATCCTGTGCCCTGAGCACTGTAACCAGTCCTCTCATAGGAACCAACAGCATCATAGGTGAAAACACATCCTTTCCCTGTGCAAGTCCAGGACATGCTTAGAATTGTTAAAACAACACATCGACAAGGAGTGAAACTCGGAAATAGGTAAAGAAATCTCACCCTCACTGTCAAGCCCGCCAAGGACATTGAAGGCATAGTATGGGAAAAATCGCTTGTAGTACAAGGTGTTGGAGAGGAGCTGTGCCATGGCGGGGCAGCTCATCCTTTTGTTGTGCTGGTGCTGGTACAGCTATATATAAACAAATGGAAGAAACAACTTACACATCGGTGCTTGTGCATAGTCTATAGTTCTTAATATCAGGATCAACTTGATAACTAGTAGAACAATTGGATGAACATCTTATTTATAATGTTTTGAGTTAAAAAATTTACCAGTTCCCTGGCAGCTAGGTTCTTGTGCAAGGCCTTAATATCACCTTGAAAACCAGATGATGCTAGTACACATTTGTCAGCCCTGTACACATACAAAGACAGAATGTTTAATTTCGTGGGCAAAGAATGGAGACCATTAAAAGTAACAAAATAAAGGACAGATTAAAACCGTCTTGGCCATAGCATCATACAGTATCTCTAAAAGACAAAATTTACCAGCAAAGAAACAGAACAGGAAAGTATAGGGAAAACAATTTACGAGTAGAATGTTATCAAACAAAAGGAAGTAATCCTACCAACTATCTTAAGTAATCGATTGGTAAGCAGCATCTACATTAATAGAAAAACAAAAATAGCTCGAGAGAAATAGTACTTTCTCCGTTTTGTAGAAATGTCCACCAACAGTGATAACAATAAGCCTAGAAAGTTTCTCACATACCAATATCAGAGTACACCTAAATGCGATGCTTACATTCCTCATGCCTCCGGTGATATCTAAATGAATTGTGAGTATGCCAAAACAAGCAGTTTATTTCACCATGAAATGTCTCCCCTCTGATGCAGTAAGCAGTGTTTTAACTCACTGTTCTACAGAGATAGACAGTCTATTCATCATAAAAGAAGTGCAAGTGTGCAACACGAGTCAAATTAGGCAACCCATAGGCTACCAAGAAACCAACCACGTCAGCTATTCGGAAGCTTACGATTGTACCAAAGCAGTGATCCCATCAAACGATATCGTTTCCAGAGAGCACAGACATTCAACCCGATTCTCCAAATACCAAAACCTAGCTATAACAAACAATGGGTGCAACAAACCCCACTAGCCTGCTAGGAATGGCACCTTCCCACCGAACAATTCGACACCAGGTTACATCATACGGCCACGCGGGCCTCCCGATCGACAAACCCTAACCAGGCGGCAGATCGAGGCGTACGATTCGGGCACGGGGAACTCACAGCTCGCAGATCTTGGAGTGGTCGCGCGTGAGGATGCTGTATCCGACGGAGAGGCGGGTGTCGGCGGCGATGACGCAGTAGTCGGCGCCGGCGATGGCCACGCAGGTCCTGCAGAACCAAACAGGCACCCACGTTACAGAGCCAAGGAGACGGCCAACAGGAGGGCGACGGGGAGAGTGCGGAGGGGAAACCTACCCGCCGTTGTTCTCATAGACCCAGTCGCCGCGCCTCGACATCCCGGTGGTCGGAGTGTGCTGGCTGCTTGGGTGCGGGCGGTTGGGGAGTCGCCTGAGTTGGAAAAAACGAAGCGGTGGAGCAGCAGACGCCAGACGCCGCTTGCGCTTTGCTTGCTCCTTTGATCGGACTACCTTGTGGGCTTTTGGGCCCCCGCGGGGTCAGCAGCATTATGGGCTATGGGCTGGGCTCGTCGGTTTTTTTTAATAGAGTCAAGGGTTGTATTCAATCCGGATATGAGCCCGACCCAAAACTTGTACAGCACGATTGATTATGGCTGTGTTCGTTTGGCGTTTTAACAGCTGCCTACAGCTGCGGCTGCAGCTCAAATGCTTCTTGAATCTTCATCAGTACAGTTGAAAAAGCTAAATAGCTGCAGCCATTAAAATCACATCGACTGCAACAAGTTTCTACTACAGTAAAATATAAATGTATTGCTGTATAGCAGCAGCCGTATAAATGATATTCGAACGCGCCTCGAACGCAGGCTATCTTCCCAGCTTGGAGAGGCCTCAGGCCCGCTTGCCAGTGAGCCAGCAGCGCTTGAATAATACGGCACAGAATTTGTTTTCTTTAGAATAGTCTTATTTTATGCATGAGTAGTTTGATTGTTATTAGCATCATTCTAGTCAGATTTGGTGAGCAATTGATTGGTCGCATAGATATAAGATGTTGTCATTTTTTTTATGCATCTGAGCTTATTTCCGCCACTTGAGTTCTTGTTCTACACTGTGCTTGCAATGTCATATATATTCAAAAAAAATCCTTATTTGTCGAGTATGAAATTTGCAATTATATTAATGTGTCACTGATATAAGACCCAAACTTTTGTGGCGGTATTCCTAAGACTACTACAGTGACAAATACAATATTCGTGAGATGGCATTGAAAGTCTTTGATAACAAATACTACTAAGTTGTCTTTTGTTACATGCGGTTCAAAGAAACAATTTGGTGCATTTGCCCACCAATTTTATCACTACAGCAAACACACACATCGTAAACAATTTTTGGAACATGTAACGTGTGAATGATGTTAAAGTGGTGGGTTAACCAAAGTTTTTGACTGTAAGAATATATTACTTCCATGTATTGATAAATTATATCACGTGATTAAGAGTGTGTTTAGTTGAGCTGTGAGCTGTGAAAAAGCAGATGTGAGCTGTTAGCTGTGAAAAAACTGCTGTAGAATATGAGCTGTGAGAAAGCTAAAAACCGTTTGACTTAAAACAGCTATGAGTTTGTGAAACTGCAAAACAAATATATATATATATAAGTATAATATATATAATATTATATATATTACAAATATAATATATATGTAATATATATTATAGTTATATAATTATTATATAATTATAATTATAACTATAATAATATATAATTATAATATATATAATATTATATATATTACAAATATAATATGTAATATAGATTATAATTATATAATTATAATATAATTATAGTTATATTACATAATTGTAATAATATATAATTATATATTACTATAATTACAATTATACTTTTATTATAATTATACATATTACATAGTTATAATTATATATAATTATATTACCTAATTGTAATTATATAATATAATTATAATAATATATAATTACAACTATGTAATATATATAATTATAATAAAAATATAATTATATGTAATATAATTATAATTATGTGGTATAAATAATTATAATTATATTATTATGATATAGTTATAATTATATTACATATTGTAATTATATATTAAATAATTGTAACTATAGTAATATATAATTATGTATAATTATAATTATAATATATATAAACCAGCACCCACAGCCGGTAAAAGCAAATTCAGACCTGCTTTTGCTTTTGAACTAAGAGAAAGCTGCTTTCTCAAAGGAATTTTTGTCACAGCTGACCCAAAAGGCTTTTGGCTTTTGCAAAAGTAAAAGACAAAAGCTAGCCCAACCAAAGGCACCCTAAGGCCAGGCTAGTATAGAATGATAATATTGTGTCTAGGAATAGATAGAAGGATAATTGTATAGATGGAAGCCTGGGCCATGATTGATACGTGATATGATCGGCTCGCTTCAACCAAATCTTACATGGTACCAAGAGCCAATTCTCAACATATCCATGGCAAACTCATCCTTCCAGTCACCCATGCTCGCTGCATCCATGGCGATCCCCGTGACAGAGAAGCTGAACAAGATGAACGTTCACCTCTGGAAGGCACAAGTGATGCCGTCCATCAGAGGCGCCCAGTTAGAAGGCCTTCTCGACGGTCTGATGCAAAACCACCTAGAGAAATTGAAGTTCTCATTGGTGACAAGTCTGTCAAGAAGGCAAACAAAGAATACAGTAAGTGGATCGCTCGCGACCAACAGGGTTATGAGCTACCTCCTGAGCTCCTTATCAAAGGAGATTCTCACTCAAGTGGCTGACAAGACCACAACGGCTGATCTCTGGAAAGGCATTCTAGAGATCGTTTCATCACAAACACGAGCGCGGTCAGTAAACACGTGCATCGCTTTGTCAACGACCCAGAAGGGCAACATGACAATGATGGAGTACCTCAACAAAATGAAGACTCTAGCCGATGATATGGTGGCTGCTGGAAAACCAGTTGATGATGAAGAAATGGTAAGTTATATTCTTGCAGGTCTCGACTACGAATACAACCCCGTGGTCTCTACTGTGGTGGCACGTGCCGAGCCCATCACGGTCGGAGAGCTGTATACACAGCTCACGTCTTTTGAATGTCACACTGACATGCTCAGTAGTGGCATGCAATCCTCGGCAAACTCTGCCTCCCGCGGAAATCGCGGCGGTGGACGGAGTAACTCCAGAGGTCGAGGAGCACATCGCGGTGGAAGCGGTGGCAGTGGTGGCCGTCGTGGTGGAGGCCGCACTACAGGTGGCCCTAGAGGCGGCTACAATGGAGGTAATCAACGGGAGAAGCCCAGATGTCAAGTGTGTGACAAAGAAGGGCACACAGCGGTGAACTGCTGGTACCGCTTTGATCCTGAGTACATACCCGAAGGAAGAAGTGATGCTCTTGCAGCAAACAACTATGGCGTCGACACCAATTGGTACACTGACATGGGTGCCACTGACCACATCACGGGGGAACTGAACAAGTTGACCATCCACGACATCTACTACGGCAATGATCAGATCAAGACGGCAAGTGGCGCTGGTATGTCTATTAATCACATTGGTCATGCTGTTGTTCCCACCTCTTGTCGAGATCTGCATCTTAAAAATGTTCTTCATGTTCCAAATACCTGCAAAAATCTTGTTTCTTTTCATCGTCTTGCTCGTGACAATAATGCTTTCCTTGAATTCCACCCTTGGTTTTTCTTCATCAAGGATCAGGCCACGAGGAAGGTGCTTCTTCAAGGCAGATGTAAGGGTGGCCTTTATCCCCTTCCTTCTGCCACAAGTATACCTATCAAACAGCAGGCGTTGAGTGCAACAAAACCATCCGCAGAAAGATGGCATAGGAGACTAGGACACCCCACATCATCCATCATTCGTCGAGTCATTTCTCATAATAATCTACCTGTCTCCTCTAGTGAAAATAATGTTGAGACTATCTGTGATGCTTGCCAGCAAGCTAAAAGTCATCAACTCCCCTATCCAAAGTCTGTCAGTATTTCCAATGCAGCATTGGATCTTGTATTCTCTGATGTATGGGGACCTGCACCTGACTCTTTTGGAAGAAAAAAATATTATATCAGTTTTATAGATGACTATAGCAAGTTTACATGGATTTACTTGCTTAAAAAGAAATCTGAAGTATTTCAATGCTTTCATGAATTTCAAAACCTTGTGGAGAGGTATTTCAATCGGAAAATCATTGCGGTGCAATCTGATTGGAGTGGGGAATATGAAGCCTTGAACTCCTTCTTTCGCAAAATTGGCATCACCCATCTTGTGTCCTGTCCACATGCACATCAACAAAACGGTGTAGTCGAACGCAAACATCGCCACATAGTCGAAGTTGAACTTGCCCTTCTAGCCCATGCCTCCATGCCTCTAAAATACTGTGACGAAGCTTTCATTGCTGCCTCATATCTGATTAATCATACTCCTTCAAAAGTTCTTAACTACAGCATGCCTCTTGAAAAAATATATAAGGAAAAACCAGATTACACTGCTCTAAGAATATTTGGCTGTGCTTGTTGGCCCAATCTTCGTTTCTATAACGTGCAAAAATTAGAATTTCGGTCAAAAATATGTGTTTTCCTTGGCTATAGTAGTTCTCATAAAGGCTTCAAATGCCTTGATGTTTCCTCTGGTTCGTGTTTACATTTTCAGGGACGTTGTTTTTGATGAAACAATATTTCCTTTCTCTAAATTACACTCCAATGCAGGGGCTAGACTGCGCTCTGAAACTCTCCTTCTTCCACCAAATCTTCGCAATCCGACAAAGGAAACTACTATGCATGATCATGTGACTAATACTCATACAGGTGCTACTAATTATCCTCTGATTTCTGTAGAAAATTTGGAGCAAAATGGTCCAAGAAATGATGAGATTCAACATGATTTCACGCACCTGGAGGAAGAAGGCGCGTCTATCGGAGCGGATACGGCAGCAGCAAATGAAGAAACCTCGTCTGCTGTTGATGTGATGGACATATCTTCTCTGGGATTGGTGCCTGGTGATGTGAACTCGTCGGCGCACCCGTCTCCTGCCACTTGTCGTGTTGGCATTCTGTGCGGCGCAAGGGGGAATGCAGAGGTAGATTCGCCTGGCACGTCCGACGCCGCACAAGATCAAGGTACGGCCGCAGATCCCGAAGTCCTCCCTGTGCCTCCACCGCCAGCACCGCCATGACCAAAGACAAGAGCTCAATGTGGCATTCGAAAACCAAAGGTTTACAGCGATAGCACTGTCAGGTACAACCTTTTGACCACCTCTGGTGAACCACATGATCTTAATGATGCTCTTAATGATAAATCATGGAAACAGGCCCTGGACCTTGAGTACATGGCACTACTTAACAACAAGACTTGGCATCTAGTTCCACCAGGGCAGGGCAAGAATATTATTGATTACAAGTGGGTGTACAAAATCAAGAGGAAATCAGATGGGTCTATTGACAGATATAAAGCTAGATTAGTTGCCAAGGGGTTTAAACAGCGGTATGGTATAGATTATGAGGACACTTTTAGTCCCGTTGTCAAAGCAGCAACCATCCGGATAATTCTCTCTTTGGCAATGTCTAGGGGATGGAGTCTTCGCCAACTGGATGTACAGAACGCGTTTCTTCATGGTGTTCTTGAGGAAGAAGTATATATGAAGCAGCCACCAGGATATGAGGATAAAACTAAACCTCAATACCTATGCAAATTGGACAAGGCCCTATATGGTTTGAAACAAGCTCCTCGAGCTTGGTATGCAAGGTTAAGTACAAAATTACACTCTCTTGGATTTCATTCATCAAAAGCAGACACATCTTTGTTATTATCATAGAGGACCAGTGACAATATTTTTGCTTGTGTATGTCGATGACATCATAGTGGCAAGTTTCTCAGAAAAGGCAACTCAAGCACTATTGCAGGATCTGAAAGTTGAATTTGCTATGAAGGACTTAGGTGAGCTACACTACTTCCTGGGTATTGAAGTGAAGAAGACTCAGAATGGGATTCTTCTATCCCAAAGAAAATATATTGATGATGTATTGAGAAGAGCATGTATGGAAAATTGTATCCAGTGAATACTCCTATGTCTACCACTGCAAAGTTATCTGCTCATGATGGTGAGAAACTTGGTCCAGAATATTCAACAAAATATAGAAGCATTGTTGGGGCACTTCAGTATGTCACTCTCACCAGGCCGGATATCTCCTTCTCGGTAAACAAGGTCTGTCAGTACCTGCATTCACCTACCACAGTCTATCTAACTGCTGTCAAAAGAATTCTAAGATATTTGAGCTACACACATAAAGTTGGACTTCAAATTAATAAGTCAGTATCAACTCTTGTTAGCGCATTTTCGGATGCGGATTGGGCAGGATGTATAGATGATCGAAGATCCACAGAAGGATTTGTTGTCTTCTTAAGGTCCAATCTCATATCATGGAGTGCAAGAAAGCAAACCACTGTCTCAAGATCATCAACTGAAGCAGAGTACAAGGCAGTAACAAATGCTACAGCTGAAGTCATGTGGGTTCAAAAACTCCTCCAAGAAATAGGAATTCCATCACCAAAAACAGCTCGGTTATGGTGTGACAACATTGGTGTAACTTATCTGTCAATAAATCCAGTGCTTCATGAAAGAACAAAGCACATAGAAGTAGACTATCACTTTGTTTGAGAAAGAGTAGCAAAGAGGCTACTGACAATCAAGTTTGTGCCTTCGGCAGATCAAGTGGCAGATGGTTTCATAAAGTCTCTTTCTCTCTGGCAACTTGAGATGTTCAAAAACAATCTCAACTTAGGAAGTTGTGATTGAGGGGGAGTGTAAGAATATAGTACTTCTATGTATTGATAAATCATATCACGTGATTAAGGTCAGGCTAGTATAGAATAATAATATTGTGTCTAGAAATAGATAGAAGGATGATTGTATAGATGGAGGCCTTAGCCATGATTGATACGTGATATGATTTCTTTGTAAGCCACGGCAGCGGCTTTTGCTGCCCTATATTAACACGAAGGCGAGCCAAGGTAACGGCATCGCTTCAACCAAATCTTACATTGACGAGGAGAATAAAATGCAGATTGGGAAGATACCGTCAAAAGACAACTCAATTTGCGAACCACCACTTTTCCACAATTTAAAATCTCTATATACGAATCCTGACACACAAAATCGAGCTTCGATTGTGCCACGTCATTGAATTAATCGCAGTCGTTGATTTTTTCCATCACTATAGTTCTCCTCCATTGATTTCTACAATCGCGACATGCCTCTTCCAGAAGCTTCCCACCAGAGAACCGGGTAGAGCCCGGGTGGCTAGCGCCCAACGACGCGCTAGCCAGCGCGGGTTCGAGCGCTGCTCGCCCGCGTTTCTCACCAGTCATCCATTTATAATTTCAGATCTTTCTCTCTACGTGTGATGCTACAAAGGGAGTGCGACGTCCTCGTCGTGTATTGTGGACTCCAGATGACTCCGATGATGTAAAAAAGACGTGTTTTTGTTACTGCGTAGAGATGTAAATTTGTTTAATGTATGCAAGAAAGTGTGAGTGAGGTGTGTGTGGGCGTGTGTACACGGAAGATAATGCCTTGCTCTGCCCTGCCCACGGCTCCTCGGGTGTCCCGCCCTACCCTGCCGCTCCGGCGCTTGAGGCTCATAGCGGCGCCGCGCACGACCACCGTTGCCGCCGCCCACATGACCTCCTCCTCCTCCAGTACCCACCCCTGCATACCACTGCATCCTCGTGCCATCCGTCGTCCATTTGGACCCACTCCCAGTGCGCGCGTATCTCGGCTCAGATGGCGGCGGCCGCCGCAGCAGCCCCCCTGAGCAGCGGCTTGACGTCGAGCGGGGAGGAGAGGACACGGTTGATGAGGTCTAGCGCGCTGGAGCGGAGGGCCATGAACTTCAAACGCGGGGCCAGCCCCGGATCGCTCCGTCGCCTTGCCCTCGATAGCTGCAGGCCCCGCATCTTCCCGTTCGTGTGGAGCTCCATGCCATCCCCACCTTGAAGCGGAACGAGACTGAGAGGAGGGGATTCCGAGAGGAGGATGCACCCGCTGCCGCTAATTTGTAAGATCTGAAGAAGGCAGCGACGAATGACCTGGAAGTTGGGGGCGACGGGATCGAGCTTCCCAAGGCGCACGGCGTCATGGACGAGTGCCGCCAAAGCCGCCGCCTGCTAAACCCAACGTCGATGCATCCCTACCTGTACGTAGTGCCCCCTTGCCGGAGCCTTCCATTCCTTTTGTACTGTTTCCAGATCTTCCGCTGGTTCATCAGCTGGGTGGATGTGGTCACTTTTTCTTGGTTGGTTTGAGAAAAGTGGGAGATCGCCACGATGGGTTCCAAGGATTAGCGTGGGTTTTGATATGGAAGCAGATGGCAGCGGTCTGAATCTTTTTTGTATTGATCAAATGTCTTCTTTTTAGGAAACTCAGATGAAAGATTTTGCTGAACTATACATGAGATTTCATTAAACTAGACACTACTTCCTGGTGAAATCTGCAGTAATTTTGCGCAATTTTTTACCCTGTTTGTTTTTTTTGTATATTCTTTGCCTATTTGGGCATCCTGGATACTTAAATTTCCCTCTCGATCTTGGTGCATTTCGTTTTTGCTCCTCATTGCTGTAAACCATCCAGGTACAAGAGGAACACATCGGTGAAGCTAGCTCGTCAACAGTGGCAAGACAATGCTGGTGATGGGGTGTTTCATATACTCACTTCTGAGGAAAGCGTCTTTGACTTGGTTGTTGAAGGTAATTACTAATTCACCTCTGATTGATCAAGGAGATTGACCAGTCAGTTGTCAGATAGCCTGGTTGTGTAGGCATTCACTAATGGATGCTGAAATCTATTTCCAGATATGAACAACAGATACCCAAATTTGACAAAAAAAAAAGTGCTGATAGTCAATATGGATGTCAAAGATAAACATGAAGAAGCTGGTGTTGGGGCAAAGCTTGCTTTAAAATTGTACCAGAAGGTACAAAAAGCCACACATAGCATATGTCTTGCATAATATATTTTATACGTTAATTTATTAGTCATTGATCTCACTGTGTTATTATTAATGCTCCATAACTTCCCTATGTGTGCAAACAACATGGTTAATGACAAAGTGAACGAAAATGAAGATAAGGGGTGAGGAGGGTTTTGCTCATGATTCTTTGAGGTAAAAGAATGCAAATGAAGAGCAAAATAAAATATAATAAGATAGGTTGTCTAGAGGATAGGTGTGGCAATGGAATGAGAGCAACAGGGATGCGCCAGCAGCCAAATTTCTCTAGCCTTGCACTGGATCATTCGTCCCCATTTTTAGCTTTCGACCCAGCCAATCAGTTTATTTTTTATGAGGATGCCACATCGTCAATCAGCTGAAACACTGCTAGCTACTACTACTCTCGGTTTCATTAAAAAGAATCATCATTCTATCTTTAAGTACGACATGTGAAAAATATATGATGCCATCTGACGAGGGTTGGAGTACTGATAACTGGCACATCAAGTATTGATATAAAAAATAGAGAGAACAAAAATGCTTAACGAACAAATTTTTTGTGATATTCAAACTGGCTCATGACTTTTAAACCACCAGCATAGATGGGTTAGTAGGTAAATGAGATTATAGTAAGGTACTCATGTTTTTTTGAACAATTACCTACTTGTTTAGTACCTTTATGGTGCTTTAATTCACTATTTTGTCTGTAAAACAGGTAAATGAGATTATAGTAAGGCACATATGCTTTTTTTCAACAATTATCTACTTGTTTGGTGCCTTTATGGTGCTTTAATTCACTATTTTGTCATGCTTTAATTCATAAAGCAAAGATACTGGCACTTAAACTGTTCCTAGATGGAATATTGATTTCCTTTTTTTCTGTCTTTACAGTTGGCTTTGTTTGATCAGGCTCCTCCAGATGAGAAGAAGGCCATATGTTTGCAGTGGGGTAGATTTGAGGAAGACTGGTCTTGCAAAATGAGCTATGAATATATAGCTGTAAGGGCTGTTCGTAATAGTGAAAGGATGAGCATGCATGAGGTATACATAGCTTAGCAAGAGAGCTGCAGAGGACAGAGAGGAAAGATCCTTTGAGAGAATAAGAGGTGCCAACAATAGTATGATTTCTGCTAAAATGAGTCTGTTGGCATCGCTATGTTACCGACAGTATATTTGTGCACCTAGAAAGAGGAGCATTGATTCTGAAACATTTGTTACCACAACAAGCAATATATGATAGCTGAACTCAGCAAACATACTCATTTAAGTCGTATATTATTTTCTAAGGGCCTGTTTGTTTCACCGGAATTGAGATGAACTGAATCAAATTCTAAAATCTGATGTTTTTGGCAACCGATGAAATTGAAATATCCAATTCAGCCCATTTCAACGGCTGCCTATTTTTGATTCCGACCCAATACGGCTGAAATCCGCGGAAACATCTCGTCTCCTCACTCTATCCATCCACCATCCCCGCTCGCCTCCACGAACAACAGCGAAGCCACCGCGCCCAAGGAGAGATCTTCGCTGCCACCGCGCCCCAGGAGAGATCTTCGCTGCTCGCCGTCCATGCTTCCCTCTCACAACAGCGCGCCATCGTGACTTGAGAAGGATCCGCGCGGCTCTGTCGTCACTGCTCACCTCCCACAACAGCACCACCACTGCGCCGAGGGAGGGATCGGCGCGGCTCCGTCGACCTCGCTACCAATCCTCAGGGACATCTCCGGTGTGGTGCCGCCATCGCGGACGACGACGCTGCTGCTTGGCCCGTCGTCCTTGGGAAGGCCATATTGTTTCTCGCCCTCAGCGGCAAGTTGGATGCGGTGCTCCTGTACAGGGTTTACTATTTCGTTTAAACTGTTACAATCGATCGGAATCTGTTTAACGAAAATCGAAAAAATCGGTTAAAAACCGCTCTAAATTAAAATTCAAAATTTGAAAGATTTGCTGTAGTAAGCTGCTCGGTTTCTTCGGTTTTTACGGTTTCAGATTTCAAAATTTGAAACACATCGGTTTCACCGTTGGCCGACTGTTTTTATCGGTTTTTGGTATTTCGAATTTTTTTAAATTTTCAAATTTTTTTTAAATTTTAAAATAAAAACTGGTCGTCCGATAAAACCGAATCAGACTGATTTCACTGAAAATCGTGAAAACTGACGGGTTCTGTAAACCTTGCTCATGTCCAGCGGCGAGATCACCTACAACTGATTCGCCCTCGACGAGTTTGTGCCGCAGAAGATGGTGGCGTACATCAGCCAGACGCCGTGCTCATCAGCGAAACCAATGCAATATGGCAGTAGTTACATCGCTTTCTATTAACATGTCACCAGGCCACTTCGATTGAATCTAGACTTGATTCTGCTTGTTGCATGTTCGTTGTTCAATTTTCATGAATCTAGATGGTCCGTTCTTCAGCTGGTTCTGTTTTTTATTGTTTAAATGGTTTATAGTTTCTTATTGTTATCCAAATGTTTACACTGATATGAACCTTTCTTTTTTTAGTGGGCAGAACACTGGGATCTTGTGAGTATAATTTCATATTTTTGTACTAGTTATTTTCAATAATATAACATTTTTCTGTTATTTTTGGGCGAGTGAGCAAAGCACAAACGATGCATTTTTGAATCCATGATCTACTAATTTGTGAGGAAAGTTCTCAAACAACCTCTTGAATTCAATTCTGAGAATTAATTTCTAGACGTAGCCAAACAATAATTATAGAAATGAATCAATTTCAAGCAGATTCAAATCCAAACAAATCAATTCTATAGAAACTAATTCTTAGAAACCAATTCATTTTCATGAAACCAAACAACGCCTAAGAGAATTTGCCTCTTTTGTAGTATTATTAGGATGGTAATCAGTCGCGGCAACACCGCGCCATCTTTGTATTGATTTCGAAAAAGAGCACCCGTGCCGTGGCTTCTCACCCACGTCACGCCTGTGGCCTGGCCATTGCCCCCTCTGCTATAAACCACTGCTAAACCCCGCGCAGGCACACCAGCTCACTCCCTGCCTCTCGCACGCGCGCGCCGGCGCAGCGCACACAACGCGGAGACGAAATGGTGAGCTCTCGATCTTCCTCATGCCGTGCCGCTTCTCTCCTATGTTACATGTGTGTTCGCTCGCGCGCGCCCTGGCCCCTGAGAATGCTCGCGCTGTTCTGATGCAGGTGGTGGTGCAGAGGACGAAGGAGGCGGAGATCACGGAGCAGGACTCGCTGCTTCTGGTAAGTATCCTCGCGGCCTCGCCCTTCTCTGCATCGATTCCGTAAGGCTCCCACCGGATGATTCGGGTTTGTTCCGAACATGTTGAAGCGTTCTCCTGGGGTTTCTGAATGGGGTTTACCCGAGGGTTTGGGTGATCCGTTTCGCTATTAATTTGAACATGTCGCCGTGCTCGCGTGATGAGTTGGTTTGTGTCTGCGACTGTTTTTCTCTGCGTTGATTCGGCTCATTTTCGTGGGAATTTTGAAGGTTTTGCCCAGTTCGGGAGGGGTTCGAGCGCCCTTTGGTGCTTGGACGGTGGGGTTTTGGGGCCTCTGCTGTTATGCCTTCGGTGATATCATTCGAGTCGGTTCAGAGCATCAATGGGCTTTGGATCGATCGAATTGAGTAGTTCCTAATCTCGTGAAGCAGAGTGTGTGTGTGCAACTGTGGGTAGGTTTGAGCTCTTCAGATGGATTCCTTCGTCCATACGCATCGATTTGGTCGGTGTTGTTTTCTCTGCTAGCTCTCGATTTCCCTTTGATTCTAAATCATCATTACGAGGATGATTACCCACTTGATTCATTCGATTTCGCCTAAAATTACTTCGGAATTTCCGTGGCTTCCATATTGCTACCTCTGAAATTATCACTCGGGCTGTTGTCTGCTGGTCCGGCTTGTTTCAGCTATTCCCAGTGGGACTGAGAATTCGTTGTTCCGAATGTCTGAAGGGTAGTTGATTCGGGGCGCCCGTGAGCATTTTATGAAATTTTATTAATCCTTTCTTAGCTAGCATTGAAACCAATCTAGGTATTACAAATTTCCGTTGTGTATATTGTTTTGATAGCCAGAGAGTGGTTGATATGCAGGGCGCTTGTTTTGTTACAGCAACCTCCTTCAGAAGCTGTGTGGCTTATTTCAAATTAGATAGCGTATTTCATGCTCTCTCTTGTATATGCGATCAATAGCGCTTTTCCTAGAATGGTTGGCCCTTTAACTATGATCCACTTTTTAGTAATATGAATTTGGAATGCTATTAGTTGCAGTTATATAATGCTCTAGGTATTAGGACATAACCTGTGTCATGAATCAGTGCATGAGTTCAGCTTTATATGTCAAATTCTTTAGAGTGTTGTAAATCCATTTGTACCTTCCTCATTCTGTATTTCACTATAGAACTACAACTTATGTGATGCTTTTTTTGAACACTATGGTTCATTCAAAGAACTAGTTGTTAGTGCCCCAAATTTGTGATGCTTGGATGGGTCTTGAACTCCATAAGCATTGAACTATTTCTTTCAATATCTACCTGTTTGATGAAATCATTATGTAGCCAGCTTTTTGTGTGGGTACTTTTTCTAACATTGTGTTTCTTTTATGAAACAGACAAGGAATTTGCTTCGGATTGCCATATACAATATCAGCTACATCAGGGGCCTGTTCCCTGAGAAATACTTCAATGATAAGTCAGTTCCTGCACTAGGTTAGTATTGAATGCAACATTTAAACCCAATTCCGGCACCATATCTAAATCTAATGTGAAATTCATTGCTTCACATGACCGTCTTAATGCTGCAGAAATGAAGATTAAGAAGCTGATGCCAATGGATGCCGAGTCGAGGAGGCTGATAGATTGGATGGAGAAAGGTGAAACAGTTAGATCATTCATTGATTTTTTTTTACCTATTTCTTTTGCACTCTGAAGAACTATGTATTTTATTTGACTTGTTTTGAATACAGTCTACAGATATGTGTGTTATATTTCTACAGCAAATGTAGTCTGTGTTAGAATGTTTATTTGATCAACCTTGTGGATTCAAATTTGTAGGTGTATATGATGCATTACAAAAGAAATATCTCAAGACCCTTCTCTTTTGTATCTGCGAAAAGGAGGAAGGCCCAATGATTGAGGAGTATGCCTGTAAGTTTCTTCATGAGTATTCTATTCAACTTATAGCATATTAAGCTGGGTGTCGTATTTGCTTATTGTGTGTCAATTATTC
>BCLF01000008.1:3736050-3776690 GCA_001602275.1 Zoysia japonica | reverse complement strand
TTCCCCCCCCCCCCCCCCCAAAGTTTCATTTAGCTACCCCAATACCAACACCGATGAAGTTGCGATGAACATGAGCCGCACAGGGAGCAAAAAGAGTAGTGCTACATTCAAGTCAAATGCTGCAGAAGTAACTCCTGACCAGATGAGGTTTTTTTCTTACACTGGATGATGATTTTCTTCATGAAATTGCAGTTTTCATGCAATAGCAATGTTGCAGTTTGAGTGTTCTGATTGATAGAAGTTTTATATGAATTGATCAAAGTTGCCACCACAAACACATGACCCAAAGCTTTTCAGTGCTTTGTTTCCTTTTTGCGTTAAGACCATGCTGAAAATTTGCACACAGTAAGTATCTATCTGTTGGCTATAATAAAAGTGTGTGTCTTTAAAAATATGAGGGATTTATACGTACTTTTGTATTTTAATTTTATGTGGTGAAAGAGGGCATATAAGTTCTTGGTTTTCGTGATTTGGCTTAGAAAGTTTTACCATTGACTGTTCAAGGATGCCATCTTTGTTAAAACATATATCCTGCTTATTACCTGATGTTTCCTGGTTGTTTTTATGATGGACGCTTTATGTGGAATAATCATCATTACCCATGACTGTCATATCCTGACATCATTATGTTTCATTTAGGAGCTCTGCATGTAAGATGATCAGAACATTGGTTTCACTTATGAGGACCTTGGACCCAATGCCAGAGGAGGTTTTCTATTTTGTATTTTGTAAAGTCGTGTACAAATTAAAATTGTTACTACTTCTCAACTGATAGAGTGATTTGTATCTGTTCAGCGAACCATTCTAATGAAGTTGTTGTACTACGATGATGCTACAGTGAGTAAACCATTTTATTTTGTTTACTTATTTAATCATGTTGATATTTGGGAATTGCCTCTACATCTAAACTTTTTTCACTCAATAATTTAGTAAACACACTATCCTATTTAATCTTATTGTGAATAAAAGTAACATAGTTTTTTTTATATTGTCAGCCTGAAGATTATGAGCCTCCTTTTTTCAAGTGTTGTGCTGGCAATGAGGCCATAAATATATGGAACAAGAACCCCTTGAAGATGCAATTGGGCAACGTCAATAGCAAGCACCTCGTGTTAGCTTTGAAGGTAAAGGAACATAAACCCACATGACTTGATATGGTTCTTTTTCAAAAGATATTGCTTCTCACAGTTTCACCTTTGTGTAGGTAAAGAGTGTCCTCGACCCATGTGATGATAACAACGTTAATAGTGGAGATGACGGCGTGAGTATGGACAATGAGTCCGACCAAGATGATGAATTTTCTGACACTGAGGTAAAGACCAATCAGATCATATATTGAGGGCAAATTATCATACCATTTTCTTAATTTGCTTGCTGGTGTACTACTGACATAAAGATACCAGTATATCCAGATAACTTCCATTTTCCATTTTATCCTGACATGATCTTTGATTCTGCTAGGTTCGCCCTTCTGAAGCAGAGCGTTACATTGTAGCTCCTAATGGTAACAACTCTTCAACGATGTTCCTGTTGCGCCTGCTATTTCTGAAACTCATATTACTATTCTAACAGATGGGAACTGCAAAGTTCAAAGTACTGGTACTATGTCTGAAGGTATGTACACATTTGATCATTCCTAAGAGAGACAAATTACAATAATGGTTTCCTTGTCTGCACTTGCCTGTATTTGTTTTGAGAGCCAATTCTTCTGTCCTCCACTAGCAACGTCGCCTTCCTCAACCTTGCCAAGTGAAGCTTGTGGGCAAGGAAACCAAACATGTCTTAAGATAATTTATGTCTTGCCTTATCCTGAATTTAACGTACACCAACTTGCTTGGAACAAAGGCTTTGTTGTTGCTGCTGTTCGCCATTTTGAATTTTTTCCTCAAATGTCTGTACACGTTTTCTCTTCTGATTTTTTTTTTTTTGTGCAGCAGATACTCAAGACGCAGCTCATGAGGAAGAGCTAACAGCACAAGTAAGAGAGTGGATATGCTCAAGAGACACTGGAACCTTCAATGTTTCAGATGTGCGTTCTAACTTTCCTGATATATCAAAGGTAATTATTGCTGTGTTAGTGTATATTGTTAATATTCTGCTGGATTTCCAGGCAGTCGACATGCGTGTCATAGTATACCAGTGCATGTAAACCTAAATCATGCCGTAGTACACAAGTTGTATGACCTGTTGTTGACAAACTCTTATTGGTTTTGCAGGAAATGATTGAAGGTAATGCAGGAAGGGAGTTCTTTTTACACATCACATTCATCTCATAAATCCAGGCATTCTTTCACTCTCATTGTTCCAGATCAATAGACTAATGGTTGAATTTCAGATATTATGGAGAGGCTACTTAAGGATGGTGTACTATCCAGGGCAAGCAATGATGGTTATACTGTCAACCAGGTCACCTGCTTTTTCGTTTGTCATATGTTAATCTGTTGTTTTTACCTTTGTAAATGGAACTACTATTCTTTACTAACATTGTATGAATCGTTTCAGACTGTTGATCCCAAAACACCACATGTAAAGAATGAGGTGCTTATGCCAAATGCGCCACCCACTGAAGGAACCAAAAACTATGGTGATTTGATGTATATGAAGGTGACATTCCTTCTAGCCTATTTTCACTTATGTACGCCATCTGTTGATGTAATATTGTATTTACAGGCACTATACCATGCACTTCCCATGGATTATGTGACAATAGCCAAACTTCAAGGGAAGCTGGACGGGGAAGCCAGTCAGAATACTGTAAGAAAGTTAATTGACAAAATGGTGCAAGATGGATATGTGAAGAATTCAGCCAACCGAAGATTGGGTAACTAACTTAATCTATGCACACAAAGCTGGAACAGTCTTTATAAACTAAATTCTAGAGAAGTTCATATATTATGCTGTTTATTTGTGAAGTAACAGTGCCATAAGGTGTTGCAATAACTTGAGTTGCAGGAGGTCAGAACTAACGACCTGTTATTAATCAGTATTTTCACTTTAATTTTCATTTTTTTTTTGGCCAAGGTCAACTGAAAATCAAATGGTCATTATGTGCATAGCAATAACTTGCATTGTTAGACAAATTGCTGAACAATTTTGCTTGAGGTAGGGTATTGGTTGTACTAGGAGATTATATTGCCCTTAGGATACTAACTTGACCGTTTCTTGGTTTGTTAGAAGCTAACTACTTAGAATAACTGATTTTGTCATTTTGAAACCCCAGTAAAGAAATGTTAATCGATTAAAATCTGTTAGCAAATGATAAACAATACTATCATGCTTTTGTACTGCAATGTCCATTGATATGTGATTAGGAAACTATCAATGTCGTTTGATACATGATTACGAAACTATATGTTTCTACTTACTATTCTTTTACTGTGTGCTATAGGCAAAGCTGTCATTCATTCGGAATCCACTAACCAAAAGCTCCTTGAGGTTAAAAAGATATTGGGAGGCAGTGACGGTGAAAAGATGGTAATGCATCATTCGAGTCATCAAAACTATTTTCGTATCACTGGTAGCATTAAATACTCACCACTCAAGCACGTGTCAACTATCAACTCAAACTATTATTACATTGTGCAGGCCATTGACACAAGCACAGAGCATGCTGATTTTGAGCGCAAGGACCTTATGAAGGGTAAGTGGAGACAACAATCTACATTTCCATGTTACTTTGACAGTGGATTGGCATCATCTTGTTGGCGTAACATGTCTGAATGTCTTCTTTCACAGTCCATGAAATGAGAGAAGGCTCTACAATGGGTTGCCTCCACTCAGTTGGATCTGATCTTACCCGTACCCAGGCACTACCAGAGCTGCAGCAGAATGTGTCCATGCAGAGCGGTCAAGAAGCTTCAGCAACAGATAAGGATCCGAACAGGACTCCCACAAGTCTGCGTGGGGTATATCCATAGCCTGAACTCGCAGTAGTCAAGAATTGTTACAATTGAGAATATTGTTTATCCTGAACATGGAATTGAATTGACTGTTTGGCTGATTTCTTCTTGCAGCCAGCTGCACCTGTTTGTTCCCTGGAGAGTGGAGTTCTTGGACAGAGAATCAGAAAGTCCCTGAATGTTGCTGATGAGATGCAATCTACCCAAGACAAGCGATCCAGGAAGACTAGCATGGTAAACTTGATACTTTCTTCACTTAAATTATCATACATCACATAAATCCAGCCTATCAAATCCGTCTTATAGATCGTTGCTACTGCGTGGACACTAAACTGTGATGTTCCTTGGAAACGCCTCAGGTGAAGGAGCCGATACTCCAGACCTTGAAGCGCCAAAAGTGTCTGGCTCAGTGAGGTGGTGAGGTGGAAATAGCAGGAGCAGCTAGGCTCGTAGTTCAGACGAAGTACATATCATTTGTGTGCATATCAATCAGAGTTCAGGTCCTTGTGCAGATGGATAGTTATGGCAGATGTATAAGAAGTTCATACCACAATTCAGGTGCTTAAACCTGTGCAGATAGACAGCACCCCAGAAGCCGTAAGATTTTTGTTCTGTTCCTATGTTTTGTAGGTAACAGAGTTATGTCCCTTCTGTCTATTGGATCTTTTTAGTAGTTTTCTGCAGCTGCTGAACTTTCCCTTTCCTGGCTGGATCTTTTTACGTAGGAGTATAGTTTTCCCTTGTCTGTGGGGATAGGTGGGAAAGCCTTTTCTCCGAACACTGTTCACGCGTACACGCGTTCTGTTGTCTGTGCACTGTTGCCTTGCCTGCCGTGTAGTGAAAGTTTTCTGAGGGGAGAACTCGTCTCTCTCTTCTGTTAAGCGGCATTGATGTTGGATCTTGGATGATGATCGATACGGCTCTCCACGGATCCTGATCGAGCCTAATTGACTCTCGCCAGTCGCCATGTGCTTTTGTTGCGGTACACCTGTGCTAACTGCTCTAGCTGCGCTTGTGCTGAATGATTGGGGGAGTCATTTGGGTCTCGTTCGTTGTTCGTATCCCGAGTTTTTGTTGCCTGCCATCGTGGTGGACACGCCTCCTTGTTACGAGTACATGAGCATTGCTGCTGCAGATTGGTGGGTGGCCTCGCGTTGCGCCGCGAGTTTCATTAGGGGTTTCATTAAAGATGGATGGTTCGCCATGGTTTGCTTTATACTTGTAACAGCGGTGGACAGGCTTCAGGGCCGACGCCAATCGTCGGTGAACAACCCGATCTTGAGGATCCAGTTCCAGCCCCAACAAGATTACGACGACCAGCGATCTTGTTTATCTCTATTTTGGTTGTAATAATTTTCAGTTGCGTATGTGCTTGCTGTGCTTTTGTCTTCAGCTTATCCTTAGCTTATCTTTTGTTATTAGCTTCCTTTGTTCTGTACGGAGTAACTTGGAAATGTTTCTTAGGTATTGTTAGGAATGCATTTTTTTTTTAGTTTCTATGTTTTTCATGGAAAATTAAATTAATTTTTATAGAATTCTTAGGAAGTTACTGTGAAATTCTTTCGTTTTAAACATGGCCTCGTGTGATTGTGCAAAACGTTTCGATCTCAAGGTAATGCTAGTTTCACTATTGAGTATAGTAAATGTGAGAAATACTTTTAATTATCAGGTTGCACTATAAAGCTCTATTTAGGATGCGGGAATTATTCCAATTCCTATATTTTTTATAAAATAAATTAATTTCTGTGGAATTTATATATCTCTACTCGAACGAAATCTATACTATATATATTTTTACTCCCTACTAAGAGTAATATCTCTTTCATAGTTGCACCTGGTCATCTGAATTAAATACATTCAAACTGTCCACAGTATTTTCTGCATCTGACATGCCACTTTGGCTCCTCTCCTGTCTCTTTGCTTGCACCATCGCCTCCCCACCCATCTTTTGGCTTGCACTGTCTCTTTTGATAAGTTAAAACAAACTGACAAGGTTCATCAAATGAGCAAATACAATCCGACTCTCTTGTCTCTTTGCCTGCACCATCGCCTGCCCACCCATCCTTTCGCTTGCATCACCTCTTTTGATAAGTTAAAACTTGAAACTGACAAGTGTTCATCAATGAAGCAAATACGATCCGACTTAATTAGCAGGAGCCAAATACTCTCTTCGTCTCAAAATAAGTGTCTTTTTATATTTTTAAACTTTTATCTTTAACTATTTGTTTTATTAAAAAAATTGTGAAAATATTATTTATTTTATTATAAAATAATTCATTATTAGAAGTACTTTAAATTTGATGTATTTATTTTTGTATTTTTATAATTTTTTTAATAAGATAAATGATAAAACATCGATTTTCAAAAGTAAAAAACTCACTTATTTTGAGACAAAAAGAGTAATAAATTGTCTTAGCATCACGCACATATGTCGAGAGGAAGGCGAAAATCACGACTGCCATTTCAATGAGCAGCAGCAAGATGTCAACCATGCACTGGTCTTCCAACCACAACGTGTCATGCAGCAGCTGCAGGCTCTATCTCTCCACGCCACCAGCGATGGCGGCTTCGTCCCGATCTCACCAGCTTCGTCCCCACGTGCCGGCCACGAGGGAGCCATGGCTTCTAGATTGCAGCCCCATTGACACCACCACCAGTTTACATGGATTCTACTTATTTGTTTTAGTTACATATAAGTCAAAAATAATATAATTTAAATAGTTATATGTAACTCATGTATTTTTCATAAATATTTATAAGATTAAAAAAAATAGATGCCTACCAAATATTTTTTTATACTTTCATGAGACATTTAGTATATATTTGCTTCAATATTAAATATTTTTGACATCTCGCTGCAACGGTATGGTCTAGTTTTAAGTATTCCTCATCCATTCATGTGAGAGAAAGACAGTACCGAAGCTCCTTTGGAATGATCAAGATTACTCTCGTAATAGTAAAATTTGTAATGTGAAATTTTGATCAGGATCTGTAAAAATTGATTAGTTTACGTGCCGGTTCCTGGTGCACCAAGCGGCTCGGTCCGAGCAGGTTTCACGAACCGGCCGCGCCGTCGTCCGAAATTCGTTTATTCTTGCGCACAAACGCGGGAGCCGCCGCCATGCCGCCGAAGCGGGCGAACCCGCCTGCCAGCGCGGCGGCCGAGTTCGAGTTCTGCGAGCTGTGCCGGCGCAACCACGACCAGGGCCGACGCCACAGCTACTTCCCCGTTCACCGCGCCGCCCTCGCCGCCGCGCTCACCCGCTTCCACTCCAAGCTCTTGGACCTCCGCCGCGCCGTTCTCCACGGCGCCTCGTCCTCCTCCCAACCGCCGCGGCCCCGCCTCTGGTGCCCCTTCTGCTCCGCCGACCTCGTCGACCTCGACAACCCCTCAGCTCGGTACTCGATGCCTATTGCTCCGTCCCTTGCATCTAGGGTTTCTCTTTGCATGTAGTGAGTACTGGTTGGTTCCGATTGCAACATGGTTCTCTAATAGAACACGCAATTTAACACTAGCGAAACATTAGGATAAGTAGTTCCGTACGGCATTGAAATTGTGACAAGGTTTTCAGACTACTGTAGACAGTGAGTGTAAGACAAAAATTTAACTCAAGTTTTCTTCCACCGTAGTAGCAATGCAATTTACCATCTCGCAAGCATTGAGCACCTGAAAGGGGTGAAGGATTTCCTGCGAAAGCACGGGGGAGGGATGGATCAGGTGGATTCACTTAGGATTTCAGAGGATGAGCTTGCTAAGGTGTGTCTTATGCTTTCAATTTCCTTTTTCTGTTATAGAACTTGCATGCTATTTTGCTCTAGCATACCCAAGGTTTGTTTATGCATGCTTCTGAATGTATTGGTTTGTGTCCCTGCATATGCTGATCTGTCGTGCTTTTCTACTCTCAGTGGGAAAAAAGCTGTGAATCCTCGAGTACAGGAGAAAAGAATGGGACTGAAGAGCTGATTGGGCCAGCTATGGGGCCAATGAAAGATATCCGAAATGAATCTTCCTCTGGCAATTTGGATAGTTTTGCACAAACAAATATCTCATCTTTTAGTAATACTGCATCTTATGTTGTTATGCCTTTACAATGTCCTACCAATGGGGCATACCACCCTATTAGTACAGCGTGTTATGGAGCTTCCATTTCTGGAAGCGCTTCTTATTCTGCTGCATATGGAACTGTTGGAGTGCCTAACACACCTTGGGGATCCGCCAATACACAGGAGCAGCAGGGTGTGCTGACAACAAACTGGTTTCACATTACTGTTCCTGAAATGAAAGGTAAGAGCAAGTTTTAATGTTACACGCATGATACATCTCTTGTTTTTTGTATGATTATTGTTGGTTGGTACTTTCCTGACTATATTTCCTTTTAAAGGTCATCAAAATACTAATGTCAGAAATGGAACGAACCCATCGATGCTGTGTCCTGTACATGTACGTATGTGTTACCTGCATAAGCAAATGTCCATATGATAGCTGTGTCCTGTACATGTACGAATGTATTACCTGCATAAGCACATGTCCATATGATGAGCAACGCATAAATCCTGTAACAAAAGTTGACAATCATGTGATGCTTGTACTGTACTGCTGTCCCTTGCTCAGATATTTGAAATATTGATAAGTGATGCCATTAAAATGTGGTCCCTTTTATACTAATAAAATATAAGCTTAGTAAATTTAGTGCCTATCAGGAGCTTGCAAGGTAAAAGAATATTTAAACAAAGGCCGACAGCATTCAAATGCCATTTCTGTCCACTGTTTCTCATATTAAAAAAAAAAACATATTTTACCTTCTAAGTACCTGATCACTATCTCAGTTCGTTCATGAGTTAGTGATGCATAATTGGTCTATATTCAAGGTATATGAATGTGAAATGATTAGCAAAACTTGCACTTTTATGCTTTATATTTCAAACACTGATAAAATATCCTTGTATGAAAAAGGGATAGCTCTTCTTAGTTTCTGTGATATTCTGTATCCTAATCAAGCATTATTATGCATAATCACATGAAATTTGATATGCTCTAGTACATTTTTTCTCTTTTGGTTAAGTTGTACTGTATTCCAATTTGATTTTCTTGTTCTTTGCAGGTTCAACGAAACCACTCTGGTGGAAACATGGATAATGGTATTTGATGCATTTACGTTTATGATTCTTGTGTGCTGTTGATTTTATTAAAACGTTCACTTGTCTTAGTAACTTCTTTTGGTTTCTTGCAACTTTAACTAGTGAAAACAAAATAATTTTAGCTCCTCGCTCCTTGTGAGAATTCTGACACTATCATTTCTTTATAGGCTCAAAAGCAAATGTGCATACAGGCGCTCCTCCTCCTTGGTTAGAACCTAGCGAACATGGTCCTAAAAGCTTATCACTCAGCAGCCCTGATCTTCCTTCTTCTGGGAAAGGAAAATCGAGAAAACTCAACCCAAAGCGTGTTGGTGCTGCATGGGCAGAAAGAAGAAGAGCTGAAATGGAAATGGAGAAGCGAGGTGAAATTGTCCCAGAAGCATCTAATGCTAGTTGGCTCCCTAATTTCGGTGGTGTCTGGCAATCTGGCACGAGAAAGGAGTCGAGGAAAGAATTTGAGAAAAAACATAAGCTTCAAGACAGTAAGAGCAAGGATGAGCTGTCCTTGGAGATAAAACCATACATCAGCAAACGGATGGTAACTGTGATGTCTCACTCCTCACTTTTCCATGTTTAACTTATTCACTTCAACTTTGTGTTTCTTCATAGCTGCGAGCAAATACTTTGTGTTTACTGTTTCATAATCATTATTCAGCCTTTATAGGCAACACACATTACAATAACTTGGTATTGTCTATAGCTGATCTTTACTGTGACCCAGATTTTTCTAGCTGCTTTTCTGATGTTTTATATGTCATGTTTCCTGATGGAAGTGACACAAGCTTTGGCTTTGTTATGCAGAAGAGATCTGATTTGTTATAAATTTAATGTTCATTCACATCTACTATTATGGTTTGTCTTATGCATCACATAACCTACCGTTTAGCTAGATCTGCTATTGTGCCTTGATTCAATTATAGAGCAGTTTGAAGTGAGGCTCAAGCATGCGGCCATAAGCTAGAATGCTTTATGGAATTTAGCGAGATAGCTCTTTTAATACTGAATAAATGATGAAACAAGTATGTGTGACCTCTAGATGGATCTTGTGAGAATTTATCCTCTTCATGTTTTTCTTGTAACTTTACGGATTTCACTCTTCATGATGTATGTGCTTTAGTTATTAATTTTTTCTAACTACTGCATCTTCGATTATTATGTTTAATTTATGCCATATGGACCAATTTTTCTATCCTATTGCAGCGTGCAGATTCTGATAAAACAGGGCAACCTGAGAACCTTGTGGAGCGGTAAAAGCATACAGACCCTTTCCCAGAGGATTATGGGTAAATATGTTTTTACCACCTACCCCAACTTGTTTGGGACTGAGGCTTTGTTCTTGTCATAGTAAAATAAAAAAAAGTAGTATTATCTAAACCTTTAACTTGCAAGTCAAGACTTGTAAATCACTGTTAATTACTGTAGTTCTCCAAACCGTTTTAGAAATCTCCATTTGCCATTAAGAGACTAACCCTTCTGTGGTTGCTCTCCAGATCAGCAATTCAATGCGATTTCGGTTCCAGGTACTGCAATTAGTTGCGTGAGTTAGGATTTTATTTCATGGGTCTACCGTTCCCGAGCCTACACACTGTTTGGTGTTTGCAGATTGAGTTCATGTGTGATGTGTCCTCTAGCCTGCTCTCTAGCAATGTCGCTAAGGCACAGCCCCGATTCGCACCCTTGTCAGTGCATGTTTGGAGGATCTTACAGCGACAATATGCGACGCATGCCGTGACAAGCCTTGACAATGGAGGCAGTCCTGAAGGATCTCTTCATCAAGTATCGCCATGTCCAGTCTTTGTTTAGCATACAAGTTTTTTTTTGGCGGCGTGGTTCGTCCAACAGTGACTGTTATTGCCGTTCCTACCTTGACAATCATGTGTGGCTTCATTGACAGAAGAAGCCAGGAACGTGGAAAGTGGTTATGGATGATTGGTGCCTACAGTTAAGTTGACTTGGATAGCCCATGTCCTTTGCCCCTCTGATTTGCACCCGTTGGAGCCAAAGTGATTGAAGTTTCCTCGATTTGCCTCCGAAATGACGTGTCGGGGCGCGTTGTCACGCAGTCAAATGCTTTATTTTGCTGATCAGTGATTGACACTGGTCTATACTACTAGCCTTTTGACCTGGCGAGATAAACGGTGAAACGTAGTAGTTCTATTCCAAATTTTTTGAGGATCTCAGATCTCTAGCTAGCGTCATTGCAAATCGGTGGCAACTGCACTTTTACTGCAAACATTTACAGCGACGAAGGATGCGTCCCGAAGTAACCGGCGGAGGCTTGTTGTCGGCAGGGTAAATCCAAACGTTGTTTGTCTTCTCACATGTGCTGTTCGTTTGCTAACATGAACAGTTGCGCACAGTGACTCGGTGTTCAATCTCTGGCTCACACACTTGCGGCCCTGCCTCGAAGACGTACATGGTTGTCCTTTTGTGATATATACTGTAGGAGTACTACTGTATTCGTTAAAGATGTCATTAAACTTGAAACCACAACTATATCATATAATCATTATTATAGCTGCTAGAGCAGTACTATACGTGCAGAGCGCTGGCCCTCCATCAAACTACAGTTCCCGGCGGCTGGACTGGCGCCGCATCGCACGCTAAAACTAATCGCCACCGATAAGCATGGCCAGAAGTGAAGAGGCAGTTGCAGCCAGGCACGCTGGCGCCGAGTCTCTCGAAGAATCGCAGCAAATCACCAACCAGTTGATGCGGTGATTAGAGGTGTTAATAGGTGCATCTAAAGTTAACCTATGAACCTTTTAGTTAAAAAAATAAATTAGTTTTTTAAAAGTAAAAAAAATTGAAAAATTAATTTATTTTATTAAACTAAAGAGGTTTGAAAGATAATCTAATTGTCTCTAGTTTTCACCCTAGTGGTGATCCACGTAAACCACCGCCCATATTAACACCCGTCGTTCTCGGCCGCGGCGGTCGCGTCAGATTTCCAAGCGACGCGAAAGCGACCGGCCCCGAGCCTCCGAGCCGTCGGGGTCGCGCGCACTGTTTCGGAAAAGCGCCAAAGCCCCGCCCGCGCGCGCGCGCGCGGCCACACGCGCGGGGCGTGGACGGGACATGGTGGACGGAAGCCGCCCGCGGGCGACGGCGACGCGCGGTGATCGCTGCCTGAGATGCAGGGATCGCGGACACCCGGCCCCCCGTCGACGTTTAACGCGAGGAGGATTCGGTCGCTGTCCGGCAAAGGTGAAAAAGGTGGTCCCCCACGCGGCGCCGCTCCCATCGCTCGTCTCTCGTGTCGCGCCCATACTACCAGCGCTAGGTTTTTTAGTGGTCCTCTCCTCTGCCACCGGATCGGCCACTGATCGATGGGCACCATAAAGGCGAACAGAAGCCGTCTGTCTCCCGGCACAGTCGGAAGAAACCAATGAAGAGTTCTGATCCGGTGAATCATTTTAGTGTTGCTGCTCGCCTCGCCGGTAGATGCGAGGCGCGCGGTAGCTGCTCTATCTTCCCTCCTCTCTCTGGGGCTGATTGGTTCCACGTAGCACCTTCGGTCAGGTGCACCCCCTAGCGTTGATTGGCTGTCCGAAAACGCATCTTAACCAGGCGCGTTGCATGCAGGCGGGTGTCTGCGGCCTGACCCAACAGGAACGTGATGGGCGACCTTCACTCCGAAGCCTGGCCGCGTTGGTGCAGTGTGCGCTCACTTCAAACCCAGTTGTCTCTAAAGCCAGAGGCAAAATCAAACGAGTACCAAACGTCGTCTCCACGGTACAGGCTGCAACCATCGAATCAAACCAATCACCGACACCTGCATCCATGGACACTGGCTCGGCTGGGCCTGGGCGCGCCCTTGAGCCAGGCCGGTGCTGCCACTGGTAACCAATCAGGAATCGCCACCGTGCCTTCAGCTCACTGTTTCTCACCCCGAGAGATCGACCGCGCCTGCAGTATCTTGTGTGTGATTCATTTCTAGTACTGCTACTCTAGATGCAATACATGGAGGATGGAACCTGATTAACGATCAGGAACACGATGAGGTCACGACTCTATGTTAATTTGCTGTGATTATTACGATCGATCACTGGCCTTTAACAACACCTGAATTGACGGTCCAGCGCACAGTTAACAGTTCATTTCATCACGCTCCTGCCTGATTAGTTCGGTGATCAACGCAACGATTCGCGAACACAGGAACCTAACTTGTTAGCGGAAATCTAGTATATGTGGCCAGACGAGACCTCACCGTGTCCCGCGAGGTCGACCAGAGGCGTGCAAGACCGCAACTGTGTGGTACATGTGCACATCACGGTGCGTCGAAACGCGAAGGTTCAGAAAGCTAGTACCATTACATTCGTCTCTCTGCAGAAAGAATCCTGTGAATTGAACATGACCAGGACCAGGACCAGCTTAATTTCGTGTTTGATGATTGGCTCGGAAGCTGTAATCCACGTGGCTGAACTGGTGCTGCAAGTCACGTTTTAAAGTCTAGGCAAAGGTCCGTAGGATAAACTGCAAACACTCACGATGCTCTGCAAACATTCACACGGCTGGTAATTCGAAATGTTCATGACGCTTTAGGCAAGTACGGAGTATGGTTTTTTTTTTTCTTTTATGGTTGTTACAACACCATGTGTCCATGTCCATGTAGTAGTCGCATTATACTATACTATGCTCTTTAAGTGACCCGTAAGGCAAACTGGAACAAAAAAGGACCCAAGGCGGACGCATCCCACTGCCAATCATTCATCTAGCTTCCTCCCTCCATGTTCTTTCTCGCAAACAAAGGCCACAAGAAGGTGCCCCATCATGATGGTGCAAATCTTTCATTTCATTTCTTTTCTTTTTCTAGAGACATTGATCCTGCATGTACGCCAGAGACCACCGAGGTTTAAAAAACCGGCACAGTGCCGGTTTTGTTTTTCACCGAAAACCGATCAGTTAACCGGTGAAATCGATCGGTTATCCCGTCGAGCTACAGTGGCCGTTGCGATTTTCAAATCAAAATCGGCCAGTATACTTAAAGTGAACTAGATCAGTTTTATCGAAAACCGCGAATACTGGCCGGTTTTCATCGGTTTTTTTTAACCATGAGACCACCTAAAAGAGGAAACAAACAAACCGGTCCCATGCCCCAGGGCCCACATGTCAGGTCGACACACATTCCCACTCCTTTATGAGAAAATTTCCTCATGCACACGGCACACCCTCTATAGGGAGAAAAGAAAAAGTAGTACTCTAGTATTTTTTTATAATTATATGTGCTAGTCCGTTCAAATCATTGAGGTACCAATAAACTGAAAAACAGCTGCTGCGCCGGATTGGAATCATTGGAGTACTGGAGAGATGGATCATGGACCAACTCTTTTGTTTAATGGACCTGGGGTTTGGAGAGATTCAGCCGAACCTGGACAGTGCTAGTATCTTGAACCGAGGGAGGCTAAAACTTTTATATTAAATTGGTTTTCAAGTGCAAATTTGCTCAGACTTTTCTTTAGTGGTCTCAGATTGTGTGGTCTACACAAGCAGTTAGTTTTGTGATGAGCCATGCCAATAAGATACGTATCACCTACTACTTCGTATCTGCCGTTTCAATCATCTTGAAGTGCCCAGTCAAAAGTATTTCTTATCTACCCAGATGGATTATTTGCACACGCAACTACGAGTAGCTATTATTGATGAATCACGTTTCAGGGCACCTGAAACTTGTTCCTACAACTTTGAGCAAGATGCATTGCAAAAACATGTTTCCATCTCTAGAATTTTTTTGAATTCCTGTGGGTTGGAATAGAGCTCAGTTTGTCTTGTTGATCACTGTGAGCAGTTTTTTTTTTGGTTGCTGTTCTTACAAGCAACACAGTGGCTTTTGTTCATCTCTTCTGTGTAATTATAAAAAAAGTGCTATCCCCGTGAAAAAGAAAAAAGTGGAACTTTGTAATGGTTAATTTCATGTTAAAATTGTTCTTTTCACCCTCCCGTTAACACCGAACAGAAGGGCCACATATGACAAGTAAAAGTAAAATTAGACTCCAATAGTGAACCTCAAATCTAGAAGGTGCAAGAAGTAAAGCTTTTTAGTTTTAACAGGATCAAATCAAATAAATAATTCAAAAAATATAAGCACATGTTCAGTCACAATCTACGTGTGAACGTGCAGTGACTTCTCTTAGAACAAACACCAAACATCCCTTTTCAGACGATCAAAATCCTACGCGAGTCTGCAAACAGAATTCACCATTCATGAATTTGATAAACCCCTCCCCCACTCACCAACCCTGTTAACAAGAAGCCAAGAAAAAAGTAATGCCTCCCCTTCCAATGGCCATACATAGGCAGAGGCCCAAGCACGTGATCAACCCAACCGCCCACCAATAATTGCAGCACAAGGGTCCCACGTTGTTGAAGGCTGAACATGGCCCTGACGCTGCCTGGGTCCCCCTCCTTTAGAATCCCTGTCAGGGATTGATGAACTGATGAATGGCTGCGAGCAAATGCAACAGAAAATACCTACTAACCTCCGTTTACAAATACTTATCAATTTTAATTTTTACTATTTATGCTTTGACTAATTATAATTTTAAAATTATTTTGTTAGTTAACTTATAAATAACATCATATGATTTGTCATCGTATATACTTTGAGAATATATATTTTTTATATCTATATATCAAATTTTTTTTTAAAAAACGAACGGTCAAAAAAAATTATAAAAAAGTCAAAACTGACCAGTATTTGTAAACGAAAATTAGTATCCAAAAGAAAAATATAATACTCCACTAGTACGAAGTATATTCCAGCAGAAAGCAATAATATTATATTGCCATATATCCACCCCAAAAACAGGTGGCTAGTGAGGCCTCATCACTGCACTGATCGCCCCACTTCCATAGTTCCATACTCCTGATAGCCCTCCACAATCACACACGTCTGCACTTGCCTCTGCAAGCAAGTACTCCTGACTAGCCCCAGTTCCTGGCTCGGACGGCTGTGGCCTCCTTGGTGTTGGTGTTGGTGTGCTGTCTCCCTGCGCTGTGTGGCGCGCCTTCTCACCGCCCACCTGTTCTGTTCATTCATGTACTCCTACGGAGCCACTAGCCAGCCCAGCGGCAAGCTCCGCGTCTGCTACGCAACGTCCACTTCCCTCCGAGGACCGGAGTAGCTCCGTCTCTGTGCGGTGCGCCCTACCAGGATAAGCTCCCTCTGCGGTAGGAGCAGGAGTACGTAGGTCCGTCGCCAAAAGGAGTACGTAGGTCGCTGATCTGTGGCGTTTGCTCTGTTCTCGTGCCTGCTTTGTTCGCTTCTGTGCGCGGTGGTGCCGCGCGCCAATAATTCTCGGTGGCTGCTTGTTGCCACCCTCCTCGCGGCAGGGCTTTAGGATGAGAGGGACGGGTTAGGAGAACAAACTGCCCGAGCCAGTAACCTGACCGTGAGAGAGAGAGAGAGAGCTCCAGCTCGCGCACAGGCACGGCAACGGGCAGACGGGAGACGGCGTATACCTCTGCTTGCTCTGCAGTGGCCAACGAACAGTGAAGCTTTGCGCCGCGGTGTTTCATGGACTGGGATCTCAAGATGCCGGTTTCTTGGGACCTGGCCGACCTGGAGCACGACGCCGTGCCGGCCATCTCCGCGGCCACAGCTACTGACCCCGCGGCCGCGTCACGCATCGACGCCGCCGCCGTCGCCGCGTCGGCTGCGACGCGCGGGGCGCCGAACCGGGCGGAGTGCTCGGTCGACCTCAAGCTCGGCGGCCTGGGCGATTTCGGCGCGGCGGACGCGATGAAGGAGCCGAAGCCGCCTGCGGCGAAGGGCCCGGCGGTGCCGGCGTCGTCGGCTGCAGCGGTGGTGCCGTCCGCGAGCCCGTTGAAGCGCCCGCGCACGGGGCCCGGTGGCGCCAACGGGCCGCAGTGCCCGTCGTGCGCGGTGGACGGGTGCAAGGCCGACCTCAGCAAGGGCCGCGACTACCACCGGCGGCACAAGGTCTGCGAGGCGCACTCCAAGACGCCCACCGTCGTCGTCGCCGGCCGCGAGATGCGCTTCTGCCAGCAGTGCAGCAGGTATACGAGCGAATTCCAGTTGATAACCCCTCTCAGTTCAGTTCAGTTTAGTTCATTTTCGCGGTAAAAATCGCTTCACGTTTTCACATCATCGCCGCAAATTGCGTGAAACTGATTGTGGTGAAAAGATCGTCACTTGAAACGGAAATTGGTTAGCATTAAAGAAGTGACTGATTGGTGGTCGAATCACTCCTTTCACATCTTTTTCTTTTTACTGCTGATTATTCCTTTTGTTAAAAGTGGAAATTCCAAATCGGTTCTTTCCGTTTGGCTCAATTGTTGCCATTCCAGTCACAAATTGTTGCCATTATACTACTGCTCCATCTGTCTCAAATTATAAGGCACTCTGAACTCCTCAAATTTCAAAATTTTAAATTATAAGTTGTTCTCACTTCTCGAGACAATTTTTTCTTTTCATAATATATCTCCACTCTATTTCTCTACTCTTCGTTTTCAAAACACTTTACCTTTTCCATTTTTTTAATTTTCGTGTTCAAATTCAAAACGATTTATAAAAAAGGACCAAGAGAGTATGTGATAGGAGGCGGAGCATATACTGTGTGCCTGTCTTGTTTCAAGTATGCACAGATTTTCCTTTACTGCTGGCTCCACCTTTTCAGCCTTTCCATATGAACGTACTCCATATTTTTCCCTGTTTCCCTTTAGCTTGGCAACCTGTATTACCTGAATCATCGCCTTCTCTTTTTCTACTTTTGCATGCTAACTTTCTAATCCATCAGTGAGAATTATTATCCAGAAAAGCTGGGGAAGCATTTCATGTGCCAACGGTCAGGTGTAGTCAAATGGCAGTTGCTGCATCTTCATTTGAACCCTGCTGTTCCAAAGGAGGCCTGAATGAGGATCATATGAGTCTTCGCTCTTTTTTGTTGATTCTTGTATGCAAAAGTAATTTCTGCTCTTTGCGTTTAAAGATGTTGCTTTACATAGGATCTGCTTCATTAGTTTTTGAACAGAAACTGGCCTACTTCATATGCCTTCCTTGCTTTTGGTCATAAGCTATGATCTTTAAGTGCAGAAAAGGCGATCTGTATGCCTGTGACCTAGAAATTTTGCTATTTAAATCTGTAATCTTACACATGAGTTTTACAGTGAGATAGTGATAGAGATTAAACTGACATGAGAGTTTCCATCATCTGGGACAAATTTGATGCCACAGCAATATTATACAACTAGAAAAGCTGTCTCAGGGTGCTCAAATATAACTCAGCTACACTAGCGTCTTTGAGCTGTATAGGTCAGCTAACTTTATATCTGATACCCTCAGATACTATGTTACAGTATACGAGTATTATCCTTCAGGTGATTTGTTCCGTTTCTTCTGACAATTCATTTTTTATGGGTCCGCAGTCCCCACCTGCATTTCCATTGATTGATCACCTGTCCTAATAGAGCAAACTATAATGCTAGAATGGCTTCAGCAAGTGTTCTTGGTGTCTCAACAAGCTGGCAGGGTGCCGTACTGCAATATATCTGTTGGATCCATAATATTGTGGTCCAGATATCCACCAGGAATTGTGAACTACTTTTCTGTTCTTGAAAGGTCCTGAATCTGAAACTTTTTATGCAACAATTTGTTTACTGACAACTAAAATCTCAGTGGTCCAGCTGTGTACTTAAATTTTTGAAGGCAGCAAAGTGCAGTTTAGGAATATTGAATAGCATTTCAGCCCCACATTGAATTATTTATGTGCATCAACTTCCAGTATAGCATTTTTTCAGAAAAATTAGTTCTTTATCTACAGTGATGATCCTGACCCGAATTGTTTTTATGTCGCCTTGAAATTCTAATAAAGTTTTATACATGAAGATTCTGACTTCAAAATTTTCCCTGCGTATAATTCTGTTCGTCATTCTTCTGTAACATGTCAGTGTCATACCACTACAGTGCTGTACATTCATCCTCATATTTTGTTGGGCCATCGTGAATGTTTCTACTATTCCGTTTGGATGCAGTGGCACTGTACCAATAAAACCAATATCAATCAATAATTTTAAATAATAATATAGGCCATTGACTGCCTTTCCTTTTTTGCTTATTGTTTTGATTTCTTACTGTTAACTTTTTATTTAGATTCCATTTACTTGCGGAGTTCGATGAGGCTAAGCGTAGCTGTAGAAAGCGGCTTGATGGACACAACCGACGTCGCCGGAAGCCTCAGCCTGATAACATGAATTCTGGGAGCTTTATGACAACTCAACAAGGTAATTTGTGTTTCTTGGCAAATGAGTACATTTTTTCTATGAGTCCGTCAAAATCTACTTCTGTATGGTTTTGAAATTTGTAATTGTATGATAAATTATAAACTGGAAGTTGAACTACAGAGAAATTGATGCATGAATAAACCCATCAATTTCGTTCTGCAGTTGTGAACTACGATTGTCTGTTAAATGTTGCATGACATAATTAGTAACATACTATTAGTAACCACATGAGCACTATGCACATTCACCACGGACGTATAAACTCAGATTCACAGCTTATTTGTGCAATGCTTTGATTTCAAACTTTTACGCTATAAAAAAAAAGGAGTAGCTTGTTTGCTGACTGCCGTTTTAGGCTTGTTTTCCGGTGCAGGAGCAAGGTTCTCGTCTTTCGTCGCTCCAAGACCAGAGCCAAGTTGGTCGGGAATCATCAAATCCGAGGACACTTCATACTACGCACACCAGGTCCTCAGCAACAGGCCGCATTTCACGGTCACGGGCTGCACTTCGACTTACTCCAAGGAAGGCCGGCGCTTCCCGTTCCTCCAGGATGGCGATCAAGTAAGTTTCGGCACCGGCGGCGCGGCGTCGCTCGAGGTGGCCACGGCGTGCCAGCCTCTCCTCCAGACCGTGGCGGCGGCTCCGCCGCCCGAGAGCAGCAGCAGCAACAAGATCTTCTCCCCGGACGGGCTCACCCCCGTGCTGGACTCGGATTGTGCTCTCTCTCTTCTGTCATCCCCCGCCAACTCCTCCAGCGTCGACGTCAGCCGGATGGTCCAGACGGCGGAGCACATCCCCATGGCCCAGCCCCTCGTCCCCAGCCTGCAGCAGTTCGGCAGCTCGCATAGATGGTTCTCCCAGGCGGCCTCCAGCGGCGTCGTCGTCTCCACCGCCGGGTTCGCCTGCCCCAGCATGGAGAGCGAGCAGATGAACCCCGTCCTGGTGCCGAGCTCCGACGGGCACGAGATGAACTACCACGGCATCTTCCACGTCGGCGGCGAGGGCTCCTCCGACGGGACGTCGCCGCCCCTCCCCTTCTCGTGGCAGTAGTTAAGCTTCGTCGGTGACCAGTAGTTGATCCGTTCTTATGTTCATCGTGTAGCCAGTCATAAGCTACTTTCTGTTCTTTTGATCATTCTCTCCTCGATGCCCTCTGATCTTTCTCTTCGTTTTGCCTATGGCATCAATCAGTTTGAGAAACCTCTGCATAAGCTTCCTGATATGATTTGACCGTCTTGCTGATGTAGGCTTTCACTGACTTAGAAAAAGCATGGCACTAGTTCATGAAAAAACTTTTTTAACCAGATGCCAGGAGTTTGATTTCAGCAAAGTGCACTCTAAGTTCATCGAAATTTCAGTTACTGTAACTCGATCATATCTCGCAGAATTCATATGTAGTCTGTTCCATAAAGACCTTATGGGAGTTCATACAATACGAGTATCCTAGATAATCAGTTGGACAAAGGGCCCGGTTTTATGGAAGTCGGCGCGCTCCAAAGTTAACTGGGCCTCCCGTTAGTCGACTAGACGACTGAGCCGAAAACAGCCGTGGTGTGAAAGTGCGCTGGCCCGGGTGTGGCCCATGTGGGTTCGGTAGAGACGTCGTTGTCTCCGGACAGAGACAACCGGCCACAGACACGGCTATGGAGAGAAGCAGCAGTGCCTGCCTGCCGCTATCCGATGGCACTGGCAGAAGGTCCACGTCTTCGTCGCGTCACCTGCTATCCTGGTGATGGAAGAGAGAGCCTGGAGTTGGAGAAGTGGGGTTTTGCTCGCCTGCCTGCAGCTGTAAAACGAACGAAAGCTCCGTGTCGAGCTGTGCCTGAGACGGCGACTCGAGCGTCCACGGCGTACGCACGTCGCGGTTCAATGTAGCACCTACAGTGTATTTTCGATCGGAGGCAGCTGGATCATCACGGCAGGAATCATTCGACGATGGAAGGTTACTCGCAATTCACAGAGTCGCAGCCGGAGGCCCGGAGCCGAGCATCTTGGACGCGATCAAGCACAGCTGCACAAGCAGCGCGCCGCGCCGCCGGCACTGCGGACTGCGTGTCGCACGGACCGGAGACGTGCGCGTGGTACCAGCACGACGCGTCCGCTTTGCGAGCTCGCGACGGTACATGACGCCTTGGCGGTTGCGGGCAGACCGCAGCTACGAAGAGGGGGTGCATGGCGCCTTGGCGGTTGCGCGCGGCTCCTGCACGGTAGGTGCCCTTCGCCCCCTCGCCCGGCTAGATGAGATCCACGGGTGGATGGATGGATTGGTTGGCCATTGATTGCAAGGCACCAAACAGGCGCAAAGCGTCGAAAGGGACGGCGCGCACGCAAAGGCGGATGCTCCGCGTCACACGGCGGCCGTCCGGCCCCTCCAATCCCCCGGCCGGCACCACGTACGACCTCCCGCGCTCTGGTCGCCGGCGCCGGACGGACGTGCCGATAAAACGCGCGCGCCACCGTCGCGCCCTGCGGTCCGTTCCAGCACCGCGCTCCCTCCGTCGGCGTCCCTCGTGTCCTGGCCCTCGCGTGTCGCACGGGAAAATGAGCGCGCTGCCGGCAAGCCCGGCCTTGGATGCGAGTCCAGGCCTCCTCCGTCCGATCGGAATCGTCGACGGTTGACACGTGGCGAGGGTCTATGATTGCGCGCGGCCAGTACGACGTCCCGCCCCACCATGCCCGGGCCCGGTCACGTCGATCAAGCGCTTCGTCTCACTCACCGGCGTGCGTCGTCACAGGTAGAAACATCCCGCGGAGGCGCGGAACCAACGGTTCAGGCCCTGCCGCCTGCCGGCCGTGTTTTGCAGGGACGCTGTGGGATCCATACGGACCGCTGGTTTCGGACGGCGGACGACGGCGCGTGCGCGAACAGTTGGGCTCGCGCCTCTTGCCGCTACGCTACACTACGCAAGGCTGGGTAAAACCGAAGAGCCAGTAGTGCTTTACTGCTTAGTCCCTCTAGTTTTCATTTATTTATTTCAAGATTTAGGGCACCTCTGTCTCTGTCTGTCCAGTGAAAAACATTTTACCGGTAGTCCATGCACTTCGTAGCCTACACTGTTTGGCCCTGATTGACCATTGTTTTCTCACAAGAATGCCAGTGTAGCCTTGAGAAGGACAACAAAGATCGTCCACACAAATGGTCATACTATATTCAAAATCGTCGGAGCAACACAGATGGCCTTGAACTGAGGAAGACGAACTTGTTTATCAATTTCTGTTAAATCTGTCCCTGGGGACAAGCGGTCCTAATTCAGGCACTACGCGTTGAAAGGCAAACTATTTTAAGGTAACAACGTGAGGATTCTTTGAAATATCCAAAATTTCAAGCATTTCTATTGCATGACGTTTATATTTCCAAGCAATCTGCAGTAGCTAAACATTGCACGCAGCGAAATATGCCGAGACATCCGGCCGTGCATGCAGAGTAGCAAACCAGTTCTGAGTCTTCTGACAACGAACGATGCATTTCTCACGTGTAAGAGATAAACAATTTAGGGTATGCTATCAATTACGTTACAAACATCAGTGATGCTCACTCCCATGCCATCCACGATCACAACCAATTTGGAAGTGATCAGAGTCCAGACTCCACTCGATCTTGCACACAAAATGTCACGGCACTCGGGAGCGGATCCCTAGGGTTGCAAATTGGAGAAACGATCGATCTTTCTGGGAAAGCAGGATGGAATGGAGGAGGAGAAGGTCTCTCGGCTCATCCAAACCGGAGAGCTCCGTCCTATCTGCTCGAACAATGGCAAGCAACACCTAGCTTCTTCGAGAACTGAAAACCGGAGAGGCAGCGGCGCCGCCTGGTGGATGAACCCGGAAACGATCAAGCTCATGGAAAGAGGAAAGGGGGGCGTTGCCCAAAAATATGACTCGACGAGGTTCCATCCGGAAAAGTACGCTCCACACTGCCGTTTCTTCCTCCCTCTTTTTCTCTCTCCCTCGACCTGTCGAATCCTCACTCGTCCGGAGGCTCTAGACTCTAGAGAGAGAGAGAGAGAGAGAGAGAGCAGGCTGACACATGGCCGCGGGATATTGAGGTGAGGTGAATTGAATTTGGCTTTGACAATAATGCAAAGGTGGCGTGTGAGTACGTACGAGCTGATCACGGGACGGGGCTCGGCTTTCGGCCTCTAGGGTTCCGCGTCGCCCACCACCTTACCCAAAACGGCAAAGAGCGGAGCGTCCCGATCACTCCGCACCCATTTCGCCCCGCCTTTTTAACCCCACGCCGGCGGGCCATCCCTACCCGCTTCTTCTGCGCTCGCCTCCTCCGTTCCCCATTCCTCCTCCCCTTCCGCTTTGCTTTTGCAGCTTTGCTTGGAGAGAAGCTTGCTTGCTTGCTTCGATCGGTGGGTAGGAGCCGGCTGGCGGCGAGAGAACAAGGTCGCGCCATGGGGAGGGGACGGGTGGAGCTGAAGCGGATCGAGAACAAGATCAACCGCCAGGTGACCTTCGCCAAGCGCCGGAACGGCCTGCTCAAGAAGGCGTACGAGCTCTCCGTCCTCTGCGACGCCGAGGTCGCGCTCATCATCTTCTCCAGCCGCGGCAAGCTCTACGAGTTCTGCAGCGGTCAGAGGTATACGGCTGCCTATATATACGCACGATGCATATTCGAGGTGGCTAACGTGGCCGGAAGGGCCAGATCATTCTGGATCTGGCCCCGGGGATGGTTGTGAAGCTGCGGGGGTTTTGTTTTAGCTTGTTTAGGCCTTTAGAGACGTGGTATCGAGGGAATCGAGCTCAGGTCCGGTAGATCTGAGCAACGAGGAGATGCTCGTGGTTTGAGACGGTGATCTTTGGTGTCTTTCTTAGGTTCTGGGAGTAGAAGGCTTGTGGATTCCGGGCGGAATTAGGGTTTTGCGTTGTTCGGTAGCTTAATAGGTGTGTTGATCTTCGTAGATCTGGTTGTTTTAGGGCCCGGGGATTGCTATGTTAGACATCGCTTCGGTTAGAAATGGTGCGCTTCTTGTTTAAATTGATTGGCTGCTTCCAAGTATCGGATCTGGAGATAAGATGAAACGGATTGAGTTTTAAAGGTTCCTTCGTTTTTCCTCCTACACGGACACTTCTTTCCTTTGGAGATCTGACCATATTTTACTCGGAATTTGTCTACTAATTTTGCATGTATTTGATGTTTGGGTATTATTTTACTTGGTTTGACAAGCTTGGTTTGGGAATCTCTACTAATTTGTTCGGTCTGGTTTCTAAAACTTTTGTCTACTAATTTGATGAGTACTGTATTGTGCATGGACATTCGTGGGTTCATTGCAGGCATCACCGGTTTATTGGATATGCTATTCGGTATTGAAAAGCTTTTACTGCAACCGAATGGATTTAGTGTTTGATACGTTATGGTTCCAGTTCTGGGTTTTCATCATTTTATAGTGAAAAATGGAAAGTTGCCCTTAAATGATCGGATTGTAATCTAAATTCTCTTTTCAAGGGAAACAATACCATTTCAAAGATGGCATAGCCCGCTGTTTTTTGAACTGGAGAGCATCGTGCCATTTTCTGTTCTATCCAAGTTATATATGTTACAAAACCCCAACAAAACGAATGTGCTAAATTTGTGATAGAACAATAAATATACACTATAATTTGAAAACAAATATACACACACTTATATTTTGCTTAGTATTGTTGAGACACCTATGTGTACAGTTTTGGATGTAAATAAAACTTCATTTTCTCAGAATTTTTTATACTGCCAAAGAAAACTGTAAAATAACATGTGGCCTGAAAATAGACAAGAAATTATTGGGCAACGGCATTTTGTGTCCACCTCTGGCTGTTTATGTCTTCAAACTAAAGTATTTGTTGGGATGCGTTTAATCATTATAATTTCCAAAATCTCACTTATAGACAGTCAATAGTTTTGGATCTTATTCTGAAACCAAGTTTCAATGTCAAGAAGAAATCAAAGAATCTTTTTTCTACACCAGATTACTCGATCTGCCTAAGCAGGATAATATGCTGGTTACCCTAATTTCTTCCATTGGAGCTGGTTACCTTAATTTTTTTTCATCTGGAGTTGGTTACCATAAACATGACAAAGAACAGGATACAGTACCTTTTAATTTTCTGTAAATCTCATGACTTACAAAAACTTTAAATCTATGTTTTATGTTTGCTAAGCATGAAGTTAAATTATTATAATTTTTTTTACATCTAATCGATCTATCGTTGGGTCCTCTGAGAATTGCCTGCAGGACAATGAGACGGTACACAAGATTCCTAGAACTACTAGACGGGAAGTATAAGTAGCTAGGGTACAATCAGTGGTACTAGCTTTCAGTTGTCATTTCCTTGTGTCCCCTCTGCCCTCTCACAGAATTGTCCTCTACCTGCCCGTAAAACCAGCTGAAGGAAAAGTTTATCGGATGTCGCTTCAGAAGCCTACACCGCTACTACTAATACCTACAGCTTCAGTATTTTATGCTCACAGATTCATATCTTTGGTACAGGGGAGAATCAAATGTTAAAGTCTAGTCGGTTGACGCCATGCTCCTTTTATCTTTCTTTGTTTGAGTGAGCTGTATGGTAAATTTTGTGATATACTCATATGGCACTGGAATGAAATTTTGAACTGTCAGGAACAGAATACTACCAAAATAAGAGAGATAATACAATGTTTGGAATTAACCACAGCCGTAGTGGATCCGGTACCAAAAATAGTAAATCCGATACCAAAAATGGTGGATCCGGTACCAATTTTTAAAAATCAGTGGCTGAGATTCTAAAATTTTATATTCAATGAGTATTATATTTTCTCTAGCATAACTATAATTCATGTTTTGGTATTGTACGTAGCATGACGAAAACACTCGAAAGGTATCAGAAATCCAGTTATGCTGGGCCAGATACTGCAGTACAGAACAAGGAGAACGAGGTAAGTTCGATCCATCAATATCTGAACAGGTTCTTTTTCGCTGTGCATTATAATCTGCTCACTGAATGCCAGTTATAATGAGCTCTCTCTTCTGTTTTACCCTTTCCCTTCCTAAAAGATACTAACAATATTATTCCCGTCGCACAACTGAAGGAATCTATGTTCTTATAAATATGTCTAGTACTTGACTAAGCACTGGTTTATGAAATATAAAGGCTAAAATGTGTTCCATACTTTAATTGCAAGCAACGTATTAACTGGAATTTCCGGGAAACTAGAAACTCTATTCAGAAGCGCTATATGTTTGGAACATCAAAACCTGATAAATAAAAATCTTATGGTGGAAATATTTTGTTGGTACAATTTGATAAATCAAAATCTGATGGATAGACCCGGTGGTTTTGATTATTTTGAAAGTTCAGTAATCATGCAAGCTATATTCGTTTTTGTTGTAGTGCGAAAAAATCTCATACATAGAATATCCCTGTATCATTATGCATTCATAGCATGTTGTATATAGTTGTTCCCCTGATAATATGAGCTAATAGGCAGTAGTCACGTGTGAGTTACAATCATTGATATAAAAAGTATAAAATATAAATTTGTAGTGATTTGCAACCACTGATGAAAAGTCATGGGTTTTCTCTACTTAGTTGTTTGCCATCCAAATATGCTACTTTCATGAAGTGATTGAATGTACTTGTTTCCATGAATATCACTGTACTGAAGTAGCTCTTATTTTTCAGCTTGTTCAGAGCAGTCGCAATGAGTACCTTAAACTAAAAGCAAGGGTGGAAAATTTACAGAGAACTCAAAGGCAAGTTGAGTTATGTTGTTGATCTTTTTTTCTTTCACGATGAGTGGTAGTATCTAGGTAAAGAAGCCATGCAGAGTTAGAAAGATTCTTGGGAATAGAGCTGCACTCCCTCCATTCACTTTAATTACTATTCTAGGATTCAAATTTTGTTTTCAAATACTCTTTCCGTCTCACAATGCAAGCGTTTAAGCATTCAAAATTTTCCTCACAATGTACGCATTTCTAAGGTAAGACAAAATCTAGTGGGTTGGTGGGTAGATTAGAAGTTGATGAGCTAAGGTAACATATAGCTAAGTGAAAGGTAAGATTCTTGATGTGGAAATATTTACATGTGCATGTTTTTGCACTACTTCAGCGATTAACTATTCTAAGAAAAGGGATTAATAGCATAGCGAAAGCATTTGGTCAAAGCATCAACCACTAGACATATCATTTCGAACCAGCTTATGTTCATAACACCCTGAAGATAAGGGTAAATGAGCCCTCAAGTGAAAATATAGCAGCATAAGAGAAGAAATTTAGTGTTTAACTGCTACTGGCTAGGTGGAACAGTGGAACTTAAATAACTGCTTACCATTTTAATATGGAAAATTACAGGAATCTGCTTGGAGAGGATCTCGGATCACTTGGTGTCAAAGAGCTTGAGCAGCTTGAGAAGCAACTTGACTCCTCATTAAGGCACATAAGATCAACAAGGGTAATCGATTTAATAGACATATCCGCATTAAAGTAATCGTGGTTGAAATTATCAAGGATTGAGCGTTCCTTAATTATATAGTATGGCTTTGAATATGAATGTAATCAATTTTCCTGAACTGAGAATTCATACAATTGCACAATTTGATTCCATAGTATTTGTCATTCCTCAGGTAAATGTCCTAAAGCTAACTTTCTTTGTTATGTCAGTATGCTGATAAAAAAAATTTCCATTATTGCAGACACAGCATATGCTTGATCAACTCACTGATCTACAGAGGAAGGTATGATCTTAAGTTCTAAAAATGACATAATTGATGATGATTTATTTCCATTGATATTTTCGAAGTGAACTATTCTGCTCGGAACAAGAGAACTAATCAATCAGCAAATATGCCACCAAACCATTTTTCCAGGAACAAATGCTGTGTGAAGCAAACAAGTGTCTGAGAAGAAAGGTATGTACCCCTTACTGGTCCTTGTGTTTAGAATATATTACAATGCACTTGATTTTAAATCGATGCCCCAGGGGAAGAATCTAGTAGTTATCTTGTTTTGAAGTTTAAGTAATATTTTGGGACAACCGCACATCTAAGGAATTCTATCCGTACTTGAATTTGACATATGCGCTTAGCACTGAGCTCTACGTATTTGTATCTGCAAACACAAAAGCCATCCATGAATTCGAGTTGATAAGCATACAAACGATCTGATGCTTCGTTAAGAAATCTGTGAATCCCGCATTCCAGAAAGGTGTGCATCTTTTAATTAGTCAGATATTGCATCATCAGTGTACTCTGCGGATGTTGTGAACGTGATCCATAGATACTAGTGAACCGATACTAAGGTAGAACAGATTGCTCTATTGACGAGCTTTACAACTGTTCTTTGCGAGGAAAAGCTTGAGGAGACAAACCAAGTGCATGGACAAGTTATGTGGGAGCACGGTGCCAATTTAATGGGCTATGAGCGTCAGTCCCCACAGCAGGCGCCACCATCACATGCTGGCAACGGCTTCTTTCATCCTCTGGTCGACGGTGCCGCGGAGCCGACCCTGCAGATTGGGTATATATGTGCACAAGATACTGCTAGTTTCATTCTGTTTTTGGCGCCCATCTGATTATTCTTTTACTTTTCGACTTGCAGATTCGCTCATGAGCAGATGAATAACTTCATGCCAACTTGGCTACCCTGAAGAAATGGTCATGAAGCAAATAAAAAACGCGATGCCAATTGCGTTATATTTCTACTCCAAGTGCCTGTTACACTCAGCACTGTGTCGGTGTCGATGTGCGTGAAAAGGCATTTGTGATTTTGTGATGTAATGCGCGTTATAACGTGCAGACTAGTCGCTTGTCAAAACGTACCGGTATAACGGTCGTATGTGCTTCGTAGCGTATGCGCATGTCTTCTACATAAAAGTACAGTGTAATGCCTGTACATTTTCATTCTTAATTGAAGTAGTAGTACAAGTTGTGTGTGTCTACATGCTGTCGTGCTGTGCTAGCTATCCAGTGTGGCTATATTACAGTGGTCGCGTTTCGCTTCATCATGATGGAATAAATGCAGTTTGTCGATCTTGTACAAAGAAATTATAGTAAATCGGATGAAATTTAAATTACTTGTCGTCCGATAATAGCAATTGCCAATTGGACTTCAAACTTGACTAGTGTGCAAGTGCACCTGCAGCACCAGGTAATTCAGCGGACCGGGTACCCACACCGCCAGACGCGGATCGGGTTGAATCTGCCAAAAGCTATAGGGTGTGATTGGTTTCTTGTGTCAAACTGGGCCTGGTTAGGAATCGCAGCCAGGATGAGCTGAGCCAGTATCTGCGTATACAACATCCGGTGATTGGTTTTGCGTTTCTTCTTCGACCTGGCCTGATGGGAATAGTGTTTGGTTAGTTGTGTTTCGTACTTGGACTGCATGTGTTCTGAAGGATTTCTACTCCATTGTGTGCATAGTGCTCAGCAAGCTGGACTAGCGCGACCTCACCCAGCAGCGAAGGTCACTGCCCACGTACGAGACGAGCCAGGCTGACGAGCCCTCCCTGCACGCAACGGACCTGGTTGGAGGACATGATCAGCTAACCAATCACGTGGTGACTGTGAAATCGACCTTGCTCAGAGGTCTAGCGAGGAACCAATCATGCCCATAGCCTCTCCCTTGGCCTTGTTCCTGCACAGTATAGTGTTGAGACGCCAAAGGGCCCGGCCCAAAACCGCTTCGCGCTTTGCCTTCTTCGCCCGTGATCTCCGTTCTCTTTCCTTCTCGAAAAATGGGTGATCTCCATTCTCCGTTGGCGACTCGTGTCTTGGCCGCGGCAGTGTGTAATCCTAGTCCCCGATGTCATCGCGTCTCCGCGGTCGTACGCTGCGGCACTGTGGCCAACCCGTAACTCTCCCTTCGCAGTCAAAAATCTAGGCGTTGGTGAGACTTGGCCAGGGTTCCAAGCTTCCCGGTCGGACGAACCCAACCGGCAACCGTACGCCGCCACTGCCAGTACTATCCAGGCGTAATGAAGGTTGACATCGGGGCCCCGCGTGTCGACCGATCCCAGCCTCCCTCCCAGGCCGCGCCCCGTCCCCGCGGCTTCCTCACCCGGGCGTCGTCGGGGACTACGTACTTGGGTCCGCTTGCTTCCAGGCCCGTCCACCCACTGGCGGAGCTAGATGAAAATTGCAGCGGAGATCGATTAAGCAAATTTATAAAGATTAGTCAGCTCATCGGTGATACATTAATAGATATTACTATAATTTGATAAATATATTTGTCGATGCTCGACCTAAAAGTTGAGATAGGCGAATATTTAGTTCAAAGACGCTTTACTTACTTAATACGAAGATTTATCGAGAGAAGAAGAGACAAGATTTAAACTGATTCGGTACTCACAGAGGATAACAACCTACGTCCAGTGTGAGATGTATTATTTATGTGGTGGTGAATAATCAAATGAGTCTTCTGAGAGAAAATGATAGGTGTTCTGGCTCTTGTTCAGATGATATCAGATGTCTTTTATGGGTCTTTCTCGTGTTTTTTTTATAGTTCAAAAGATGAGCAGCTACAAGGTGACTATTTATGAGCCATAACGTCTCTGAATACAAAGGGTTGCTAATGCCATAATTTTGAGGTTACTAGTGTATATTAATCTGAGAATTAACTACCTTGTATGAGAGCTTTGATGGTGTTAAATGAGGTCTTGATAACGTCGATTGCAACTCTTTTTGACAGACCTTCTTACACAAGGCACCACGATCATCTAATAGTGACTTCGAGCTGATAATATCATATTTGACTGTGCATATTCGGGATTTTTATTTTTATGGTAACGACATAAGCCTCCGAGCTTGTCTTTCAATGCCGTCATCTTTTATCTGTAGTTTTCAAAAATCAATCTTCAGTCTTCAGGAATTTGTCTTCAAGAGCTCGTCGTCGGTCTTCGGAAATTCGCCTATGCAAGCGCGCCTATGTCGTTTTCAATAGACGTTTATACCGTCGGGTATTGTCTTTTTGAGCGTTGACAGCAACGCTTGCATTTTCTTCTATGTTGTTCTTGAGTTTACCTTGATTCTTGCATCTTGTATAACTGACAGCAGGAGGTAAACTCTTAAAAGGAGAGGTGCCATAAAATATCTTTTTGGTGCATCATGAAGTTCGAACGTGCACAACTTAAATTACTGAAATAATCATCGGGCATCTGAAGTCTTGAAAAATCTTGAAGAATATGACATAGCCTCAAAATCTTCACGTGGTCACTGATTTTTATTTGAAGCAGTGACTTGTCTTCTTTCTGAACTGATGGAGAAATAATAAATTTGGTTTTGCTCGTATTAAAGCTAGAGAGTAAAAATAACTTCTTCTGGCAGCCGAGGTCTTTTTCATTTGATGCAATGACTTATCTTCTTCATAAACCGATAAAATTATTTCCTCTTGCTGAGGTCAAAGAGTGATCATAATTCTTCAATAATGCCTTCTAGCTTGATGAATTTTTTGTGCTGAATTCATCATCTTCTTCTTATTGTAAAGCTACACGCGAGTGCTGATAGGTGCTTTTAAAAACTTTATCTTCTTATTGCTGTAGAATCACATCAAAATATTGACAAGTGCTTCAAAAATTGAGGCAGATATGTATGATAGTAGCCCTCGACTCTTTATAGAAGTGGAGCTTGTATAAAGAGTCATATTCTGTCGGAGAAAATAATATGGAGCCTTGAGCGTATACTTAGGTCAATATGTATTGTCGGATCTTGACAAGGATGTTGTGCTGATTTATTTTCATTTCGGATTCGGTCCAAAGTAGAGTAATAATTTTGTTGAAGAACAGAATATCGAGCCCCCAAGCTCTTGCTCGGGTCAATACACGTCGTCGAATCCTAAGAAGGATATAGAGCGGGTTTATTTTCCATTCGAACCCGGTCCGAAGTGAAGAAATAATTCTGCTGAAAAAAATATAGAGCCCCTGAGCTTCTGCTCGGGTCAACATATGTTGTCAAATCCTAAAAAGGATATAGCGCGGGTTTATTTTTCATTCGGGCCCGATCCGAAGTGAAATTTGTATGCGTATCAGATGGGTTTGCTAAGTACTTTCACCTAAAAAAGATCGTTGTACAAAATGTTAGCACCATCTGAAGTCATTCATAGGGTGCCCATGGTGGGTAGGTGTGATTAGGCTCATAGCTTATACATATCAGCTGTTTGAGTAAATCACTCCAAAAATAGCCGCAAGTGCCTATCAAAGATGTATCTTGTGTTACCGTCCGGCAGCCAAGATAAAGAGCTCGAATGGTGATATGAGAAGATCGTTTGTGACAAATGGCCGCAAGTGCCTTTCAGAATCATATCTTGTATAACCGTTCGACGGCTAAGATGGAGAGTGCAAATGGTGATATAAAAAAAGCATGTGTGACCTGAAAAGGTCCTGTGTACTGCAATTCCAGTGAACCAGCGAGTGGTTAAAGAAATAACTAAATTTGAGGCAAGTGCATCTGTCAGATATGACTGAAGAGTCAATGAGTCTGTAAAGAAAATATTTGTAATAGTAAAATGTTCAAAAAATCTAGATAAACAATGTAATAAATGTATTTGAATAACCACTAATGATATAGCCGTACGCATTAGTGCTATGGCCATTAGTGGTGTATATAATAGTAACCACTGAGCATTAATGTGGCCTTCATGGTGGAGAGAAATATTCTAATAATAAGATATGGTTAAATATCCATATAGCCAGTAAAAGCAATAGAAGATAAAAGAATGGTTGGGATAATTGTCCGCTTATTGATGTCATGCACATTAGAGGCGAGCCATCAGTAGCACAATTGTAACTTTCGAGCATTAAAGCTCCATTCACTGTACATATGAATTTTCAGATAATCAGTAAAATAAAATTCCGATGATGAGTATCTTATATTTCGGTTGAATCTCCAGAATGATCAATAAAATTCTGGTTATAGATACAGAATAATCAATAAAGGTTCCGGTTGGAGATCTAAAATGATAAATAATATTCTGTGTAAAATCTCCGGTTCCAGAAACCCTGCTTAAAGATGTAGTTAGAAAATAGGGGTTAAAAAATATCCCTGTTAGCTGATATAAGCAGGTAAATATCATACTGAAATATTTAAAGAAATAAATTCTGTAATATGTATGGCACTAATATATGTGAAACAAATAAGCGCTTGATAAAATAAGCGTAAAAAATAAAAGTTCTGGTCTGCACAAAATTTTATTCTGTTAAATACAGTACGTGCATGTAGATAAAATGAGCAGTAGTGCTGTAAAATATTGAAATAAATAAAGCAGTCAAAACTACTTATCTGAAACGGACGGATGACCAATTATCTTGCTCGAAGCGAGCACTTGACTGCTGAAATTCCCCATGAAGCCTTGGAGGAAAAATTCCCCATGAAGCCTTAGAGAATAAAATTCCGATGAGTAACAAGTTGACTTTCAATGTGGCCCTGAAGTTCTTCGCTTCAGCACTAGGCATCAACAAAAAAGATTTCCCGTATTGACTGTTCGTCTGACAGTTTCGATGAGGACGAGACTTTCCGATGAGCTTAAAACGCCCGAAGTCCTTCGCTTCAGCAATAGTGGGGACCAAAGTGTAAATGGCCCACCCGAACATTCTGATGGCGTCCACTGCTGATGGGATGGCTTGCGTTCATCCTAGAACCCGTTGGTTATATCACATAGAAATAGTCAACCATCAATTTGATGAAATATAAAAATAATAAAAAATGTTATAAGCAACATGATGTATTCCTTAAATAGATAGGTAGCTCCCATAACCATGCATATGTGATAGTGGTTGAAGAAATAAAATAACTCGATCAGGATTAATGTACGCAACGTATGAAGATAATCAAAAAAGAAATAAACTTCTCTGCTAACACATGTATGTGTTCGATGGATCTTTAGGCACCGGATGGGATGGTATTCGGGTGGTTGCATTGACTTCGAGAATTGCCTTGGGTGTCGACCTTGGGGGTTGATTTCAGGTATCTATTTTTGAGGATTGACTAAGTTGAGTTCGAAAAGTTTGTTACCGAAATGCTTAGGAAGTCTGATGTTGCCTAAACTCCCGAACTATGGAGTTGATGTAGATGGCGTTGATGGCGACAACAAGGAGACGCGATCTGGCCTTCTTCTTGACATTGACGGTGATGAATCGATCGAGATGAACGCACGCATGCGTTGAAGATTTGTTAAAAATTTGACGAATCTTCAACAATGCGCACCTTTCTGGCACGCCTCTGTCGACGCTCGACCTAAGGGTCGAGATCAACAGATATTTAGTTCGAGGACGCTTTACTAGTACGAAGATTCATCAAGAGAGGGAGACGTAGGATTTAGACTGATTTAGACCTCCCAGAGAATAACAACCTTACGTCCAGTGTGAGGTGTATTGTTTATGTGGTGACGAATGGCCAAATAAGTCTCCTAAAAGGGAATAGTAGGTGTTTCGGCTCTTGTCGAGATGAGAGATCAGATGTCCTCTATGGGTCTCTCTCATGTTTTTTTATAGTTTAATAGATGAGAAGTTACAAAGTGACTGTTTATGAGCCGTAACATCTTTAATACAAAGGGTTACTAATGCCATAACTTTAGGGTTACTAGTGTGTATTAATCTGAGAATAAACTACTTTGTATGAGAGCTTTGATGATGTCAAATGAGGTCTTAATAATATCGGTTGCAGCTCTTCTTGACAAGCCTTCTTACAAATGGCACCACGATCATCCAATGTGACTTTGGTTTGATAATATCATATTTGGCATGTTCAAGATTCTTATTTTTATGGTAACAACAATATTAAAAATGAAACATATTATACTCGCTCATGTATATTGGATGTTTTCGTCTTAGGTTTTAAGCTTCAAATAACTGCTAAGCTTCAAATAATTGCTAAAATGATCACCTCTTCAGTGATTTGCAATGAGCCAAGGAGGGGCCACGGCCCACCCTGCCAATTCTGAGCTCCTCCAGTGCGTCCACCGTTTCCCCTCCTTTCTCCGGTATCTCCCGCGCATCATTGTCGCCACGAGATCCAAAGGCGACGCCACACGTTGCCTTCAGTGATGGGACAGGAACAAGGTTTCAGATTTGGTTATCAAAAACTGTCGAGCCGTCGTTTGATCGATTTTCGTGAAATTTGAAAAAATCAGTAAATAAAAAAATTAGGCAAATTTAAAAATCAAATTTTTGAGAGAAAACTGGTCGGTTTGACCGGTTTACCATTTTTTAATTTGAAATCAAATCGGTTTTATCGGTTTTTCTGGTTTAGATTTTTAAATTTTTTAAATTTTCAAAAAAAATTAAATTTATTAAACTAAAAACCAATCGACATTTTAAACCGAACCGATTCAGTTCGACAAAAACCGCGAAAACCAACTGATTTTTTTAAACCTGGCCAGGAACCGTGCAGCAATCTGGTGGGGGGGGGGGCATTTAAAAGGACATCTTCTTTTTCATTTCCTATTCTACTACTATATCCCACCCCTAATTCCAAGAAACCAAACGACACTTAGGGATCAAGCATGCATTAGCCTATAACTAAACAATGGGAAATTTTTGTTTCCAAAATTTATTGCGTGAAGACGACTATCTTTTTTCTTACCGGCAATTATCATTTCACCGCTACGGTGCCATCACTGATTTTGGTACAGCATGGCACATGATTTTTTTTATTTTATTCAGTCAACCACGTCCAATTAATTCATCGAAGCATGAATGAGAATCATGTGAATCTGGGAAACTTGCATGCCGCTCCCATGCAATGGGCGGATCCGTTTTCTCTGCAGAGCGAAGAGAAACAGTGTTGTGTGAGGTGAACAGTATTTAATGTATGTTACAGTACACGTTACAGTATTTTTTTTTTGCTGTTCACATGTGTTTACTGTATCAGTTACTGTTGCAGTAGATCTGAAACATTCATTTTTGATTGGACCGTTGAAACCATACTCAAACTTCCGTGCTACAGTGCCCTCTGCATTTTTTTGCTCTACGGGAGATGATTTGGTTCCGCAATGGGCCGTTCGCTGATTTTTTTTCTAGCTGTTGCTGTTGCTGTTGCTGCGCAGCACCGCAGCAGAAAAAAAAAAAGCCAAAAATACATAGACTAGCAACTTTTTGAAGGGCTGTCCTGCCACAGCGACAGCCAAAAAAGCTACAAAAATCAGATCCGAGCGGGCCCAATGTTTCCAATCATGCCTCTCTCATGTCGCTCAATGTTTTGGTTCTTAAAAATTCGATCGAGCTATCCCAATGAGATAACATTAAATTGCCACCATCTTGCATATGAAAAATATGCTATTATCACCTATAAATAGTTTTATATATCAATAAGAAATATTTTGTATAAAACATTGATATCAAGTTGGGGGGGGGGGGGGGGGGGGGGGGGGGGGNNNGGGAGGGGTGAGAGGAGACTTTGGAAGTAACTCAAACATATACTGACCATTGTAGACATCATCTCATACATTACAAGTGATCTAAAATGCAACTACATACTCTTAACTTAAAATTTTACATATTTGAGTAATTTTTTTTTAATAAGACGAATGATCATAGTTTGATTGTAAAAGTCAACATTGACGTTATTTTAAAAACAGAGAGAGTATAAATTATAAAACAATAGATGCTCTTCTATTTTCTAATATTATCGTTTGGAAAGGAGAGCTTAGTTATTTGCTAGCTCAACCTACCCGTCTGAAACAACTACAAATAAAGAACAGGAGTAGCTCGAAACTGTTCATTCCATTGAGAGCAATCTCATCCAAGGGCCACATATTTCTTCACAAAAAAATAAAGTCCACATGCAAATTTTAGAAGATTTAAATGTGATCTTCAAGTTTAATTTTAGAACTCTTTGGTTTTTCGGATGAATCACGGACCTCATTCTGGTAATTGAGGAAAATTTGTTCAAACTTGACAGTCAGTCAATCAACGGGTTGCAGTTGCAGATGCCCTCCACCTCACACCCAAGATAGCCGCCGAATAAAAAATTGTCAATTGTGCAACAGACTTTATCCTCTTGCAGCGACGGTAGGCCCATGCTCCCTATTTCAACAGCAGATCTCGCTTCCTTCCCTCCCGCAACAAGAAACGAAAGCGCAAAAGCAACGATAACAAAAAAAGAAGAAAAAAAGTGCCCAAAGAATCGCGAAGACGCAAACGCGAGCTCGCGAAAAGGCCATTTCCGGGGACCCATCCTCCCCTCCCTTCCTCCTCCTCCTCGTCCCCCGACCTCTCCATGAGCGCAGGCGCGGCGGCGGCGGCGCTTCCTGGCGGCGGGATGAGGCAGCCGGCGGACGCGCAGCAGTCGCGGCTGCTCTATGAGCTCTGCGCGCTCCTGCTGACCGTCCTGCGGTCGGGCCCTGATCAGGACGGCGCGGGGGCGAGGCCGCGGGCGCTGCTGCCGCGGCACGTGACGCCGGCGGGGGTGGCGTCCATGCTGCTGGGCGCGTCCATGGCGCTGATGGTCTGCGGCTCCGTCACCTTCATGCTGGGCTTCTTCCTCATGCCCTGGGTCCTGGGACTCGGCTGCGTCTTCCTCTTCGTCGGCTTCGTCACCAACCTTTCCGTGATTGGGAGGGCCGTCTTCCTCTGGCCCGCTGCCGCATCCTCGCCCAAAGAGGCCTCGCCATGTAAGTGATCTCGCTTGATTGGCTGCTTAGTTTTACATGATTGGGGATGATCGATACTGAAATTCGGTCTAAATTATCAATTATGTCGCAGTTGGGGATGAATACGTGAGTTAGTGCAGTTTCTATGCTTGATCAGCGTTAAACACGATGAAATTGGTTGTTCTTCGCTTAATTTCTGCTCAATTGGCAGTATCCATGGACTCTAGGCACATTAAATTGCTGTGAACGTTTAAATCAGAGTAAATTCTTATGCATGGTCGAAATTTATGACGTTTCTGTCGATTTAATTCAATAAGACATCCCATTACCAGGCATGGTTAATTGACTTCAAAAAATGAGGAAAAGCATCCATCAGGTGATTAGCAGCAGTCTCCCCTGCCTTTGGCACTGTTATTCCTTTTTTTAGGTTGACGTTGGCTTAGAATTTAAGCTACGGTACCGCGGGACCCAAAGAAGAGTGAAAAGAACAAAAGGGAAGCAACGGCTGTTGCCTGTTGCTGCAAGCGAGTGTAAGATTACTCAGTGTGTTTTAGACAATTTAGTTATGTAACTTGGATCTTCAATGACTACAGAGTATTAAAAACTGCAGTTGTTGAATTGTCACTGGGGGAAAAAGCATGGTTGAGTCACCCATTATATGAAATTGAAGAGGTAAGTAAAGAATCTTTGAAGTCAAAAACTCAAAATGAATCGAATGGAATCGGGAATTATTGTCTGATTGCTTAGTCCTTGCTAAGTAGGAGACATAGAAAATACCTCTTCATATTGATATAAGTTGATGGGAGACATGGAAGTTGGTTAAAGAAATATGCTTGCAATGAAGGGGAAAAAATAAATCTTGCGGGCAAGTCTTTTCCTGGTCTTTTAGCTAAAAAGTGAAACAAAGCAGCAGACTGGTGGGGCTTGAACTGGCCTATTCGTTTCAGCATTTCCCTATCATCCTTACAATTCGTACAAGAATATATTTGTAGAAAAACAAGAGTGACATAGTGGTAGATCATAACCTCACTTTCATCAGCAACAGTTGGTCATCCCCAGAAAAGACTGAAAGAATTACAATTTATTTCTCTGAGCTGAGAAAAGCTGGAAAATTAAGTATATCTTCAATAATGCGATCTTGAAACATTTTCACATCGATGCAATTTCTCTCTTTCTTCTCCTAAATAAAGCCAAGAAATGCCGTTATCATGCCACCAAGACTTTTTTGCATTGTTGCTTCCATAAGTTTTCCACTCAACTCTGTAACAATGCCTTGTTGATGTCATCTTCCTGCAGGGCATATATTTTCCAAGCCTTCATTCATGCCGTTGTGAAGCCAAAATACTAAGTCGGCTCCCACGCAGATGCATAGAAGTAGCAGAGTTTGATCAGCACTGTTATTGCTGCGCTGCCTATATTTTCCTTCCTGGATAACTCCTTTATTATACCATGTAAGCTGCAACAAATCTGTTTTTTTTTTTTTGGTATCACTAGAAGGATGTTCCATTGTACATGCGGAAAGGATGTTCTCATCTGACTATCACATGGGGTTTATAAATTGCTTCAGACTATTCCTTTGTGAAACAAGAAGAAACATAAACGTTCGTCTATCTTATTATTGTTCCAGTGGTTGATTCTCCCCAGTCCCCACTGCGCTGTTACGTTATATCTTTGCTCATGTTGTTTGAAAATGACTGGCTGCAGATCTTTATTTCTGCTTGAAATTGAACTGCCGGCAGTTGACTTCGTGTGGCTTGTGTTTTTAATGCTCGAATATAGTATATAAAAAAGAGAGATGTTACAAAAAGGTGTGAACTTGTTTCTGGCCGTCAGTTCAGTTGCTACGCTTTTGTGAAGTGTCAACAGAAGAGTTACCTGCACCCAGGGGACTTGTCTCTCTGATGTTACAGAATGTAGGATATCCACACGCAGTTTCCACTCACATTATCCTTTTGTCTCTTCAACTTACACATCACAATAACCTTTCCCAAAATCAGCAAGTATAACAGAGCTCCTGAAACTGCTCTCTTTCCTGAGCACCAAAATGCTGTCAGGTATTCAGACCGCTACAGATAACCGCCCTGCCCGTAGCGTTGTGTAGCTAGTCCCGAAAATAGTTTGGCTCGTGCTCGTCGTGCCACTCCAAGACTCAAATCCGCAAAAAAGTGAAGGCTCCACTAAAGAAAAGTTCTGGTGATTAGGTCAAAAGATGTGGCCGTGGAAGCAGGAGGAAGCCCGCTCGAAGAAGTGATCGCCCCACCACAAGAAAGCTTTACGTGATCGTCGAGTACGGAGTACGTGCCCATATCGCCAACTGGCACCGACGCGCGAAAAATAAAGACCCTAGACATCCCCAGCTTACGCTCAAATAAGCGGCGCAATAGGTAAACGTGCACAACACTGGCTGCAACTAGGGCAGCTGATTCGAAGAGTGCCTTGTGAATAGCCCTCCGGCTCATGCTCTCGTTTACTGCATCACAATATCAAAGGAACGCGTCTAACTTTTAGCCACAAAAATACATGCTTAGATGGTAGTGTCAATTTTGCACCAGAAGATTAATTAACTAAGTCATGGAAAATAGTAGTAATCACCTAGTACTCCCTTGATGCAAAACAGTAGTACTAGCTTGTGTATAACAGGCTAAATTCAACAAGGAAGTTGCATGCTGGCTAGCTTCAGCACTTTTTGAGTTAATTTATTCTGCATTATTATTGGCTACAACCCTGAACTAGTATTAGGGTTAATCCGGTACATGCCATCACAATTTTTAAAAATGTGAGACATGTCATCGTGGCCCACATGTCATTGAAATAGATCCCC
>BCLF01000008.1:3684936-3719171 GCA_001602275.1 Zoysia japonica | reverse complement strand
TTTTTCTCAGATCTTTTACGAGATCTTTTGCGGCTTCTATTTTTCTTTCTTTTTCTTTCTTTTTCGCGGTTCTTTCGCGGAGCCCTAGGCGTCCGCCACAATGTAGCCCGTGGCTACAATTTTTCATTCGGATCTTTGCTCGCGGATAGGGTTCCGGCGAGTTTTTCCATACTCGTCGGGATCTACTCCTAGATCTGGCTCTGATGCCAATGATTGAATCTCTTCTCTGGGTCTAGGAGTGTAGATCCGAGAGTTTCCGTGTCGAGATTAGATCTGTGGTTCGGAGGTGGTCAATACCTTCGGATCCGGTCGCCGGAGTCGAGGAAGACGATCCGGCCATCTGCCCTTTGTCGGTGCGGTCCTCTGCGCTTGGGCAGCGTCGGTCGGTGAAGAGGGCAGTGGCGTTGGAGTCACGGCGACGTCGTCGATCTCTCGGTGGCGGTGGTCGTCGTGGCGGTGGCGCTTCCCGTCGACACAGCGCTCCCTCACAGATCGGGTTTTGAGATGTCGGTGGGGTGCGACGGTACGGATGAACTTAGGTCATGAGTTTCGGCCGGCCCTCCACCTCTATTTATTGTGGCGCTGGCGACAGGGGCCCACCAGCCATAATGGGCTGGACGCCCCCGATCAGGGCGCGATTAGGTCAAGGGCCCATTAAAGCCGTTGAGCCAAAACGGGTGGAGATCAATTTCTAACACAACTGAGCCTCGGAAACATTGTCCTAGAGAGACCTTGGATCTCAGTAAATACTGATCCTCCATGCGGCCCCTCTTGAAAGGTGTATTTTCTATTTTGAATTAACTTCATTACGAACTTCATAACAGAGCAGTCTTTCGAATTAACTCCCAGGCACAACAGAATCAGGTGGAACGCACGGATTCCATATGCATTTCATATGAAACAGGTGAAATATCACCCAAAAAAAAAACAATAAGGTAAAAGAAGATACGACAAGCGAGAATAGAAGTTAGATTCAAGCTGAAAGTACGAAGACCAATCACAACCTTTCTTACAGACATTCAATAATATATACAGATAAGATTACCAAACCACTAGGGAGCTGAGCTCTTCTGTTATTTTTGCTTAGAACACCAAACAGGAAGGACATCAGAACTGAAGCGCTTACAGGTGGAAACAACAGAGATGCAAGTAAGAAAGCACAAATGTATATCCTAGGTGAAAGTGCAAGCGCAGAGTACACAAGGTTGCTTCTTAACTGCTGGTACCCAACATTCCCGATTCGCAGAGTCAGAAGGAGGTGCCATTTGCTAGTGAGTTCCACTGGTAGCACCATGGACACTGCTAATGGACCCCCAATGAAATTCTCCAGTTCCCATCTGTACGGCCATGCTGTCCATTGATTCTGAGGTCCCACTCCTGTGACCCCAACTTGATCGCCTCGAATGCATGCCCGCCCTACCTTCCATAAACTCTGGGGTTTCTCTGCTCATATCTGGGGATGCGTGGGTTATTCTTCCTTCTTTCTCATCTAGCAAGCCCCCCAAACCAACTTCCAAGTCTCTGATGTCAGCCGCTGATCGAGGTTCATCCCATGATATTGGTTTTCTACCCAGTTCAAAATCTCCAATAGGTTTGCCCATGTTCGGACTCATGAAACCCCTTGCTGGTGCACGAGCTTGCTGTAAGCCTTGATCTACTGGGACCCTAGCTCGGAAGTTGTTCTTTGAAGGAGGGACTGCAGTGCAGAAGATCACCAGAAAGTTGTTCACGATTCCTCTGTTGTAAGGATTGGCTCGCTGATCATAACGATACCTGAAGTTCTCATAGGTTGTCTGCAAAGAGAGGGAAAGGTGATTACCAAGTATACCACCATGCTTAAAACCATATTACAAAGCTGGATGGTACCCCAACCTGGTTCGTGCTCATCAGGTAGAAATGGAACACGGATAGACCACCCACAAACCACACACATATGAAGCAGTAGATGATCAGAACGATTGATGCTGGAGTCTTCAGCATGGCCTTCCAAATTGATGAATGTTCTGCATCTCTGATTTTGATTATGTATACCCAGCAGAAGCCAAATACATAGAGGCAGAGTAATGTCGTTGAGAATACAAACATATAGAAGAAACGATAATTGCGCTGCAGCAGAGAATAAACTATTGTCAGCCCTGAACAAGGAAATTGTTGTTAAGGTCTTAGAGAAGCACCCCTGATGCCTCAAAATAACTATACTGTATACCATAGTAAACTATGTCATGCATTATGATACTTACCAATCCTATGCATTGCCCAACCCATGGACAGTGGTGATCAAAACGCTCCACACAGTTATTACAGATAGAACAGTGTGAACATCGAGGTGGGCGGTACAGCATGCACGTATCACAGTACTTGACCTTCACAATTACTCCATTTACGATGACATCCTTCGTCCGTGGCAAACGCAACTGTTGTGGGGTCTGACCATTTCCATCGTTCATGTCAATGGCTTCAGGTTCAGGAGGATGGGTGTTACGAGGCACTATACCAGGATCTCTCCCAGAGGTTAGAAGCAGCAGCGTCAGATCCTGGAAAACAAAAGGACAAGGTTCAGTGACAGAAATAAGTATAACAAGTACACTTTCATGTCAACAGAATAATTCTCTCACGAAGCACACAAAACAAAAAAAAAAGGCTATTGAACTAAATAGTGGCAACAATGGAAAGTCAGAAAAGTATTTGCTTTGAAGCTTTGCAATCACAGTTAAGTATCCAGTTTATAGCAAGCACACATTGGCCCTGTTTGGGAATGATTCTCTCAGCACACTTAAATTTTAATCTAAGCGAAGATTTTCTCGCTTTTCGCTTTTTGTAGTTCAAATCTAAGCGAGGCGTTTGGTGGGATTATCACTTATTTTGACTGGTAAACTGCTTATAAGCGGAACCAAACAGGGCCATTATATTTCTAGGCCAATATTCAATCAGTGCACTACTTGAAAATTTTGGACAAAAAAAATATTATCAACGAAAAAATGACCTAATAACATTTCATCAACAAACTAAAGAAGAAAGCTGAAATCATCCCAGGTAACACAATATGCTCCAGTCTGTTACCACACTTCCTATTTTTCCATTATCTTCAGTTATCATGTTTTTATGCAAGAGAGCAGGGCTTAACTGCCAACATGCACTAACCAACCAGAAAAGCTGGCTAAGAATGCATTAAAATAGTTTACAAGTAAAAAGTACAGTACTTACATATATTGTGAAGACAATCACAACCACCATAACTGAAATTCCCCAATGATCAGGAAAGTCATTAATAAGATGTCTAGCCACAAATATACAGAAGACCACCACTGGTGCAAGAATGAGGAATACAGTGAGAAACAAGGACCTCACATCAGGTCCAAATATGAAACGGCCTTGCAACAAGAACTCCTGCAAAGAAAATCAAAGCTTCTATCAACATAACAACAACAACAACAATAACAGCAAGTGGTGGTAAGTTTACCAGAGAACCACCTAAAATAAATGGTGGCCTTTAGTACACATGTCAGAGTATGATTAATTATGTTCAGGAGGTGGTGAATAGAAACTGTTTCTGTTTAGTAAGGTATGTTACTACGATGTAAAGCATATATAGATGCCACTTAATATAGATGAATAAAATGCTCCCAAGTTGCCCATAGATGGATGCAGTTATCTTTATAGGCCAATACCATCAATCCTGTAATGAGTTAACCAAAATGGTAGACTAACACAACACCAGTTGGAGTATGTTGCAATCCCACTCAGACTAATAATTTCCCAACGAACCTGTCCCAGATGCTATAAATATAGATATCTTATGCGAAACCACTTATAAAAAATATATTAAATTGGAAAATGCATCTGTTTACACACAAATTAGTACCTACCACCGATCCATGTTTCATATTTCAACTCATGAGTCAACAGATATCTTCTGCGAAACCACTTATAAAAAATATATTAAATTGGAAAATGCATCTATTTACACACAAATTAGTACCTACCACCGATCCATGTTTCATATTTCAACTCATATGAGTCAACAGCTAGACACTTAGAGCAACTAACATATTATAATCACAAAAACTAGTATTTCTTGCCAAAATTGATCAATATACTACAGAGTACATATGTAAAAGGCAATCGTTTGTGTCAAATGTTTTTTGAGTTATGTTCAAGAAGAAGAATGTGTTAACTCTCTTAGTCTCAGTTAGCATTTTATTATTAAATCCAAAACAGAGTAACAGCTTTGAAAATTTCAAGATTTCAACCTGGATAACTTTTGCCTCTACTCAAAGTAGTAACACCTTGCAATGATGGAACCATGTTGATGTACAGCAGTATTGTTATGTTGCTTCATCTAAAACGATACTGTACAACACAACAAGCCTATATGTCAGGGATATACTGGGAAATAAGGCTGCATTGATTTTGTGATTTCTGAGTCTATCAACAATCTAGACAAGCACAGTTCAGCTACTGGCGCGATAGAAACAAATATTCCAGGGTCCAGCACAATTAGAGTAACCACCAGTCTAGAACCGCATCAGGGAGCATACATCTCGCAAAACCCTTGCTAATCGCCGTACGCGCCAGATCCAGATCCACAATTCATCAACACACTACAATCCAAAATAAGAAAGCTGGATAAAGTGAGGGAGAACAAGCGCTTACGTTGCTTCCCCGCCAAACTTGGTAAACCCTAGGCTGCTCGCCGGCGGCGCCGGCTCCCCCGCCGCCGCGGGACGGCGGCACGTACATCTCCGAATGCCCTCCTAGCCCCCCAACTTTAGCCTACACAGCCACCACCTCCGCCAACTCCTCAGCACAGACCGCGAGATCTCCGGTCAGAGCACGCCCGCCGCCGCCCGGAGCGGCACCTCCAGCGGCGAGAGGACGGATGGAACCAACGAGCAAAAGGTGCTCTGTGGCGGCGGCCGCCGATGCAGAACCGCGGAATGGGTCGAATGTCGAAGCGAAACGGGGAGGGTGGGTGGTGATGGCCTGATGTGACGAACCGGGGGAAGTCTTCCTCGAGCACGGGCCGGAGGAATGCCGCTGTAGGGTACACTTCGGTGTACGCCTAGCAGCGGGTGAGGTGACACCGTGTCGGCAGCTGTGAGCCCAGAAAATTCAAGTGGCAGTGTCGAGCCTACATGGCAGAGACTGAGGCTCCAGTGGGGTCGCGGTCGCGTTCGTTAACGGGTGAAGTTGTAAAACATTTTTATTTATTTTGTGAGATGAGAGGAGAGGATATTCCGGGAGCGCTGGGTTGGAATGTGGAGAAGGATTGTTAGCCGCCGGAGACTGCTGCTGTGCCAGTAGTAGGAGCAGCCGAGTAGGTGAACGGCGGAGCGCCCGGAAATGGGTCAACCTTTTGACCGGAATTAGCAGCTAATCTAGTTAGTATACTGTACTACTCACAAGAATTAGTACCAATATACTCACTCTGTTCTTTAATTGATATCGTCGTTAACTTTTAAATTCAACTTTAACCGTTTATTTTATTCAAAAAATTTGCTCGAATGTGTAAATTTTTAAGTTGAGATTCAAATAACTCTAATAATAAATCAAATTATATCAAAAATATATAAAATTTATAAAAAAAATTAATAAAATAAATAGACAAAGTTGAATTTAAAAGTCAACGGGGATATCAATTAAAAAACAGAGGGAGTAAACACTAAGCCCCTTTAACGTGAAAAAAAACCAAAAAAGGAGCTTTGAATGTAGTTTTCAAAACACTTCACATTTTCTTATTTTTTTAATTTTCGTGTTTAACTTCAAAACAATTTACTATAAAATAGGACAAAAAGAGTACATAGATATTATTATAAAAATTAAAGTTATTCATATAGTCCTACTAGTACTACTTGTCAACAAATATTTTTTTATGAAGCACTCATCGACAAACGCCGCTATTTTGCGGTTGCCGGCAACATCTACGAAGACACTGATGTTTAACTAGAACAGTTCTTTGAGATTTCCGATTCGACGAGTTGATTTGATAGTTGTACATACAAAAGTTTGAAATGAATATTGCCTTTCAATTGAACCTCGTGGTCTAGAGAATATTTGGGTTGGTGCTTAACTTTTTCACGCTTTAATTTAGTTGTGCCACATATTTTTTAAGCTGTGTTTGGTTCACTGACACAACTACAACAAATCGCACTTTTACAGCACTCTATCTTATATATTATATTTTTATTTTGTTGCTAATTTTATCACATTTATGACTAAAATTTTGCTACCATACCTTTTTTAGCCGAACACTTGATTAATCTTTGATGTGGTAAGGTTAAGACACCAATCAAACAAGCCCCTACTCTTTCTCATCAATGACTTTTAGTTCCCGTTTGAAATGTGGAGTTTTCTGTTTCTTTAAATTTTTTTAAAAAAATTTAATTGATGCTTATGAAATTCCTGCGTTCCAAATAAGACCATACACATTTTTTTTAAACACGCACACTTCATCATCATATTCATAATCACCATCTTATCTTCCAGCTATCCAATGTAACCTCGGAGCTAATTTCCTGTCCATTCATCTCTGGATGCCGTCTAGTAAACGGACCCAAGCATTCATTAGGCGATGTCGGTGGTCAGATGATTACGCGTGATTAATTAGTAGGCCTCCAATCGTTGCTTGGACGTGGTTCCAAGTTTTAACATGATAACAGGTGGAACATCCCCGTGCATGTATTTGTTCTCTCGTTCGTGACGGGGAACATGCCGTGCGATGCGTTTGTCACGCACCTCTTTAAGTTGCCGGCGATTACCTGCCGGGCCTGAATTTGCAAGTAGAGAAGAATTACAAGGGAAAACCAGCACTTGCTTTTGCTAGTCCCCGACCGAGCAAAAACGGACCCGAGGCCTTTCAGGCGACGAAGCGGAGGTTTGCCGGCAGCGGTCGATCTTCGGCCGTGCACTCGCAAGGGGCGACGCGACGGAGAAGAGCGAGCACATGCAGGTGGCGGTGGCGGTGGTGGATACAGGAGTGGAGCGGGCAGGGAGGCTCTGACCGGCTCTGGGTAAGCGTGATCGATCAAGCAAGCTTACAAATCACCATAAATGCGTCATTAAGACAAGAAGGTGTCTGTGCCCATCAGCCCCCAGCCAACCCCATCGCCCCTCCTCGCTCCTCTCTTACTCCAGAGAGAAGCAGATACAAGTAGAGAGAGACCACTAAACGCTCGAGAGAACAGTGCAGAGCTCTACTCCGCCACTTGGGATCCACCCACCCTTCTTCCTCCTCTCCCTGCTCAAGCATGAGCCGCCATGACGGGCGCCATGCTCCCGTGAGCAACGAGAAGAGGAGATCGATCAGCAGGGGATAGGTAGCTAGTGTTGTGGAGGAGGAGCGCCGCCGGTACCTGCAGGGATGTACAAGAACCAGCTGCAGGAGCTGGCGCAGAGGAGCTGCTTCACCCTGCCGTCGTACGTGTGCACGCGCGAGGGCCCCGACCACGCGCCGCGCTTCCGGGCCGCTGTCACCTTCAACGGCGAGACCTTCGAGGGCCCCAGCGGATGCACCACGCTCCGCCAGGCCGAGCACGCCGCCGCCGAGGTCGCCCTCGCCAGCCTCGCGCTGCGCGGGCCCTCCACCTCCCTCGCCGCCCGGGTCCTCGTAAGTCGTCGTCAGCTCCTTTCTCTTGGTCTGCTGCTAGCGGCGTTCCGTGGTCGTGATGATGTGATCTTGTTTTGTTGCGTGCAGGATGAGACGGGGGTGTACAAGAACCTGCTGCAGGAGACGGCGCACCGGGCGGGGCTGAAGCTGCCGGCGTACACCACGGTAAGGTCGGGTCCGGGACACTCGCCGGTGTTCTCGTCCACCGTCGAGCTCGCAGCGATGAGTTTCGCTGGGGAACCCGCCAGGACCAAGAAGCAGGCCGAGAAGAACGCCGCCATGGCCGCCTGGTCCTCCCTCAAGCAGAGTAAGGAGTCAACCCCAGAGGCCACCTAAATTCTGTGTTTGCAATAGCAGATCTTCACGACTCACACTGAACAAAACGCTGCCATTCTCGCAGTGCCGGAGGCGCGCAAGGATCCTGTTGGTTCCGGCACCGGCGTCGAGGAGCAGGAGCACGTGATCGTCGCCAGAGTGCTCGCCGCGCTCAAGTCGCGAGACGACGAAGGCAAGCTAGCGCATTCTACCAAGCACTGCGGCACCAGCGCTTCTCCCTCCGCTCTTCCGAAACCGCCGCTGTACAGACACCAATGGCGTCCTAGGAAGAGCCCTGCTCCGCCTTCGAGGACGGCGGCCCTGCACCCGCTTGCCGGCCCCAAGATACTGCCTCCCCTGCACCAGCTGCATCAACCAGCGTCGAGCTCCAGGGACGCCGCGGCGGCCGAGCTGGTGCGGCTGATGGAGAGGGCCATGGTAATGAACAACAGGGCTGACGCAATACCGCCGTCGCCGTGCTACTACGCTCCTGCCTCGGCGTCATATCACTACGGCGGCGCGTCGAGATCCTTCGCCACTGGCGGGTTCCACGCGCCGGCAGTGAGCGTGCGATCTGTTATCCCGGTGTGCGCCGCTCCTCCGCCGCGGCAGCCACCACCGGCTAGGAAAGAGGAACGCAGTGGCCCAGCAGCAGGAGCAGAGGCTGGCAAGAATGTGTGAAAACTACAGTGGAGGTTCTCTCCTCGCAGGCGAATTTTGATCGCAACTCTCTGTGCCGGAGTTCTGTTTCTGGTGGTTCAACCGTGATCGATCAGATTATCACAACGGCATTGGTGCCCTTGTGGACATGTGATATAGCTGTACTACTATGCTGTGCTACGGCTTCAGTAGAAGCCATTGCTCGCGCGATAAGCATCTCCTGTCAATTTCACGAACTCACATCTCTTCCATGGCTGAACTTTGTGTTCTTTTGGAGTACTAGTAGGTTATTTTTTAAAAATCAAAGCATTTGTTTGCAAATCCAATACTCCTACTACTAAGCATGAAATGCTCAGGTACGATTAGAATGCTCGCAAATCGATTCATGCAGTTGGACTGGACATGGGCCGAAGAAGGCTGTCCCACGTGTTTGGGATTCAGAGTTTATATGACGATGCTGTGACTGCTGAATGTTAAGCAAACGGAGGGCTGGATCCACTCCTCGGCGTCCTCGCTTGCATCCTCCTCGCGCTTCAAAGAAGGGGCTGCCATGGCGAGATCCGCAGTTCCGCAGGGAAGACGAAGGAGGATAGAGGGAGACGACGGACTTCTGGTCACGCTCCCTCCGTCTCGAGACATTAATGGGCAAGCACAGGCATTTATTGCCTCATCAGAGGGAGGGCCAACGGCAGAGCGATGAGAGAGAGTGGCGGGGGAGGGAGAGCTGACAGGCACGATTTAATGGAGGTCAGTGGCCATTTACTGGGCTCTGTCGTCCCCCATCAATGCTCGCATCGGCATGCGACCACACAGAGAGATGAAACACGCCCACCTCGTTTCAAATGATCCGAAATGGAACGGTAGTTAAACCCTTCCGTAATCATCCTGGTGCGGACGTATCAGCCGCTTGTTGATCCGAGATCGGAGACGCCGTCGGCCGGCGGGCGAACGCATTTCAAGTTTTCAATCAACATCTCACGAAGAATCCGAGATCCGCACCCGATACGCGAGCCCGCCCCGCACAGTCGACGCCTCGGCACAGGGGCCGGATGTTCCTCCACACCAACCCAGTTCACAAAAACCCTTCAAAACTAATCGGTTTTCGCGGTTTTTGTTTTACAAATCGGTCTATTTTCGTTTTAAAATTTTAAAAAAATTTGAAAAAATTCGGAATATCGAAAACCGATAAAACCGGTACCGATAAAATAGATGAGTTTTAAATTTTGAAATCTGGTACGGTAGCAAAATGATAAAATCGGCTGGCTTACCGGTAAAACCGCTCGTTTTATCGATGAAACCGATCGATCTAGTAAACTGTTCAAATTTTAAATTTTTTATTTAAAGTCATTTTTAACTGATTTTTTTGATTTTCACGATTTTCGTTAAATTAGTCTGTCGAGTGCAGCCGGCGACCGGCTCCGCGCCAGCACCGAGAAGAAGCTCTCTCTCCGTGGACGGAGGAAACGTGCTCATGAACCGTGTCGTCCGGCCGTTTTTAGGCGACGGTTCTGCAGCCTCACCACTCACCATATCTGCGAGCCTTGGCGAGAGGTACCTCGGCTGACCGCACAGATTGAGCAACGGGAGAACCCGCACCGCGTATAACAGCACCGCGTTAATGGGCATTACCTGCGCTGCCTCTCCCTTTCCGTGCAGCAGAAACTTCGGCAACCAAAAGCAATTAAACCCCGGTTCCGTTCGCCACCGCCTCATCGAGACTGTTTTGCTGGTCTGCGTCTTCTCCCGGTCTGAAGAGTAGTCCGGCCGCCGTTAATGGAGACCTGCTGCGCTGTGGCGCCGCACACCATCTCTGAACGTTTGAACCTCACATCTCCATATCCCGCCAGCGGCAGAGAATCAGAATCGTTCGAGTGTTCCTTTTGTCCCCGCCTTCTCCAGCGCGACGTGGCGCCGGCGATCCGCGAATTGATGGGAGCTTGCCTTGCGATCGACGGAGTGATGAGTATAGGGCCATGGCGGCACTAATTAATTCGATCTGCGCGAGCATTTACCAGCCAGAAAAACAGTATTGACACCCTCCTTGGACCTTCACAGGGCAAGGCTGCACACATCTTCTGCGGATCTACATCAAGTGTCTGGTGTACACAACTCAGATCTGCAGATCCAACGTGACCACGAACGGTGCAACCGATCGCTGCGCCAAGTGACAGTCACAGTCTCACGGCATCAAGTCCAGAATCTTGGGGACATTCCTTTCAGCAAGGCAGTGCAAGGAGCCGCGAGCGGTGCGAGTCCTTCCTTGCCTGCAACCTCCTGTTCTTCTACTAACAACGCGAACAAAAGAGACGAGGAAGCATTCCTTTCAAGAAGGCGGCCTAGGTGTTATGCGTTGAACGACGCAGGTTACTGGCGCCATCGAGGAAGGCCCTAGCGGTAGAGGAGGAGGGCACGGGGAAATTGAGGAGACGAGGCGGCGAGGGTTCGTTCAACATAAAGCCCGATCACAGTGAAATGCGAGAAAAATCACTCTGGATATTGTCTCTCTTGAGAAGGATGGACCTCAAATGCAGCCCACGAGGCCACGAATGAGGCTGGCGGGCCGTCGAGGAGCTGATACACTGCGACTAAGGTTGAAGCCGAGCACTCACGATGATCAGCAAGTGAGAAGGACCGCTGAGAAGTCTGAGCGAGCGTAGCCTGATCGTGATTCAGGCACCACGTCAATACTAGCGCCTACAATTTGTCTCGCACCAATTCTTTGCGAACCTCCTCCTCTCTGAATGTTCATTTCATTCACTTCCTTTCCGTCAGAGAAGCAGAGAACAATCCTGCGAGACTTGCGAGACTAGCATAACGGGTAAAACTAATGGAACCAATGATGATTCCCTATCTCTTATCACGTCGACGGATGATCAATGGTAGTTTGAGCCCGAAGCAACGAAGCAACCTCTCTCGTCTTCACTTCCTCGTGGACTCATAAGTCACAAGGCGGCTCGAATATTGCAGATGACCTGGCACACATGCAACCACGGAACACGTGCTCTGCTAGCACCAGTCCACTCCGTATAACAAAACACAACGGATCGATGTCATTAGCGAACGCTCCCATTCTCCTCCACGGCCATCATCACCACCTGGAAATCTGGAATCATGGCTTACTCTCTTCAGACCCATGCAATTACTGTTCCGCGCGCAAGACTGACTACTAGCGTCGTCGTCGATCGATCTGCGACCTCGCTTTGCTTCGGATTCGAGATCGGGGCACGCACATGGTGGCGGCACTGTTTGTGCCTGGACCCCCCTTCTCGCCAAACTTGCAACCACTCGTGGCGATGCATGTGATGTGAGATCAGGAGAACGAAAAGCTAGCTCCTTTGCATGCATCTTCCGGGTGCGTTCATTCATTCGTGCCGCATGCATGCGAGATTGGGAGTCTGGGAGAGCGAAACCAAAAAGCGAGACGCTTCACATCATCTTGCGCGCGCCTGATCAATTGCGCGGTAAGCATCGTTGTTAGCATGAAGCAATGTTGTGATCGTTCCTGCGCGTGCAAAAATGCAGAGGCCGGTCTTAGCCGAAACTATTTTCATTTTTTTCCCTGTAGAAGAAAGTAGATTCAGGAAAACAAATCAGTCCAGCCAGTTAATAAAGTTCATATATTCTACTAGCTTTATCTGAATACCTAGTAATACAGTATGTAACACGTCCTAAACTCCTAATCATACCAAGGAGTAGTGGAGCTCGAGCAGGCTCGTTTAGAATATGTTGAGAGGTCATGTCGGGTGGTAGTAAAAGGCATAAAAAACCATTGGGCAGTTCCCTGGTCCTCCAACCTATTACTAGTTGCTTAACCGGGGACAGAGGGCATCAACCTAACCCTCGCTTTTCCTACTACTATAATGCTTTGATTCGATGGGGGGCCTTCTTTCTCCGTCCCAATAATTTCCCGAGATTTATGCCGAACGCAGCGTCGTTGCTTGGTCCCATGGGCAACGGCTCGCCACATGCACACGCATCGCACGCACGGGGTCTGCAGAGAGGCACCCGCACTCCAAAGGCATTGACGGTGCGCTGCATCTCTTGTGTCCCCGGCCGCCCGGACGGCCGGCCTCGCTCGGAACGAAAGCAACCCGGGCCCAAGTGCAGCTCTTCTCTTATGATCAGACACTGCGTCACTGAAGGGCTGCATGCCATGGCGATCAGGATCAGCTACCATTGAGTGACGCGCGCAGTCTGATAAGAGAAGCGTGTCAACTAGGCTTAACCTTTCAGTAATGGTGATAGTAACCGACCGATGTATAATCTGACGACACTGTTCACATCTGCACACATGGGCGACGGATGGGTCGATGCACGGGTTTCCGAGTTCCTACGTTAGTGTATTGTCGGCTAGCTTGTGTTTGAGGAAATGTACGACGTCCGAGCTAATAACCCCTCGCCCTCCCTTTCTCTGCCTATGATTGATCTTTACCTACTGCCTATACCTTTCTTGCTTGCTTGTTCTCTGCCGCCATCTCCGAACACTTGCTGTTTGTTTAAGGAATAGATAGACATGGCCTCAACCCTCAAGCGACCTGAGATGACAGCCCTGCTGGACTGAACTTTGCGAGGCAGAACAGATGCCCTCCTAATCCGCTTGCCCCCCAACCATGGCTGCTTAGAACACGCTCAATGTTTCACGGAACTCGGTCGAGCCGCGCCGATGGCGACAGGCGACAGGAAATCGACGAGAAAACCGCGCTCGCAGCTACGAAATAGGGTTGGGTTGGTTTTGTGCCTCCTACTTCTGGTCCGGCGCTGCCTGCCCTCCTGATGATGCCAACCATGTGTTTGTCCAAGGGTATCCTGTCAACATTTCGCATGATTGCATATGGTGCCTCCTGTGCATGCTTTAATCTGCTTGGGAGGGTTGAAGGGGACCTGTTGCTTGGGGAGGCCAACTTTAGCCTGACCCTGTCCCCATTGCTAAAGTGTGACTGGAAGCAACCACAACATTAATCCCATTTTGTTATGCAGGTTCTTTTGACGAGTGAAAAGTGAACAAGATGAGAACTTGAATACTACTAGATGCTGTACATATATTCAGGCTCTACCTCTGCACCTTTGTCACAATTTTGCGGTACGAAGTTACAAGTTCAGAAGTTTGAGTAGGCAGTAACACTGGACAAGTTACCCTTGCACGGCAAAACTGACCTTTGTGCAGGTCGCCCAATTTGATTGGAGCAAGGCAAGCAACTCCACAAGTATCTCCATCGGAGGGATTCTTATCGATCCAGACACGCGTTTGTCAAGGTAACGGCGACAGGACGATCAATTTTACCGCCCGGGTTTTGACGTCATCTTTCTTCGGACGAGACGTGCTTTGACGTCGTCATTACGCGCTGGTTCTTGCGTGCCTTGCCTTCCGAATGGACCTCGAGAACTGTTCCTCCATTCCGTGTAGCTTTTCTTCTGCTGATGCCGGAAATTTGAGAGGGCGAACAAAATGGATTTTTTGGTACCTGAAAATCTACATAAAAGTCAAGCATTAGATTACGCACAAGTACACAGAGAATCTTTCATTTCTTCAGAAGAGACGCAACGAATACTGAACGTACGTATTGTACCGGGGCAACTGAAAATTCAGCGGCTGATAACTCCATTTTTTTCCCCTGACAGTGACGTCGAAAATATCTGGCACCGTGCGTGGACCAGGAAGCCCCTCAGGTTCAGGGATTGGTGTTTGGAAGGAGGAGGCAGGAAGTAACTAGGAGGAGTACTTAAGGCGTCAAGCAAGGCTCAATAGAGCTGCAAGAAATGCCCGTGGTTTGCACGATTAATTATCATCAGAAGCAAGCGCTAATGATTCCTTCCAATCCAAATCAAGGAGTATGTTAAGCAGACAGGTCATCATTTAGCACGCACAACACATGGCACAATAATCAACTGAGCTCTCACCTCTGCAGCTCTGCCAAGTAACGCGGGGATGACATCGATCTCATTCAGTTTATTCAGTTCTACTGGCTATCATTATGCCGACCTGCTGACGAATTTGTATTACCAATCAGACAAGGAAATTTCTCCAAGCTCAGTACGAATTTAAACTAACAACTCCATTGATGTCTGAACAAGAGTGAGATTGGCTTCAATTCGCAGTTAAGCTTGCATCGTTTTCAGTTGGTGCTTTAGTTTAGTTTTTTTTTTTTTTGCCCCCGGTTGCTTCCATTCTGCACTTTGCGAACGTTCCAACTTCAAAATTTAAAAAGATCGGTGAACAAGAAAGGATCTTGTCGAGTTCCTGAAGGAATCATGCTATTTAAGCAAAGGGCAGAGGCAGGATGGAGTCCGCTTCACGCCGCAGGGCATCCTATAAATTCCCCTCCTTTTCTTCCCGCTCCACTCATCAAGCCCATCTGTCTCCTCTCTCTCTCTCTCGCCTGTGCCTGTCTTCCCCAACTATACAGCGTCAGTGCTAGAGTCTGTGGATTAGCTGGAGGGAGAAGAGTCTACCTGTTTAGCGCCAAACAGCAGATACAATGGAGTGGCCAGTAGCAGCGGCGAGGGACGGGGAGGCGCCCAGGCAACTGCCGCCGGGGTTCCGGTTCCATCCAACTGACGAGGAGCTGGTGGTGCAGTACCTCCGTCGAAAGGCGCTGTCCCGCCCGCTGCCGGCCGCCGTCATCCCAGTCGTGCACGACGTCGCAAGTCTCGATCCCTGGGACCTCCCCGGTGCGCGCGCGCGCTTTGTTCATGATTCGAGCTGCCATGCCCTTGCATGCGTCGCATTACATGTCGAAACGAACGGAAATAATGGAAGCTTCTGAGAGACTGAGTGTTGTTTCGTGTGTTCCATTGGCATATATGCAGGGGCGCGCGACGGGGAAGCGTACTTCTTTAGCCTGCGGCGAGCGCGGGCGACCGACGGAGGCCGCAAGAGGAGAGCCTGCAGCGGGTACTGGAAGGCCACGGGGAAGGCGAAGCCTGTGTTCCTGCAGGGCTCCGGTTGCGGTGGAAAGCGGTACCTCGTCGGCGTCAAGACGACGCTAGCCTTCCACCGCGTTGCATCGTCGTCATCACGGACCTCCTGGGTCATGCACGAGTACCGCCTCGCTGTGCCCGGCCGCGTGGCCGAGCAGAGGAAGCACGCAGGCCAGGTGAGAAACAGAACCCACGGATTCACAGTGTCAGACTTGAGCAGAGTTGCCGTGATCGCTGCACAACTAGTGTCGAGTCTCAGCTCATTGCATTGCTTTAAAAATAGAAGTATATACAAATTTTAAGATTCATGAAAACTTTTATTATCAATGATCAGCAGTACGTAGTGGAGTAGTAGCTAGGTTGTTCAAACTCAGCCTAATTTCAAAATTAAATCTGAACCGGGAGAAGAAATTTCCCCTTCTTTGGCAATTTCAGGCTGCGACATCTTAACAGTGACCGCCAAGTACAGGCTTGCGTTCCGTTTGCTCTCTTCATCCTGTCAGTTTCACACTGACTGCACTGCACAAAAAAGTCAGCCACTAGAATCGTGCGGATACGCGAATATTTGCATTGCATGTCATGAAAAGTCGTTAAAATTTGCACGGCTGTGCTTGTTCCGAAAACCGTTTCCTATGCTGACGTGGTAATGACTCTGCAGGGCTGCACTGCTCATCCAGGACCGGGAGAGTGGGTCGTGTGCCGGGTCTTCCTGAAGAACGGCCCGAGAAGAAGGCCCGCAGGCGAAACGCCCGGCAACCTCGCCTATGCTGCGCCGCTGCGCCACCAGAGCACCGGCCGGCTGCCTCTGTTGCTGTCGTCGTCGTCGCCGCCTCAGGCGTCGTCCTCGAGCTGTGTCACGGGTGTTACAGAGATCTCAGAACAAGACGAAGTCGATAGTGGCAACAGCGTGAGAGATGCTCCATCCGCGGCCTTCCGAAGAGAGGCCTAAGCGTACGCTCGAATTCCCAAAGTTTTTCCGCTCCCCACTCTTTCTCAGCAGCCTGTGCTTTTGCTGGTACCACCATGTTACGATGAGTCGAGCCTGTGCTTTCTGCATCAGGTAATCAGGTTCAAGGGAAGTTCAGCTCAAGAGAATCATGAAAAAAAATTATGAATTATCCTAATATTATAAAATAACTGCGCCCATGTATATCAATGTAACTTGTAAGAAACCGTATTAGGAAATGTAATCTGAATTATTCAGAAGCAGCAGTTGCCTACAAGCACTGGGCTCTAAAGGCCTTTTGGACAAGCCGTTCTTCTAGCCCTCCATCGACTTGAGCCAGGCCACTGCTTTAGGGCTACTGGGCCGGCTGCGTCGACGATTTGGACCAGGCCGTAGCGATTAGTAATCTCGCCACACGCGGCGGGCCTTCCTCTGAAAAGCGCGCTAATCAAGACGCTTTTCCTTTCCTTTTCAAACCCTGCAGCCAATTCCAATGAAGAAGCTTTTCAAACCTCTCAATCTGTATAGGAGTAGTTTTTACTGAGTCACTAAATATGTTTACCTCTTCAGAATGTATATTTTTTTGATTTAATTATATTTTCAGATTAAAATATTCCTTTTCCTCCATGTCGGACCAAAATGTCTTCGATTACTTGAGAATACATGTCTGATTTCGTAAAGCAGATAGAAGACCAAACCTTGCTTGCGTTGCTTGCCGCTTTGTTTATCGCATTCGCGACAAGGATCCCCCACCAACATGTTGGGCGCGTTGGACGCCAGCGGCGGCAACCTCCATCAGATAGCCGTACGAACGGCCAATCACGCACGCCAAAATGATTTAGTCAAAAGACCGGCCTTAATTGAGCACTGACATTGTGCCGGTAAGCATCAATATAACAACAGGAACATCTCCATCACCCTGCGAGTGATCAAGCTCCCAAACCCGTGAAACGAGGGCGCTGCAGCTGGTTGGCGTCGTATCCTGTCAAACAAAAAGGATGGGTTGAGTGAGTGACTCACAAACCCAAGGCGATATTTGCGTCAAATCCTTTGATTTTGGCAAACGCCCTCTTTGACCGGACACTGGGACACAACAACTCACATAAAAGAAATCATCATCAATTGCCGAAGGTTCGACGGCGAATTTGATCGCCAAACTTTTGGCAAGTGGTGGCAAGCAAAATGAACTAGCAAAGCATGGAGATGAGTTCGGCACGCCGAAGCTTCGGCAGCAACTAGGCAGTGTGTTTGCGTGCCACAACAGCGGCGTGGCCAGGTGTGGTGCATGGTGGTTTCAACCAAACACACCTTTGTGTCTCTTTTGAAACGTAGGATTTTCAAAACGTAAGAATAAGAAAATGTAAGATTTGAATTGGACATACTCGATCTTATGGAATGAAAAAATGTAAGAATTGCTCTGTTTGTATGCTTCACAGGAAAAATACAAAAAATTTATGATTAGATGTTCATTAGCAAGAGAGAGCAAAGAAAAGAGAAGAGAGCTCTATCCCTTGAAACTTTCAAAGGAATTTTAACAAGAGGTTAGACCTCATGATAGAATTCCTAATAAATGTGAAGAAAAATTTCTTATCCTCCAAAATTCCTATGAAGCAATCCTTTGTTTCAAAGGACACATATAAGATTTTTTCATTTCAATTGAATTCTTTCATTTTTCTCGTACAATTCCTTTGTTCAAAGGACCCCTTGGTTGACAAGCACAACGCAAAAGCATAGGCTACTCCTCCGGTTCTCGCCCCCTGCTCCCTTGGACTAAACAAGGACCGGAGCGTGAACCAAAGATTGATTAGAGAAGACAAGCAACCAAAAAAAAGTTGTATCATTAATTAAGGGCTCATTAAAACAGTCCGCAAACAAGTAAAGAAAGCGCACCAGTGCGCCCCTCGCGCTTGATCTCCGGAAAAGAAGAGCGAAAAAAAAAATCCCCGTTTCCGCACTCAGTGCCTCGTCTCGGCTCTCGTCAGGGAGAGCGCGCGGTGCGAGCTCCCCACCGCGCTTTTCTAGGGTTCCCGCGCGCCCTCGCCGGCGATCCGGGGCTCGATCCGGCGTCCGCCTGAACTGGGCCCGCCGAGGGTTGCGTGGGGGAGGCGGAGATGAAGTCGTCGCTGCGGAAGCTGCGGGGCTTCGCGCTGCAGCGGCACGAGCAGCGGGTGGACCGGGACCGCGGCCGCGGCCACTCCACCGCTGCTGTGGCGGCCGCGGAGGAGCTCCTCGTTGCTGCACAGGTGTGGTGGTGTTGTTCCCTTGCTTCTTTCCCTTTCGCTGCGTGGGGTCGCGAGTGAGCGGGTGAGTGAGTCGGCCGGTTAGTCTTACGCAGGATTAGCGGTTTCGCGTCTGGTTTCTGCAGCAGCTCGCGTGAGCCACGGCGTGTTGGATTCCGCGAGATTGGGTTTACTGGTTTGTTGATAATTCGGAGTTGCTGCGGCTGTTTTGCCGTCTGAGATGCATGAGAATGTCAGTGCTTGGATCTATGCTCCATTTCAGTGGACACTGATGGAGGCTGTTGGAATTCGAAGGGAGAGAGGGCTTGGGGTTTACTAGTTGATGATTACAGATTATCGTTTCTCGAATTAGTTTATGTAATTTTGTCAGAGTACTCTCTGATCTACCAGTATTGTGATGGTTTCATTAATTCCAACTCAACTTTATGTTTATTCTCGACGAGTTATATTTTCTCTGGTTGTGGTTGGGATACGTCCTATTTTATTTGATGAGGTGATAATCAGAGTCATTATGATGCATGTGCAGTGTCTCTGTGGAGGGAGAAAATGTGAGCATTTGTCAGGTTCCGTGATTAAGCTGAATTCCTATCAGTGAAAGAGGGTGGCATTTTGCTTGATTGAGATTTCTTGTCAATTCTACTTGGATTTGACCCGCGGGGGCCACATTCCCAAGCTTCAGTTTCGCTACTAAGCACTTAACTGTTAGAATTTAAACTACACAGAATGAAAGTGATAAAACATCGTGCCCTGCTGCTTAACAAGTGTAGAGCATCTTTTAGATTCCATGCAAGCTACTCTAGTTCAACTTCGCTTTGCATTATGGATCATCATCCAGCTAATTTGTTTCAAACTGCTGCTTTCTTTGGCAGGATATGGCAGATATGAGGAGCTGTTATGATAACTTGCTTTCTGTTGCTGCAGCAATTGCCAATAGTGCATATGGTATTTTTTTCTTGTTCAAAGTTTTTCCCCTGCTTCTCTCTCTTATCTTTAACTGTGTAACATCTTTCTTTGTACTATCTTCGTTATGTCCACTTTCACCACATAGGTCAGGCTGTCAACAATATTTTACTTAGTTTATTCTCTATTTCGTGAATAGATAGGTAAACGTAACAAGAGCTACATCTAGGAGCAATATGTCTTGTCAACTCTTCATCACTGAACACTTGCACGCATCAGGGCACATCCTTTCACTATTTTCACAATGCTTACATCATGTAAATTCAGTTTGTTTGCATTTGAAGAATGTTAAAAAGATATATGGCTTTGAAGGGTATTGTTCTAAAGTTGTAGTTGCAAGTCATGTTGATGATTCAATCAAACTAATTAGCTGATGCATGAATGCAGAGTTCTCTGAAGCATTACAAGAAATGGGAACTTGTTTACTTAAAAGAGTCACACCAAATAAGGATGGAATAAATGGTAATTTCGCTTTCTTTTCTTTTTTCTACAGAAACATGTTTTCTCGGTAATTGATGGCAGTGTGCATTTATCTTTGCAATGGATGTTATAGACAAGCCTACCAACTTGACCCTTAGAAATAAAAATGGTGTATTTTGTGCATACTTAGTATCATTATTAAAGTTTTTGAATCGCATGCAAATTGCCATTACTTTTTTGTGTATGTAATGCAATTATGCGCAGAGGATGCTATTGATTTGGGCGATTCTATTTATTGTCCTTTGGTAGAAACAAAATCAAAATGCCATATTATGTCACCAGTCTCTTTTTTTTTACCTTTTGACCAAAAATAGCATGCGGTTTCTGCTATTTGTAAAAAGGAGTGCATTAAGATCCACATGGTCAAGTTCTAAAACAGATGAACAGATAATACCAGAATCCATGTCAATCGATGCCACTCATTAGTTCTGATGGTGATATTTAGGATACAGAGAAGCGCCATGCACTCATCACCTTAAAGATTCTTCCCTGTAACAACCACAGTTAGGCTCGTCTAGGAAGATGGAAGCAACTTATCTCACTTTGTTGGCACTGCCAGTCATCTCCTTTTTAGTCTGTTATTATTTCATTAAGAAATATGATGAAGATATACGACATGCCCCAGCCATTGGAGCATATTATTATTACTATCAATTTCTGATCTTTTTGGTGACTAAATCGTACATGTAAAATACTCCCAGATAAGGTTTTGCTGTTGCTTGGGAAATCCCAGTTTGAACTTCGGAAACTTGTTGATAGTTATGTAAGTTTTCAGTTACTTGTTTGTTCAACTTGCAAACTAACTATAGTATTCTGCTGCTGATTTATGCAATTATCTTTTCTATAGCGTGTGCATGTTCTTAATACCATTACCACTCCATCACAGTCCCTTCTTAACGAGCTTCAAACTGTGGAGGTATGACCTTTCAGTTTGTCCCTTGTAAGCATTGTTCACAAACTCTTATTTTTTATACCTTTTGTCTGTTTCATTATATAATACTTTGTGACTTTGACCACCTTTTTTTATCATGCATGTGGTTTTGTAAGCATTCAAGCTATATAAATGAGCTCTGTTTTCTCATGACAGGAAGTTTTACAGTTGAGGCATATTAGTTGGAAGAAAGGAATTTATACGCGCTGCATGGGATCAAATACTTGTATCTAAAACGTGTTGTCTTAGCCAAAAAAAAAAAATGAAATATTTAGTTGTGTAAAGAGGATCACAATTTCCTAGCGTAGCTTATTCTCTTATCTAAGTTTGAATTATACTTACTTGTTATGTATATAAATTAGCTGATTGATTTATCTGTCAAATGTTAAGAAGTAATTCTTATGAGTATTTTCCCTTGCAGGAAATGAAACGGCAGTGTGATGAAAAAAGGTACATTGTCTGTATAGCGTGGCTTACTTTTTTTTTGTCGTGCTGACATGAATTTGAGGCTTCAATTCTCATTTCAGAGAATTGTACGAATTCATGCTGAATGCGCAAAAAGAAAAGGGACGATCTAAGAATGCCAAAGGTGATACAGGTGTGTCAGAACAACTGAAACAAGCTCAGGAAGATTATCAAGAGGAAGCCACTCTTTTTCTTTTCCGGTTAAAATCATTGAAGCAAGGACAGTTCCGGAGTCTTTTTACGCAAGCTGCTCGGCACCATGCTGCACAGGTGTAAACTCAAAATCACATGAAAATTGTCCTGTTTATCCTTTTGACAATCAGTGCAGAAACTAATCTGTTGTAACTTAATTGTATCTACTATCTTTGTGCAAACCAGCTAAATTTGTTCAGAAAAGGGCTCAAGTCTCTTGAGGCTGTGGAGCCACATGTTAAGCTTGCTGCTGAGCAGCAACACATTAATCATCAGTTCAGTGCACTTGAGGAGGAGGATTACTATGTTGAGGATGAAAATGAGGATGATTACAATGACAACCATGATGGAGAGCTGTCTTTTGACTATGGAGAAAATAAGGAAACTGGAGAAGCTGTTGATGCTTCCAGAGTTCGTACAGAGGTAATATGCGTTTGATGCCTTTTATTGTGTTTGATATCATTCACGATTGCCCTTAGTCATTCAGTCCAGTGGTACTGCTAATTTTTATAATATTATGCCATGTATATAAATATAACTTCTGCAAGCCAGGATACATATAAAGACTTATTTTAGTTTGTTAATTTTCTCTAGCTATCAGAAAATGGTAACAAAACAATCATTTTTTAACTAGTTGATATTTTTTATTTCTTTTTAACTAGTAGATATTTGCTATTTTATGTCTATGCTTCAAGAGCCCCATCTGATTTTATGGTTTCTGCAGGATTTTTTTAATAGTAGCAGAAATGAGTATTCTTCTACCTCCCATGATGGACAAAAAGCTATCAGCCACTCAGCCCCCCTATTCCCAGAGAAAAAGCTTGAGACGGAACAGAAAGTTAAAGATTTACGGCGTTCTGCAACAAGGAAGTTCAATACCTATGTTTTGCCTACTCCAAGTGATGTTCGAGCCACACAGATAGTTTCAGGAAATCCTAATCCTGGATCGCTTCTGGAGAGCAAAGGTGCATTCCATTCATCTCCACTCCACCCATCTACAGGTATGGGAGATTTGAGGGACAATAAGCTACCTAGTCCGAAAAGATTATCTATGACACAGTCTGTGCTGAAAGAGAGCAACGCCAATACTGCAGAAACAAAAAAAGTGGTCCCCTTAAGTGATCTTGCCTTAACAGGTTACCATGACTCAAAGACTCCTGACAAAAATGTGAAGAGAGGGTCCTTTTCTGGTCCAATAACTTCCATGCCAAGATCAACAGAGAACATTGATATTGTTTCTGTACCACATAGGCACAGCTCTTCACATCATCCAGCAATTCATGTCAGAGTTTCTCCCAACACCTCTCCACCACCCATTTCCTCACCCAAAATAAAGGAACTTCATGAGCTTCCTCGACCGCCTGTTAATGCTTCAAAAAATACAACATTTTCTAGTTTAGCTGCCCACTCAGCCCCATTGGTGCCAAATTCTGCCTCTTTGGCACCCAAAGTCCAGGATCATTTTAGGTCAAGACAAACTCCACCTAGTGCTCCTCAGACTGCATCACCTTTACCGATGCCGCCACCTGGGTCTATGGCCCGTAGTTTCTCTATACCTTCCAGGGCATCGAGAACATCAGGGATCTCAGATGGCAAAGAAACAGAAGACCATCACGATAAAGGAACTGCCAGAATGAGCCTCTCCTCAATTCCTTCAGCGCAAACATTCTTTGAAGATCGTTAGCCGTCGCCAGCAGCTGCTGACCCAGTTAGTAAAACATAAGGTGAGTTTCCATTACCTGCGAGTTTCTTGAGATTTGCACTAGAAGAGGTTTACTCAGACTCTTGTAGTAACTAAGTAATTGTTTTCAATAGGATAGGGAAAGCAGAATATGCTCTATCAATATTTCACTTCCTCTGCTAATTTTTCTCTGTTATCAGCCATCTGCAGGATATTCAGGTTCAAGGCAGATTTTATGGTACATCAAGCAGTACAGTTGCCTCGCTGTGGGAGAACGTTGTACATATTAGCATGTGAACTCGAGTCTACTCCCTCCGTTCTTAAATTGATGTCGTTGTTAATTTTTAATTTTAATTTTGATTATTCGTCTTATTCAAAAAATTAGTTCAAATGTGAAAAATTTTAAGTTGTAATTCAAATACTTTTAATGATAAATCAAATTATAACAAAATATATAATATTTATTAAATTTTTTTGAATAAGATGAATGGTCAAAGTTTGAAGTTAAAAGTCATCGGCTACAACAAGTAAAAAACAGAGGGAGTATATTGTAGAGTAGCTGTGTTTCGTGTGCTCGTTGGGTTGAGAATCGAAATGTGCAAGTAACGGGTTGTTTGAAATAAAATCCCAATTTTTTCTCTTCAATTTACCAGCGTGGTATTTGTTTGTTTTTGGCTTTTAAGCAAGGCTCGCATGCCACATTCAGAGAATTTGGAAAGGGAGAGGGGGGATCCTACCTCCCCGCGTGTTGGATATATTGATAGTAAGGAAAAGGTGAGGTTGTTGCATAATAATATTTGCTTCTTCACAGTACTTAACATTGTTAGTGGATTTTGCGTTGGGGTCACTGACTAGGCTCAGACCCACATCTTCCAACATTCTGAATTGGTATCAGCCAGTAGCCTCGCAGCATCGTTGACACTTTGCAAGGTTGGCTGCTCCTCAGGTGACAAGGTATACGAACAACTGGCTATCATCATTCCTAAAAAAAAAAACTGTCTGTCATCGAGTTAGCCTAATCTAACTTGTGGACCCACGGTGACCGGCAAAGGAGCAAAAACTTCGAGTGTTGATTGGCCCATCATTAATGAAACACAAGGACAAAAAACCACAGATTGATATAATAAGCTCTAATGTTGTCGCTTTACAACCTCTATTGTCTATATACTCCATTACAATAGCTGGGTTGGACGCCTCACATGTCAAAATTCACATATCTTAGCGCTTGAGCATGTCATCATTAATGAAAGAGGAATTTGTCTACAGGACATGTGATTGTGCCCTTTGCTCTGTACCACATTGTCTGTTTACAAGACATAATTTTGTGTTTTTGTCGTCGAGACATCGCATCTATCTTTCATTACTCGCTGACATTACCGTCGTCGAATGGACGCTGTCGCTCATGTCTACCACCGCTGGCCACGCTGTTGACCTCCTGGAGCATCAGACGCAGGCACCTCTTATGGATGTTGAGGTTCGTTTCGAGCAACGCCACGGAGCTCGCCTTGCCCTCCTCCGACGAGCGCAGCATTTGATCCATCTCCACCACTTCACGAGTCCTTGTCCATGCTACGTCATCATGGACCTTGAACCCCTCGCCGTCTACCCTGGCCACCTCGCCGGAGAGCTTCTTGACCACCAGCACGCCGCTGACTGGGCTGCTGATCCAGAACGTGTTGGCGAGGAGGAGACCGTGAGTTAGGTCCCACACCTTCACCTCGCCGTCCTCGGAGCAAGACACCAGGTTCTTGCCCCCATTGGCCATGGCCACCCCAATCAGCGCCGCGCCGGTGCTGTTGCTTGCGTGCGATGATGTGTTCGTGACGAGGGGGTTGAGTGAAGCAACGTGTACGTGGCCGTCTGAGCCGCCGGCGTAGAGGTTGGTGCTGGTAGAGTCTAGTGCAAGGGAAAGAGCGATGCAGGGGAGCGCGAGGGTCCGGAGGAAGCTGCCGTCCGCCAGCCTCCAGACCTTGCACGTGCCGTCGACGGAGGCCGAGGCGACAACGGCGTTGCACCCGCCGTGCCCGCACGCGACGCAAGTCACGGGCGCGACGTGCGCGGCGATGCGGTAGACGGCGAGGTCGGTGGAGGCGCTTCTTGCGCCCTCGATGTCCAGGACGTCGAGGAGCAGGAACACAGCCACCCCGCCGTCATCACCGCCGGAGACGAGAAACGATCCATCGTCGTTGAGGTCAAGGCAGGTCACGGCGCGCTGTGTGCGCGGAAACAGCAGGCAACTTCGCCGGACAGGAGCGCGATGGCGTACACGCGCCCGGAAACGCCGCCGGCCAGGAGGTGAGTACCGTACGGTACCGCCACGATCGGCACGATGGGCTTGAGGATCGGCAACTCGCGCGCGGGTGCTGGGGAACACCACTGGATCAGCCGGATCGAGCCAGCGCCCGTGGCGGTGCAGATGTGGGATGCCGCGACGAACGCCGTGCCCGAACCAGTGGAGATGGCGAGGCCGTGACGCGGCGTGTTGGCAACTGGGAGCTCGGCCACGGCGTGGCCCGTCAGCGCGTCGTACGCGGCGATCGGCCGCCCGTGGGAGGCAGCCAGGATGAACTCGCCGCTACTCCAAGGCGAGGATTCGGAGGATGACACCACGATCACGCGGCTGCGTCCCTGTGCAGCGGTTCGGGAAAAAATTGTGACAGAACTGATTCTGCACTCTATTGAACCAGTAACTGACTGAGGCCCTGTTTAGGGGAGCTTCAGCTTTTGCCCCCTTTTTCCAAAAGCGCCTTGTTCTAGAAGCATTGTTCGCTTGCCCAGAAAGCCGGGCTAGGAAGAAGCTGCAGAAGCGACCTCCGGCTCCGTCCCGTTTGGCGTTCTTGCTTTTTGGATGCAGCTTCTATGGTCACCAAGAGGGGAGCTCAGGCCAGCGCCGCCGGGCAGAGCACGGGCGCGGCCTCTAGCGGCACGCAGGTGGGCGGGGCGTGGACGCCGGCGGAGCGCAGAAGGCGAGGAAGACCAGCGCCGCGCCGGAGCGGAAGGAGCTCGAGGCGGCGGCTGGGCCGGAGGGAGCTCGAGGCTGCGCGGACACCACGGAGGGGAGGTAGCTCGGCGGTGACGGTGCTGGAGGGGCCGAGGCGGCGGCGCCGGAGGGGAGGGAGCCGAGGCGGCGATGGCGCTGCAGGCTTTTCCGCTTATTACAGTGTAACACGGGACTTATCCACTTAACCACTCATTTAGTTGGCGGAGTATTGGCATAAGTATTTTTTTTACATAATTACAGTAGGAGAAGCCCCTGTATTAACACACGTATTTTTTTTACATATCAACAATGTATATGCTTTTAAAATGATAAAAAAGTGGAATGATGCTTGTTCCTCCTTAAAGGAAAAGGTTAAAGTAATGAGCATTTCTACTTTTCTTCTAGCACTCTTGCCTAAGTAAAAGCTTTCCGTATTGTACTCAACATAAGTTTACAGTTACTGAATTTTATTGACCTTTTATGGCATAAATGAACCATGAGAAAGCAATGTACAGAATTATTTTGAGAGGGTAATGAAAACATGTCTTCATTACTATAAAAGCGTCATTTCGTGGTCGATGGCGTCTCGTCCGCTCCACAAACGCACGCCGACAGGTGGGGTTGCCGGCACAGTCTCTGAAACCGCCGCGCCGACAAGTAGGCCTCACCACATGTCCAGTCTGCCTTCCACGCCCGACCTCTCGCTGCCGGCCGACTCCCGCCGCTCCTACCCGGACTCCGCCCCCACGGTAGTTCCTCCGGGCTCCGGATGCCGGCGCCACCTCCCTCGAGCGGTGCTTCCCGGCGGCGCTTGCATCGTGCCCCGTCGGCCCTGATTTTTTTTGCCCCGCAGCTCCTTCGCGCCTTCGGCCGCCGCCTCCCACAGCTCCATCGCGCCGCCGCCTTATCGCCGTCCTTACTGCTTCCCGATAGAAGCAGTCACACGTCGAACCTAGAGGTGGCGGAGAGCGGAGGTGTCACGCGCGCCAGTGGGCGGGAGGTGCTGGAGGCAAGCGAATCGTCGCGCCGGCGGGCCGGAGGTGCGGGAGAAGTGCCAATCGTGCGCTGACGGTCCGGAGCTCGTGGAGACTACCCAATCGTGAACCGGCAGGCCGGAGCTCCTCGAGGCGAGCACGTGCTGGATCTGGAGGGGCGGACTTCCTTGAGACGAGCCAATCGAGCGCCGGATCTGCAGGGCTCCTCACTAGCTCCCGCGCCACGTCTGTCCACGGATGCTTCATTTCTTGTTCAGGAGTTCGTTCCTCTGTGGCTTGATTTGTTCGGTGCCTCTGCTGGTCTCAAGTTTGGATTAGGAGCAGGGAAAGGGCGCCCTGCTGGCTTGAGCCAAGGGGAGTATGTCAACTGCAAAGAGACTAATTTTCCGGCTGCTCCATAAGCAAGTTATCTGGATAATGTTAAAAAAGTTTGGGTTTCAGAGGACAATATAGGAGCACTGCGGAGTTGTTTTCAGTCTCAAGTTGACCGTTATTTGCATGTCTGATGCATCAAGTTCTTGGTAGGATGTTCTAAAATAGAATCGTTGTTTTCAGGAAGTGTATCAGTGTCACTTTGCTTCCTCTCTGATATCAACTGAGTATCAGACATGCTTTTCTCACTGTTAACCTTAGCATTGTGTTACCTGATTCAGAAATTCTTGACGAGGACGGCCTGGTGCACAAGTTTGACGACTTGAGGAGAGAATCACCCTTTACCAACCCTGATTCATCTAATGGAGATCAAGTCAGGCATTCATAAATGGTCTCTCTTTCTTGTAATTGCCCGAGCTGTATTCTTCAGTTTGTCTACCCTTGCAGCTTTTTTATGTGATTATTGTCCAAGTCCTGCAGTCCCATTGGTCATTCAAAAACCACTGGAAGCCAGGAGATGCTCGTTCTCGAATTAGGCCTAAGGCTCTTTCTGCTTGGTCAACCAGCTTAGTGCAAGAATCAGAAATGCTTTGGAAGTATGAATTTTTTGATAGGCAACCCGAGGGTGAGGTATCCCCACCTGAATTTTATAAAAAACATCCGTCAACAGGCAGACCTATATGAAGATACCCAAGAAAAAACAGTTTATAGGGTAGGGGGTTTTTATTTTTATTTTTATTTTGTAGCGCTATATTTGTGGCACAACACTCTACAATCATTCCTAAATTCTACTCTCACTGCTGTAACACGTTCCTTCCATTGTTTAATAGGAGTGACTTACAATTGTGATTCACAAGACATCCAGTATCATTCAGGAAACGAAGAAAATTCAGATTTAGAAGGAAGCCTAGTAGTTTTAGTTCTGATATGCCAGATTCATTAGTAAATACAGTTAGGACTCCTAATCTTTCATTAGGTTAAATTGAATCTGTAGTCCCACATGCTTATATCTCTATAAAAAAATATTATTTTACCTCGAGATATTTGAAGCTCAATGCTGAAATCTATAGTTCAGAATTAAATTTTAGATTTTCATGTTTAATGAAATCACAACACCATTAATTCCGCTTGGAAATTTATTTATTTTATTTTGCATGAAATGCTTAACTTGGCACATACCTGCAGCGATTTTTTATCTCATTATTTAGGTTTCAAGTGTCACTTAATTTTCTACCTGCACCTTATGCGTTCCATGCAGTTCTTGTCCAGATCAGATTATCAAGCCATTGATAATTTCTTTTGTTGTTCTAAAGGGTGATTTACTAGAAATAGCGTGGACGCTTGGTATATCCAACTTTGTTTCGCATGGGCACTGCTACTGGGACAACTCCTGACTATTTTGATAAAAAGGACAATATTGGGGCTCTCCTACATTAGGTGGGTAATTAGGTGTGTCACAATGATGAAGCCATCTACATGATTATCACCCAGAGCTTTGTTTTCAGATGACAAGTAGGGTTTGTATGATTGAAATATTGGAATTAATTGAAGCTATCAGGTGCTGCTTTAAATTGATATCTAACAGATTATTAGAAAGAAAACCTATTATTTTTGTTCTCTGAAGGTTACCGGTGTGTAGGAACACATTCCACATCTTTGCTAAGTATATTATGTCCAGCTGCTACTTATTACCAGGAGTTCAAGTTATTAGATGTTGATTATTCATTTCTTGATTCTTTATGTTCAAACAAAGTATTATGAACCGTCAAATTGTCTTTTACCCGTAGCGGAGCACGGGCATTGACCCAGTAATAATTTTACGAAACGAATAACATAAGAACAACATATAAACAATTGCCTAAAAACAATGTATAAACAATTGTTAAATTCTAACTAAATAACTGACTCTACTCGGGAAGTGAATATCTCATGGTTCAAATGTGGGTATTTCTGCATTGGGACCATGTGTCGCCTGATAGAGAAGCCTAGGCAGTATATTCCTATAGGGATCCTCCTCCCTTTTCTCCTTCAGATAGTTGATGCGGCTCTCCACTTCAGACTTGACATGCAAATAGAGGCTTTGGGCGTTCCCTCGTTCTCTTAGCTCCTTTTCTCTCCCTTTGCAAATAAACAAGCAGAACAAATGAGATTGTGCATGTCTTCCTGTCTCATATTTTGGTTCTAAGGGAGTGGCAAGCATGTATAACTTGTCACCAGAGACTGACAAAAAGAATATTAAGAGGGTGCTATCAAGTTAGCTCTTTGAATTTCACCTCTCGTTTCAATTGGTTTTCCGAAGATGAAATAAAACCTCCCTGGTAATTTCGGTGCGACAATAACAGGATGCAGTTCCTGATTTTTCAGCTCACCGGTGGAATCAGTCCTTTAAGACCATAAGTTAAAACAAAATCAGGGATTGATTTGTCAGTGTTAGGAGACATCAAACAGAAATCATCTAAACAGTAAAAAATTGAAAAAATGTGATTCTTTTGTACATGGGTGGCATACCTCAGCTTCAGGCCATCTTGGTTTATCATCTTGTCGATGATGTCATAGAATGGGATCTTCCAAAGGTCATTGTAGTCTAATAACAGCTGAGAAGTGTACGATGATCATATGACAAACCATGTGAGATATCGGAGGGCACTAGTCTCATAGGGTGATAATTGTTTTTTTAATGAAGGTTGCTAATTGTTGGGACAAGCTATTGTCTGCTTTAGATTGGAAGCCAAGGAAGCACTTACATCACATATGTCATCCTCTCCAACTACACCAAACGGTATGATTGTTGCTCCAAACCTTGATGCCATTCTCACAAATTCGGACTGCTCGGGCCAGAACAACTTGTAATTCTCTCCCTGAAAGCAACACTGCACAATGAGTTTTCGAGTACTGGTGGTACCCAAGTTATAACTCTAGGCAGAAAAAATGTCAATTGACCGTATGATCTTACATGCCAAATCTCACCTTTCTGTGAAGCGCTTCCCGGGCACCTCCTGGGTACAGCAGCACGATCTGCTCCTCGGCAAGAAGCTTGTAAAAATTGGTCCCTGTCACCGGCACCGCACCCATTATCCTGTACAGATCGAAATGCGCCGAGTCCGGCATGATTTTCTCAGTATTCTTGTCGAACATGTAGGGGTGAGCCAGGCCCCGGATGTGGATTCCAGCGCTGCTCAGCGCCCCTGTGACCAAGGGTCCAAGATCAAACCCCAGCAGCATGTGGTACCCAACCAGCACAGCAGGACCCTCCTTGGGCAGCCCTGCCAAGCCCCTTACTATCTTCCCATCAGGCAACGTGGATAGCATCACTGGGTTAGCGACGAAGTTCAGAATCCTGAAAAAAGATGAGAAATTCTATTAGTTCGGTCTCGGAAAATAGTTACTCTGTTTGTAGGAACCTCCTACAAAAGCTCTGCCTTCCAAACAGGACCCTGAAGAACTGTAAGGGGGACATGGACAAAGTATAGACCCAGTAGGACACCTCAAATTCTTTGCTAGCCGCCCAGGTTTATGCAATTGTTTCTACCAGAATATAAAAGATAGGAACTGTTGTAGTTTTTTGCTAGAGAAATGGAACCTGTCATGGTCGATAGCCTTTTCGAGCTCGTCAAGATTTGGCGGTAGATAGTCTGAAACGAAGTCTGTCTTCCGGGAGCGGCGATAGAACCCAGCTCCTTTAATGGTTGTTGCGAGATCAAATTCAGCTTCCTGCCATACGTTTCATTGTTTTGAAGTTATTGGTGGACTTCATATTTGCTTGTAAACTGGACAAGGCAGTGACCATCTTCCATGGAAGCATGAATATGTAAATAATGAAACACCTGGGGAAAAAATATTCCTGTGCCATACCATTAAAATTTTGTGGCCACCATCTCTGAAGTTACGTGTTCTGCATTTCGGTAAGGTGCTACGTAGCCTTTCAGCTTCTTTGAAGCTTGGAAGCAGTTCGTCATTTCCACTGAAAAAGAATGTTAGCTTCAGATACAGTAAATCATAAGGCCACTGTTTCAAATTAAATTGTTTTTCTCATTTTTCAGAACAAGAAGTATTATACAATAATAAAGGTGAAGGTATTTGTAAGTGTGGCATGCTGCATTTTCTTACCTAGCAAGTACCAAAGTCTGCGCTTTGACTGCATGTAGGCGGGAATTTACATATGCTGATGCTGTTCTCAATATTTTCAACTTCCAAACCAAAGATTCCTTTGGCAAAATATCGCCCAAAAACTGCACAAAAAGGGACGCGTAAAAGGTTTAATCAGGATTACATCACAAAGAAATATGTATAATTGATATAACATGATTTTGCATTCCTTCACAAGGAATACACCATTTATTGAATCAGATCCACCTTTTTTATGCTTTGAATATTAGAACTCACCATAAGTGAAGGTAACAAACTGGATATAATCTCCGATAAAGTCTGACCAGCTTCACCAAGGGAGAGACCAAAATTTGGTGGCATCTTCATGACATTCCCTAGAAGATGCATTAGGGTACAGAAGCATTTCAGACATTTTGGGATGATGCCAGCAACCCATTTTTCATAGCAATCATCAAATACCGTTATAATGCACCAACTACGTGAATCAAAGCAAGTGCACGATCCATATCACAAAATAAAATTTAAGAACAGAGGATTTAATTAGAACCTGTCAGAAAATTTAGTAACTGTGGAGTGGTCAAATGGAAGGGTTCAGGGACCAAATCCAAGAATGTTGAGAGAGACTGAATCTGTGAATTAGGGAAAGCTGTTCCTGCAAGATGAAATGAAGCTCATGGGGTTTAGAAAGCACTGAAAAGAACAGAGCAACATAAATACAATAGCCAATGGCAGCAAGACCTGGATTTACAAGGATCAGTACGAGATCAACGTCTGGGTTTCGCGCTGCCACAGCCAGAGCAATGCATGCTCCTAGTGACTCTCCAAGAAGATACACAGGTCTATCTGGTGCTCTTGAAGCCTCTGATTTCACTGCCCTCTCCACATATTCCACAAATCCTGCATTCATGGTAACATTTTTTTTTGAGAGGGGAGGGGGGGGGGGGGGATATAATTTTGGTGCCATCATGATGCCCTTGCTGAAATTGCTATAATCTTAAAACTTTCTAAATAGACGTCATTTCCTAAGTTATCTAACAAGACATGACACTTGTTTGCAATATCTGAAAACCCCACACACCTTCAAAGGAGGTGCGATCTTCAACTGGTATATGCAAGCACCACAACTCAAACATCCTGCAACATATAAGTGGTTTAGTTTGCCAATCTGTTACATGGATGGAAAAGAAAGGTCATCTATTTTATCTAAAAATGCCCTTCCATTATCTAAAAAAAATTCTAAAAATGCTCTTACTTGGACAGTCTCTCATGGTGCCGGATAAGACCTAAACCAACTCCGTCAATTCCTGCAAGGCTTCAAGAACTACAAATAAACTTAAAAAAAACTACAGATAAATTTCTCATCATAAACCTGCCCTATACAGATTACGTCACAATAGGCAAATTGCACAAATGTCCCTGTCCTTCTTTCGTCTAGTTAACTTATTTAGAAGATGTCTCTGTCCGCTATGCTACTTTCAGTAGTAAATACAACACAGAATTATACTTATTTCAAGAGAACCAATTTCAACATGATGACAGGGAGACAGCATAAGACTGTCCGGTTTCCACGATCCATATCAATTTGTCAGACCTCTTTGTTGTTTATGTTTTCAACATGATCTGCAGGTCAGCAAGGAAGTCAAGAAAATTCGGTGCATGATCACGAAAGTTACAAGTTGCCTGTATTTTAATCCCGCGCATTGTACACGATGCACTAAATATATATATTACTGTTGGTCTAAATTATTGTGTGACCTTGCTTTTTAGTTGTAACTGCAAGCATAGTTGCATTATTCAGGGCCTGCATTACGCTATCACCATGTCCTTGCATACAGCAAGGATGAGTCAGCTGGGCCAGGTCCTTCCATGTTTCTGATCAGTACTAGCAGGTGTTGCACTGAAGTCAAATACTAGTAGATATCTTTTTCAGTTCAAAATCTAAGTATCCATTAAGAATTTATCAATTTAAAGCGCAAAATTAACAAGGTTAGCGTCTTGGTAACTGTTAGACTGTTTTGAAGTCTGATCAAATCAAAGCTTAACATATGTATAAATACTAGCAGCACATTCATTCAGAATTTTCAGTTGAGAAGCAAGCGTATTCAAACAGCGCACTTGGACAGCGAAAAGGGTGAACAGAAGAAAAATCGCCCATACCGGGCAGGTACAGCAGCGTGGGCGCCCCGAGGACGCGCCCGCCGGCTCCTCCGCAGTCGAGGGGCGCGAACCACCGCACCGGCCCGCCGTCCTTCCGCCGCGTCATCTCCCGCGCCGCCTCCACGTACTCCCTGATCATCCCTCCTCTCCTCGCCACCGTGGCGTCCAGCGGCGACGACGCCGCCAGCGCGCGCGGCCGCGGCGCGGCGGACGCGCGACACCGCGTCGTC
>BCLF01000008.1:3669663-3684767 GCA_001602275.1 Zoysia japonica | reverse complement strand
CGCGGCCGCGGCGCGGCGGACGCGCGACACCGCGTCGTCGCCCGGCCGCCGAGCTTTGCCGCGGCTACGGCTGTGCCCGGCATGATCAGCACCGGCCGCGGTACGATGGTTGGCGCCGCGCCGGTGGCCGGCATGGTTGGCGGGCAGGGGTGGCTGGACCGGGAGCTTTAGGCGCGGAGTTTGAGCACTGGAGCAGTTGAGCTTGCCGCGCTCGGAGCTGCTGCTGGTGATCACTGGTGCGCCCGTTATGTATCGCTGGTGATTGGCGCGAGCAATGAAAGAAACAAAACGTTAAGAACGTGACGACGAAGCCATCTACCAAAATCTGACCGTGAGACACGCTAGTTCTACAGATCCGCCCGCTGCTTCGAGTGATAGTCTGTAGTCGCACGTTTCTTGACGCGACCAAGCAGTTCGCCTTCCCTAAGCCACTGCCCGCAGGCTGTCAATTTGGTTACGCTTCGATAAGCTGGAAACGCCGTGCAAGTAACAACCTTTTTCCTCTCCCAATTCGGCAAACGGCCGTGTCCAAGCTCCAGAGTCAACAGTAGCTTAGAGACATGGTGATCACGGCATCGAGCATGATCCACTCGTTTACTTTGTTGAGAGAAACTTTAAAGAAATAGTATTTTTTGAAATGAAAAATATATTTAGTGATAATGATTGAAAATCTTACACGTGGTAAGAATTGAAAGTCTAACGTATTCGGTGGTTAGAATTGAAACTTCTCGTTTGCTGACGGTTAAGTCACCCAGGAACTGCAGCTGGGTTCAGGCTTAGAAACACTTTGCACCCAAGGGCATTAGCCCAGATTGACCTAAAGGTTCGACACATTGTGGGTGAGGGGGGAATGCTAGAGGGGGGGGGGGGGGGGGGGGGGGTGGTTCTGAAGAAAGATCCCAATCATTGGACCGAAACAACAACTACGAGCGGCAAGTTATCATGGGCTTGACTTCAAGTTGGAGCCACTGAGGTCATTCGTGACGCCCTGGTGAAGATCATCGCAAGAGCAGCCGTTTTCGGGAGCACAGCGGTCACTCACCGGTAACTTCTGAACCGGAGGCCTCCAACTGAAAGCCCAGATTGCATTCTGCCGCCGCTGGCCACCGTGTCCTACTCCTGAACAGTTTGATCTTCACGTCCTCGACTTTGCCAAGATCGACAGGGCGACAGGTCTCCTTGCCAAAACTGCACGCGTAACCAACGGCATGGGCGATGGTCCGCGCCGCGCAAATCATATCGTTCGCGGATGGCGAAGAACAGATTCCGGCACATTTTCCCGTTAGGGAAAGGGAAAAGGGGTACGGTTCGGCTAAATGGGATGCCATGAACCGCTTTTGATCCGCTCCTCCTCCCTTTGCCGGTTCCCGTCGGCGTCGCTCTGATCCGCGCCTGCGATCAATCGGTTAGCAGTAGAGACGAGAGAGATGTGTCCAGTGGCCAGCGCAGAGGAGAAGAGGAGCCTCGCATGGCGATGGGAGCTCTGCTCTGGTAGCCAAGGATGATTTGCCTGTGGCCTCTCCTGGAGGAGGAGGCGACGTGTGCTCTGCTGCGTGTGGTATCGCAGGCAGTCTCCTTGGCTAGCCCGAGCGGCTCTCATCCTTTCATGCCAGACTCGCTGCTGCTTCGATCAGTTGATAAAAGCACTACAGTAAATAGAACCACACTTCTTAATTAAGCTGCAATAATGCATGTTCGATCAGTCTTGTACATAGCTTTGAAGACTAATAACAAATCAATAGCAAGCTAGTAGCTTGGCGTGTCGCTTTTCTGCATCTAACTCGAAGTTTAAAGCTTGTGCAGCAGAAGCAATTGAAGAGTTGCACCGAGGAAGCATGGGATGGAGATGAACAGACCATGTGTTCACGGCGATCGATATCGCCTAATTTCGTTCTTTTCTTTTCCGCTGTAGCCTGCTGCGGGCGCAATGAAGTTTGATGGTGGTCGTGCAATGTAACGTCATGTTAATAGGAAGGAGATAGTACCTGATCGTAGAATGGACTCAAACATTTTCTTTGACATGTCACATGTCGATTCTTTTCCTAATTGCCGAGATCTTTCTTGTAACAAAAAAAAACAGAATTATTAGCAACAGTACTTCTTGGTCAAGAGAATTTTGGTTGTATGAAAAACGTTGTATGACCTGATGGGAACTGAAAATTGTATTTTGTTCCAGAATTTTCCTCTCCACATTATCCTCGAATGTGACGGCTTCGTACGATATGTTTATCCTTTCAATTTATTTGTAAAATGTTGTGAAAGAGTACTGGCATCATTTGCAAGAGGTAGTGTAAATGTTGAAGATTTACAGGTGACTAATTAATGGATGCTTACTTGACTGTACATTTCTAGAGAAAAAAAAAACTATAGCTCATAACAGAGTGACTTTGTAACAAAGATTTGCTGTATCAAATGATATGAATGAGTCCACCTGATATTACCCCTTGCAATCAGATCCACATGTATTTTTTCGGATGATTAGTGGATGTTTGCTTGACCGTATATTTCTAGAAGAAAAAAAAAGAGCTATACTAGCCTGTAAGAGTGACTATGTACCAAAGATCTGTTAAATAAAAAGATACGGAGTACCAAGGAGTCCACCTGATATTTATCCCTTGCATTCAGATCCGAACATATTTTCTGGAATGTGATAGCTTTGTAAACTAATGAATTATTTCATTCCTACAACACTGCAAAGATACGAATTCAGCTAACCATGCACGCTACCGTTAGACAGTTTTCACTTCTAAAGGTTGATTAGCTTGCAATCACTTCACTGTAGCTAGTACTTTTTCTCCATGTAGACTCACCATGTCGGACCTAATCTCTTTTAGGGTGAAGATCATAGACCCAGATAGTCATTCTAAATTTTTATGGACCTATATGAGGTTCTAATAAATAATTTAAGGACTCAAGCCAAGGCGCATTTCATTCTTTGTAAAATGTAGCGAAAGAGTATTGGCATCATTTGCCGAAGGGCGTGTTAATGTTCGAATATTTACAGGTGATTATTAGTAAATTGTGGATACTTGCTTGACTGTATGATTCTAGAAAGAAAAAGGCTATAGGTCATAACAGAGTGACTTTGTAGCAAAGATCTGTTAAATAGAAAGATACCAATGAGTCCACCTGAAATTATCCCTTGCAATCAGATCCACATATATTCTCTTGAATGTGACAGCTCTGTAGTATGATAAGAACGAAAAGTTTTTTGTTCTATCCATTTATTTTTAAAATGTAGTGAAAGACTACTGGCATCATTCGCAAAATATAGTGTAAGTGTTTGAAGATTTACAGGTGATTATAGCAAATTGAGGGTGCTTGCTTGACTGTATGTTTCTAGAAAAAAAAAGCTGAAGCTCGTATTAGAGTGACTTGTAGCAAACATCTGTTAAATATAAAGATACCAATGAGTCCACCTGATATTACCCCTTGCAATCATATTCCGTATGCATTTTCACTCCTTGAACATTAACGGATCAGCCGCAGTTGGTAGTCAGATACCGCATTTTTTTTTTCTCTGCAACTGGGAGGATTAGGCCTGCTCGATAGTGCTCCTTCAGCAGCTCCTCTTTGAGCTCCCACAAGGTTTCCCTCTCTTGTTGGATTTGGAACAGTAGTCTCCTTTGAGTTTTTCATCTACCGCTGATTTTCTGGGCTTGGAAAATATCAGTATCCTCCCGTGATACATATCTCTAGAAACCAGCAGAACAACTTCCCTTTTCGTCTACGAAAATTGCGCATCCTAGCAAAAATAAAACTAACCGAAGCGAAAATCCACAAGTTTAAAACTATTGCTGATTGATAATCTCATCAGAAACTCAGAGATCCGGAACAAACTTGCTCAAAAAAACGGAATACAAGGAAAACTGAAATTTTCGTTGGCAATATGTTCGATGCAGAGCTGTCTGATTGACATGCTTGCACGACGGATCAGGTCCAAACGCACCCTGACGACTTTAAGAAATAAGAATGTCAGCAAATGATCCAGCTTTTGAAGGTCGACCTGATCTTCACGGTCCCAGATCGCGAGACGAGAACAACGGCATATATTCCCGGCCCTAGTTTCCATTTTCGACAAAGCGATAAGGCTCAGGGACCAATCATCTACAGGATCTTACGCAATCTCTGCGAAAAGGATGTGGATATGTTCGATGCTGCATGGGGCGCTCTCGATCGAACATATCCTGCTCTGCACTTTCTCTGTCCTGTCCGCACCCGTACCAGTATAAATCGGGGACGAACGGATGCTGCTTCTGCATAGTAGAGTTCACACAGAACTACACACATGAGCAGAGAAAGGGAGAGAAGAGAGGTCGTGATAGGAGTCGGTCCAGATAGCCAAGGATGACTTGCCTGTGGCCTCTGCTTGGGTTAACTAAGCATGTGGGTCCTTGGCATACGCTTTGACTGCTCCTTCTTAGCGCGGTCACAGGCAGTCTCCTTGGCTAGTCCTGGCGGCTCCTATCGGTAATCCATGCTGAACATTGTGACAGTTACCGCTTCTTATGATGCACAGAAGGTATATTTTGGTGAATTGTGAATGTACAGTTTGGTGTAACAAATAAAAGCATCAAATTTACAATGTTAGTACTCATATCCCTATTCCTTACTATAGCAGTAGATATGTTTAGTGTCAGAGGCGGAGCTACGGCTTGCCACCGGGGTCAACTGATCCCGATGATTTTCGCACAAACCAATGTATTTAATTTGCAGCTCAGTTTTGACCCCATAAAAAATCCATTGTTGACCCCCAACGACCAAATTTCCTGGCCTCGCTCATGTTTAGCGTACCAATAGGAGATTTTAACTGATGTGCGTAAGATTGCGTAATTTTCTTATTTTACGCAATTTCCTGGCCTCGCCCATGTTTAACGTACCAACAGGCCATAGTCATGATCAATTCCCGAGAAAAACGTTTTAGGATCTATAAGTTCAGTTCTCATGGAGCCATTAAACATGTGTAATCTTTGGATTTGTAGTATCATAAGCAGCAAAAGTACAAAAAAAAAAGAGCGAGAAAAAATCGCTAGAGGGAGGGCTTGAACCTCCGACCTTGTGGTTAACAGCCACACGCTCTAACCAACTGAGCTACTCCAGCTGGCCGCACGAAGTAATTATATATAGATTAATCTAGTAGCTACCTTGGCAGATGGGCCTAAACAAGGATGGGGTATTTACGTCCCGATCCCATGTCAGCCCATTTCTGTCTTGTCCCCACTATGCATGCGGCCCAGCATCTCCACCCCGCGACCCGCTTCGGCCTCCGTCGAGTCAACAACCTCAACAGTCACGCTCAGCCGCTCACGCAACGCTTGCTCGGGAAGGAGGAAGAAGACTGGGAGGAGAAGGGATCGGAGGAACGCGCGGCAACGAGAGTAGGTCTGCGACGGCACCATGAGCTACGATAAGGTTCCGACGTCCTACCCGCTGGCAGGAAAGTACCCCGCCGCTTCATCTCCTCCGCTCGTCGCACTGGCTTCCGTTTCTTGATTTGTATTTCGCCATTTGGATAAGTCTCCAATTCGTCTGTTGCGGATCTCCTCTCGCCGTTCATGGAATCGCAATGGCGATGCCGTGAAATGCGGCGCTGATTCTCTTATTGATTGTTTGTGATTTGGAAGGGTAATGCCTGATCTGACCTTGGGTATTTTCCTCTTCCTGCAGGGTACTCGCCGCCGTATCCGCCGCCGGGCGGGCAGTACCCACCGCCCCCGAACCCGGCGCAGGGGCCCTACTACCCGCCTCCGCAGCAGGCACCGCCGGGGTACCAAGGATATTTCAGCGAGGGGCAGCCGCAGCCCTACGGCTACCCCCCGCCGCCGTACGGTGGCCATCACCACCACGGCCACCACCACCATCATCACCATGGACACCACCACCACCATGAGGATGATTGCTGCCTAGATTTCCTGAAAGGATGGTAATGTAACCTTGCGCTTATATGATCACCTGAAGGATAGAAAATGAAGTGAAATCATATCTATTCTTCTAACACTAAATATCTTGCTCTGATTAATGATAGATATAGAGATGTAGGATTATTAAAAGACATAAAGTTGTATTGAGAAATGGTGATGACAAATAATTTAGGAAAACTAGAAATGCTAGAATGACAAGTAAATTGGGATGGACGGAGTGCTATTAGGGGGATAAAACAGTAACTTCAATTAGTAGACTCGTTAAAATGAAAGCCATGTTCGGATAGCTTCAATGGCGGCTCAGTGTAACATTTCATAGTTTACTTGCGCTGTTTGTTGTCATGGTTAGATGCCTTACAGTTTTCACATCTCTGAAACTCTTGAGCTAAGCACTTCAATTATCCACGACAACTGAAAGCATATATACAGGACTAGTAACTGTGCTTTTAAACTGATTTCAGCATGTTTTATTTATTACTATTTAGTATTATGGATAAGATAAAAGCATATTTACATGATTAATATAATCTGAAATAGTACCTTCTGTAAAAAAAATGGATTTTTTTGTATGCTGAACTTATTGGATCACCACCTTACATGTTTGAAGCACTCCACTAGTTTATATAGCTGGTCTGTTAGATTGGTTTGTACTCTGGCTTGATGCAGACATCAATTGATCTTGACGTATTAGTGCTTTCTATTACGGAGTACTCCAATATTAAAAAGTTGCACTCCCAGAATTTATTAGTGATGTACTCCTAGGTGTTCTGTATTCTCTAATATATTTGTCAGATGCGCATCATTGTGACCACCTCTGATCTTTAACCAACCAAGGTTGGTGGTCATAATTTGTAATTCTAGACATAAACAAGTATCAATTCAAACCTAATTTCAGCAATGTTGCGCATCCAAAACTCCATACACATATTATTAATATGTCAAAGTCTAACAGTTATAATAGTTATGGTTTTCTTTTGCATAATTATGAATGGAAAATTTTTCCAAGGCCAGATAGTTATATTTGTTAATATAAATCATTTACAAAATTGTTGGGTTCCTAGCTTAGTTGAATAACCTGTTCTTGTTTGCTTTTGCAGGTTAGCAGCGCTTTGCTGCTGCTGCATACTGGATGAGTGTTGCTGCTGCTGCTTCTGACATGCATGCCTTGAAGTTCATTGTGTCTGGCATCCTGGCAAAATTTTACTTGTACTTTTGACTTGCTATGATTGGTGGATTGTATCAATATTCATGCTGTTTCCGTTTCATAAACAAGGGGATTCAAGTCTACATGTGTGAATAAACGCTTCCTACATTATTTAAGTAATTTTTTCCTTACTATTCTGAATAGTTTGGTCCATGTAAGGCCTCCTTTGGAACGTAGGATTTTCGCAGAAATTTCACAAGAATCAGTTCAATTTCACCAGAAAAACGTAGAAAAAAAGAAAAATTCTCGTGTTCCAAAAGGATGCCTAAGTATGTAAGGACATCAATGCACAGCGGAAACATGCAGTACTGGTCGAAGCGCACATTTTATTGATTGACTAGATGCTAAAAGTCCTTGTCAGTTGATTTTTTTTCATAGTCCCAAATTGTATTATGTGAACCCAAATGCATGTATATCATGGAACCTATACTATTTTGCAGCAGATAGCAATTTATTTCAACTATTTGAATCAATAATCATACGTTTTCACAGATAAAAATATAAGATACATGTGCTTGTTAACTTCTGCGTGAACCTACAGTTTCACAATAGCAATTTTTCATATAAAAATTTCTCTTGCGTACAATTAGCGAAGCCAGCGAAGAAAACCATCGGATCAACTCCATTTTATGACTAGATGATTTTTCAATCTTTCTCTTTCCGTTTTTAAATTGACGTCGCTGTTGACTTTAAATCTCAACTTTGACCATTTGCTTTATTCAAAAAAAATATGATCAATTTTATAAATTTTTTATAATTTTCTTTATCATCAAATGTATTTAAAACATGATTCAAATTTTACACATTTAAACTAATTTTTTTAATAACACGAATGGTCAAATTTGAGATTTAAAATTAACAACGAAATTATTTTAAGAATGGAGGGAGTATCTGAATTCACTGTAGAACTAGAAATTTCGTTGGGGACGGCCCGCCCCTGCTTACGTAACACAAAACCTCATACGGAGTATACATGAATACATGATTATCACTGATTTAAAAAAAATGTATTAGTACTCTGGGGGCCTGACTACAGAGAACACCACAGCCCACTCGGGGCACTCGGCCCATATATTGCACGGGCCGCTACTGGTGTTATCCTTCACAGCCGCGCCGACCGGCGAACCGTCCAGACTCCAGACTCCAGAGCACCCCGGCTGGACGCCCGGACCTCCGTTGCTTGCCCGCCTTCGCGTCGAACCCTAGCTTGCTTCGACGGATTGTCCCAGGCAGCACCACAGAGGCGTAGCAGGCGCGGCGGCCCGTGTGCCCTCAGCCAAGCAGCTACAGCGGCTTGGTTTCGTGCGACAAGCGCACGGCGGTCAGAACGGGGCACAAGCCTGCCGCCTTGGGGTGGCCCTCCTGCTTCGACGGAAGGTGAGAGCTGAGCTCTCCTCCTCAATCCTCCTGGTGTCAGGTAGCTTTGTTTTCCTACCTGCCTCTATTACTCGGACTTGTGTAACAGTGATTGTCCCATGGACGCTGAAAATTGTGAAATTAGTTATTACAGTGTTGAGATTTTTCAATTCTTGCCACAAAATACGTTAGCCTTTCAATCTTTACCACTTAATTCGTAAGTCTTTTAATTCTTACCACTAAATACGTTTTTCACTTCAAAACATACCATTTCTTTGAAATTTTAACATTTTTATTGTTTTATATTATATTATTATATTGTGTAATAATACATTATATTTATTATATTATGTTTATTATACTATTAGCATCACTTAAGCTCAAATTTTGTTTATTTTAACACAATATAAAACAGTGAAAATCTAAGAATCACCGATACGGATACGGCGATACGGTGATACCATGATCAGTAAAAAATAATGATACACCGATACGTAGGATATATTTAAAAATTTCTAAAAACTTAATATGCTAGAGAGAAACATATGTAACAGTGCAAATATTTCAAATTCTGAAGTCTGAATCAGTGTAATATTAGTGCATTACAGAACCTAAAGATATAAGGCACTAGGCCAAATATGATTGAGCCTATTGCAAAGCCTACATGTCACAAATCCAAATTCACTACGTAGAAGCTGCTTCATCTTCAATCATCATCACCTCAAATTCAGGCTCGTCCAATGTGAGCTCAGCTCCTTGAAGGATACTAATACCATCAAATGTCTCATGACCATCAGCCCCGACATCTCACATTTTAGATGGCCCAATTAGATAATCATTTGTGGACCTTGAAAGAAGACGCAAGTTGTTGTGCACATATACTAAATCCTCCGCACGTTCAGGTGTGAGTTTATTTCTTCTCAAGCTATGGATGAAACCATAGGTGCTCCAGTTCCTTTCACAGCAAGAGGATGAAGCTGGCTGGCCAAGTAGTTTAGATGCTAATTCTTTCAGCTCTGGTGTCCTAGCCCCATAAATGCCCCACCACTGAAGCGGGTCAAAGTGAGCTCTGTCCTCAATTGCATCAGGGCTAGCAAAGACTCCTCTGTTTAAAGAGTAATCAGCAAACTGTTTCTTAATCTTCCTCAAGTCATTAGACATTGGAAAAAACTTTTTGAAGCATGTGTTCCTCTCCTCTGAAATTTCACCATCCTCATGGGGGGGGGGGGTACCCGACCAGGAACTTCATTAAGCCATTGCTGACAATAGTACCTGAGAATTACAAATAATAAATCAGCAAAATTACTACTAGACACTACTGACAATAATGCAAAAAGATAAGTTCAAGAATCGGATGTCAGTGTTCCTTGGATTAAGGGAGTGTGCCAAACAATGTCGTGGAGTAGAGCTTTTGAGCCAGCGCTGCTGTAAGATGTCATCAATAACATTGAAGAAAGGAGAAGTACCAAGAGGACCCAATCCTTCTCGGTTGAAAATGATAGATTTCACCTTCTCTATCATGCTGTCCCACATCTCATATATCAAGTGGAGACACGGCTTGTCAGTATCAGCAGCCCTCAACATTGAGTAAATAGGCTCAGTGAACTCAATGATGTAATTCACTTGATACCACCAATCTTCATCAAGCAACTTATCTCTCACAAAGCGAGCCTTCTGCTGATCATCTTCCTTGTATGCATACCACTTATCACTAATTACAATTCGCACAAGTGAATCCTTGAGAAGAACAAACCTCTTCAACATCACAATAACAGATGCAAACCTTGTGTCAGCGATGGCAAGAAACTTCAGCTTACTAAATTCATTGAACATTGACAATCTCACGCTATGATTCATGATGTAATTCTTGATTTGGATAGCATCCCCTGCAACATCACTTATAAATGAATTTAGTAATTAGTTTCAGCAACAGGTGAAAATAATTAAAACTTTGAAGAAATGGCATATTTTAAAGTGAAAAATGTATTTAGTGTTAAGGATTGAAAGGCTTACGAATTGAGTGGTAAAGATTGAAAGGCTAACGTATTTGGTGGTAAAAATTGAAAATTCTCTACAGTGTTCAAGTGAATATCGATTTGTCTTATTGGAGAACCATGTGCACCTGGTAGGCTAGGGGTTAGGGGTTAGGAGGCAAATTGACATGTTGTGTAGGGGTGAAAATTAATCACCATTAGGTTACCCTCCAAACCTCTTTAGTTCAAAAAAATGAACTATTTTTTCAAAGTGGTGGATATTTTGAAAACTTGTTTAGTTTTTTTTGAACTAAAGAGGTTCTGAAGTTAACCTTAGGTGCACCTATTTACACCCCTAATGTTGTGTAGGTTTGCATCTCAATTCTTTGCGTTGATACACCTGAATCCTGATGTAGTTTCACCTATAAACCTCTGTTGAAAATACGGTGATCTAACATCTTAAAGCGTTATCGGATCAAGGGAATGAATGTATCTCATCCTAGTTTAGATCCTTATATTGTTTTGAGATATTTAATGTGAAGTTCCTATGATATAGATAGCACCTTGATTTGCTGAATGAATGTGTTATTGGTTCTTATTCTTTTCCTATTCCTATATTTTGCAGCTTAGTTGATCGTACAAGCTTCAAAATATGTTCAAGAATACATTTCAGTCTGGGTTCCTGTCCATTCTCTACAGTCTCGGGTGCGTAGCATGGTGATCTTACTTAAGTTTATTGTACTATGCTGCAATCTTCGACAGCACGATATCTAATGCTTTATTTTTGTTATGATTGGTCAGGACAAAGCCACTGCAGATATGGGACAAGGAAGGTGCATCAATGTTCATGCTTGATCTCTTTAATCTTGTCCTTAACAATTTTCCTCTTTGTCCCTGATGTTTTGTTGATGTTATAAGAGCACTGTTTCATTTGGTATGGAACTGATTTGCCAATTCCTAAGGCATTATCCGTTTCAGATAATTGTCTTTCATCGCCTTTTATTTGCTTGGAGAGATATAACATGGAGGCTTCTGTTGTAATTTAAATTGTTGGCTGTAATATTTCTTTATCTACTGACAGATTTTCTTATTTATGTTAGTTCTTTTATATTAAGAGAGAACCTTTTTTTGAGATTTGATGTAAGGACTTTGACCTTAAGGAGGAAAAGAAATTGTGTTTTTGATACATGTCTGAGATATGAGTTGTCACTTAGCAGCGACATAATTTAAGCATGGAACAGGCAACATATCTTTAGTTCTCCGATCTGAATTGCTGATATATTTTTCCTAAACAGCTGTGATATCCTAGTTGTAGGACACGGTAGCTGATTAAGCACAGTGATAATATTATTGGTGTTTGACTTGTGCATAACTTCATGGTATTGAAGTGTACACTTTTCTATTGAAAAATACATTTGTGCATCATTCTGATTTTATTTAAAAAATGGTCAAATATGCGGATTTGGTTATTTCCATCAGTGAGGGATGTCATCTCTTTTGCTTAATGCTTTATTAACTTGCAGTTGTGAATGGGCACATTAAAAGGCCTCAGGATGAAGATATTCAGTCAAATGTACTTGAAATCATTGGAACAAATGTACAATCAACTTATATCACATGCCCGGCTGATCCTTCTGCTACTCTTGGCATCAAGCTTCCTTTTTTGGCCATTATTGTGAAAAATCTGAAGAAGTACTTCACATTTGAGATCCAAGTTCTGGATGATAAGAATGTTCGCCGGCGATTTCGAGCATCAAACTTTCAAGTGTGTAAGATTCCATTTTCTGGACAAATTATGAGAATCTCTTATCTAGTTTGATGCTGTTTCATCACTGACTCCTTACCATTTCATTATGCTTTCAGACTTCAGTTTCCTTGATTTAATTTTATTTTCGGAAGCGATTAGTTGCCCACACACTGTTTATAAAGAACATAGATCGTAGTTAGAAAAATACTGGATCTGTGGTTTGTAGGATTAACAATTGTGCACTCTTCAACTTCATGCATTGAAACTTATAGATCATGCTGATTTTTTTTTATCGAACTAGGATAGTTGGTGTCTAGTAGTTTCTAATTTATATTTCAAGTTTGACTATAAGGCCTCCTTTGGAACGCGGGAATTTTTTTCTGTTTTCTACGTTTTTCCTGTGAAACTGAACTGATTCCTGTGAAATTCATGCGTTCCAATGGAGCCCTAAAGGTTATGAAAATTCACATGATTTCTTTTAATCATATATTTTCGGTATGTTGTTTTTTGAAATCTGGGGCACTAAAAGTTTATTTCTACACTTGGTGCAAGCAATCATACTGACTTCTATAACTGTTCCAGTCTGTTACTAGAGTGAAGCCATATATATGCACAATGCCACTGAAGCTTGACGATGGGTGGAACAACATTCAGTTGAATCTTGCTGACCTGACAAAGAGAGCGTACGGCACAAACTATGTCGAGACATTGCGAGTGCAAGTTCATGCAAATTGTCGACTTCGCAGAATTTATTTTTCTGATCGCCTCTATTCAGATGAGGAGCTCCCACCTGAATTTAAGCTCTACCTTCCAATTCAAGTGAGAATTCAACTATGCCTACCTGCTTTGTTATTAAACGTTCCTCTCTGCATACCCTTCTGATATACTCTTGCATATGAACTTCAGAAAGCTTAGAACGCGGATCAAGCACGGAGAGACTTTGGTTTCCTGGAGATGCTGCTGCGACAAGGCTACCTCATAGCTACCTATTGCCTTATTGGCCTGCAGAAACCCCCGGATTTTAGAATCTGTTTGCCTGTTTGTTACTAATAGTTTTCTGGAGAACTAGTTAGGGACTCTCTTAAGAGTCAGATGACAGCCAGTTGGTCTCTTACCATGACCCTTGTAATAACTGAATCTCCCTCGACTTTTGCTCTCACCTGTCCAAGTGCATGTATTGTTGCTGCAAACGTTTGCACCTACCATTTCTGCCTACTGCATCAGATTAAGTTTTTCTTCTACTGCATGAATATCTAGTGTGCTAAAACATGGCATTGGATTGCTGTGGTTGCCATAAACCGTGAATTTCTTTTACTGTCATGTTGTTCAGATTCCTGCTCATTTTGGTTATATATCTATGAACCTGACACTACCAACACTGGTTTAACATTTTTTATAACTGGACATGAACAATTCAGTTCCCAGGAAGTGTCAAAGGGTATGTAATATATTGATGCAAAATTTTCTTGAATCCTGCATTTTTTTCTGTCAAATTCAATTGCTGCCTATGAAATTTCTGAATGATTCGTGAGAATTTTGTGTTCCAAGTAAGGAATGAATCTATCAACGGCCTTTCTTTTGTGTGCACGCCCGAATTTCCTTTTTTTTTTTATCGGTGCCGGATTTCATTGGCTCGATGTATATCGTGAGAAACCTACTGGAGTACTTTGAAGTGCTGGGCGCTTGAACCTACCTTGGTGCTTTAATGCCATGACGCATTGGCAATCTAGTTGGTGACTTGTGAGCTAATGGTTAAACAACACACGCGCCGCGGGTCAGGCCTGCCGGCTGCGACCACCAGCACAGAGGCGAGCGGTGACCACCCCGAAAGCATCAGGCGAGCGGTGACCACTAGCTGGGACACGGCGCGACCGTTGCTGCGACGGAGAGGCGGATCCGCGAGGCAAGCGCGCGCGCGCGGCGTACGCCGTACGACACGCCGGTGCGGCGGTGCGCCGTACAGCTACCAGAGTACCAGACCCAGGCCACCGCCGTGGTCGCGCGCACCCACCCCGCCTGCGCCTGTGCGCCGGCGGCCAGTCCGCAGGTACGTGCTCCGGCGGCCACGGCGCCGCGGCCGCCAAAAGCTGGCCGAGCTTTGAGTGGGCGGTCGATCGCTTGGCGTTGTGGTCGGTAACTCGGTATGCGGGCGCGCCCGCACGGTACGGGCACGGCCCAGATCATAAATGACCTGTGAATCATCGTGGCATGGCGTCGCAGGTGGATGGCGCTCACCTCTCTCTGGAGAACCGGTCGGAGCACGTCGGGACCAACTGGACAAGTTCACGGTCGCGCGATCCGCTTCCATTTCACCGAATGCGTGGAGCTTAACGTGCGTTAGCTAGAAAGACTTGTACGGTGGTTTTCCAAGGTCGGTATGAGTAGTTTTTCCAGGTTCCATGGAATCTCCTTTGCGCCATGCAAGCTTGAAACGGAGCTCGGACAGACGGGATTCGAATCCCACAGGATTATTTCCACCACCGCGCGCCGACATGACGAACCTGGTGGCGACACGTAGTGTGACACTCCTAAAATTCGAACCAAAGAAAAAAAAAACTTTTCTCTCATCTTAAAAGGAAAATTCACATTAAGATGAAATACTATAAATTTTGGAAATTTCTAATTGTTAAAAGAAATGTGTCAAGTGCATGTTTCTTTTGAAGTTGACTTATTTGAATTACTTTGAATTTATCTGAATTTTTTTGTAAATCTTTTGAATCAAATTGATTTTTGAAGTTGGAAATTGAATTTTATTACTCCTTCCGCCAAAGCACATTGGGCTAGTCTTTCCCTCACTTCCAGCCCAAGAAAAAAAAAGGGAGGGGAGACTACCGCTGGGCCGGCGCCCCAGCCCAGCGGCGCCCGGCCCAGTCGGTCTTCTTCTTCCCCGCGCCGCGTCAGGG
>BCLF01000008.1:3620652-3668425 GCA_001602275.1 Zoysia japonica | reverse complement strand
CGGCCATTTCAAGCGCTGGCCACGGGCCGCGCCAGGCCAGGCCGTGCCGCGGCACTACTGGCAGGTGGGCCCCACCGCGGCCCACCTGGCAGTCACAGCCAGTGCCGTGCGAACAGTGGACCCCAGGGCCCACCGGTCAGTCTCACATAGTTAAATGTTAGGAGCACTCAGTCTTTGTACACGAAAATTTGCTCACAACCCATTTTAACTCCAAATAAATTTTCAAAAGTCCCGAAAAAATTTCTATTTTTCTAGGAACACCCCTACATTATGGAAATTATTTACCAAACCCATCACCACTGCAATTTTGCACTTAGGCCCCTCCACTTCTTAGGAAATTACAAAAAGATCCCCACACTTGTATTTAACGCTATTTTCACGTAACACCTCCGTTCGCCGAAATTTCTGCGCCATTAGAACCAAGACTTCGAGCCCTTTCTTTTACTCCGAGATTCATTCGATTCTTCATTTGATCGCTTTTATTTTTGTCATAGTTACGTTTTGTTCCTCTTTTACCGTGTAGACAATGAAGCGTTCGGAAACGAGAAGGCCGACGATCCAGAATACGAGGAGGAGCTCGAGGACGTCTACGAAGGCAAATTCTAACCCTTTGACCATATCGATCTTAATATTTGATATGCTTCTATAGGACCATTTATGCTTGCATAATTACGTTATTTATGTTAAAACCATTGTGCAGAAGTTAACCTACTTGTTACTAGAATATTTACATTTAGGATGGTTCTATATTTTTACTAAGTGTGAATACTATCTTGCTACCATGGTTGTTTACTAGACCTTGTTAACCATAGAAACTTCGTCCTTAATTCTTTAAGAGTCGGATGGTCACCTTGATTACTAGAACGCTTAAGATCCCCTCCCTTCGTGAAGCTATGCTTCATTACATTATATATGCACCATCTTTATCAAACGTGTTACATAGGGTTTGGTGGTGTGAGTAAACCTTGTGGGACTGAGTGACTAGTGAAAACTGTGTTCGGTGATGAGATGGGATTTTGGAAACTCGGCCGTGGGGCGGGCTCCTAGTGGTATGTGCCTGTGTGTCGATTTTAGGCTTCAGACTAGTCCACCTGTCGTGGACGAGCGCCGCCCCTGCCATATAAGGACCGGTTCATCGGACCTCAACGTAGTGTTTACGTGCAACCACAGAACCTTTGTTTTCAGGAATGACTCACCTTCACCCTTTGGTATCCATGTGGCCCCTAAGGCGGTTGGTTGGTACACAAGTCGCAGAAAGTGGGCGTGAGATAACTCGCTGCCTGGTCTACGATTACAGCAATGACCCGCGCCATGGGGAATTGTACAACTCATGGCATAGCTCCTGGGTACTTGATAATGACCCGAACCGTGCGGTCGTCCAAGGAGTCACGGGAACGTGCTATCGCGTCATCGGGTTTACTCTCGAGTGATGACCCCTGTTAGCATCTTGAGGGGTCTTTGTCGATATCTTAGTGCGTGGAAAGTGTGCGTTACGTGACTCTGTTGATCAAGAGAAGCATAGCCTGTGGGTACAGTGTACAACCTCTGCATAGTGTATAAATCTATCTGAACTGGCCGTTGTCACGGTATTGGCACGCTACCGCTTGGGCTCACTTTGATTAGTTTTGTCTATCTCCTTGAAGTACTTGTGAGTGGGTGTAGGTGTCCGTGTTTTAGGAAAGTGTCTGATTGGTATATTGGAGGCCCATCCAGTTAAAATTTGGGAACTGACAGAAAAGGTGACTTCTCCCGCAGGGCCACCACTAAAATATTGACTAGTGTAGGATTACCATACTCTCTGCTTTAGAAAAATCCTGGTCTGTAGTTACCTTGCATAAAATTGGTTTTCGCTAAACAAAAACCCTAGTCTACCTTTGATGGCCATGTGCATGAATATAACCCCTCCGGGTTGGAACTTGTTGAGTACTTTGTGCTCACCCTTGCGGCAATCGTTTAGATGAAGAGGAAGATGACGTCCCGCTTGAAGGCGATGAGTAGAACTCGTTCTTCGCGTAATTTGCCTGTGGCGTAGCTTTTGATCTTATGATTTCGCTATTTATGTAATGATTGACCGAGAATGTTTCGCACTCCTCGAGGTTTTGTAATGTAAGCTTTGATTGTATATCTCATGTATCTGGGATAATATATGTAATTTTATGGTATGTGCTATGTATCCACAATGTTTTGTGCGTGTTAACTACTGATATAAGTACGGTGTACACGAGAATACCTCAGAAACGGGGTATGACAGGTAGCATCCTCCAACACATGCAATCCCAAAGAAGGGGTGGCCACAAGCACCAATTTGTGTCAGCCCAGCCCGGACCATGGCATGCAGCTAGCAGCGCCAATCTCGCAAGCGCCTTGGTGTTCCCGGCCGGCCGGCTGGCCCCAGAGTCCTCTCTCCGAGACAAGCCCCTGCCCCGACCACTCCGCTACACTGCACACGCCCGGCCGCAGACACACCGCCGCTGCCATGCACCCTGCCTCTGGCCGTTGGACTGGACGGAGCAGCCCGCCTGCCCGCCCGCCAAGCCGGGGTCCATGCCATGCATGCGCCCACCCGGCCCCGCCGCGTGCGATCGCCAAGCTCCGGCTCCATCCCTCGCTGCCGCACGATCCGTTTTGCGCGTGCGTTTCGTGCACCTCCGTTCTCTCCAGCGCGCGGGGCACGTCACATGGCGCCGCGCCGCGCTGCAGACCTCAGGGATCTGAAGTTGCTTTTCGGACGTAGCTGTCGTGTTCTCCGATCGATCGGCCTGCCGGGGTGGGACATTCACGCTGAGACAGCGACGGGGAAGGCATCTATACTCCGCTACTCCGTCTGATCTGTGGGCGTTCGACGGGACGGCGATCGTTGCAGATGGCGTTTGACCCGTCCTGGCCATAGCTGTGACCGGCGGCACGGTGGGATGGGCATCAGGAGAACGATCGAGAAGAGATCGAGGCCATTTCTCTCGAGCTGACAACCTGAAGCGATGCCTCAATCTTAACTACAGAAGCGAACGAAAGCTACTCGACCGCTCCAGTTAAACTGATCTCGTAAGTTTGATCTTACTACGTACAGACGGTACAGCACGTAGAACGCCTGTTCGATCGTTTTCCCTTTCTGCGCGGCATTGAATTACTTGCACTTGCGACTGAAGGGCGAGCAAGGTTGGTGGCCAAAACGATTGCCTGAATCCTGATGCGTAGCATAGTGTTTGCAGTACCGACTTTGGCGTTAATGCTTCTGAATTGATTCAGGTTACTGTGGCCGTATGGCAGCTTCATGTATGCCACAGGAAACGTAATACGGCTTTCTTTCAGCGGCATCATTGTGTGGTACTGCTGCTAGATCGCTTTGACCACGTCGTCGTACTTTTACGCCCATGACGCAGGAGCCTCTGCTTCATTTTGCACGCAGAGCTAGGCAGTGAAAACTGGAAAGAAGCAGAAAGGCAGCGCGGCATGGAGGGCCGTGCGTCCTCTCATTCGTCACATGCCCATGCATGCAATGCAGTGCATAGAGCCACTCTCAACTCAAAGCATGTGGGCTCTTCCCAAAAAAATGTCCGATCGAGAAACTTTTTAAGAAATTCAAATTTGATACAAAGTTAAACTAACCGATCATACATAGTATACAAATATGTAGTCAAATTAATATGTTTGGCTTCCAAGCACACTGCTAACAACGTTGGCCACACACATGTGGAGGGCACATGAGTCGACCACCGTAGCTAGCTGTAGCACTGTATAGTGCTCTACCCATCATTCACTCGTTAGTAGCTGTGGACGACGCCTCACAGGGAGTCGAATCAAATCAAACACGATTTTAATCAAGACAAGATCAACAACAGTGTCGTAAGGTGAGTACGCATGTCCCTCCCCGGGCAGCCTCAACCGGCCCCGGAGTCCTTTGAACGCAGGACTTTTACAAGAATATTATAAAAATTTCACATAAATCAATTTAATTTTACAGAAAAACGTAGAAAACAGAAAAAATTCTTTCAATCCAAATAATTCCACCAATCCAAAGGAGGCCTAAAGCTCGCCGCGGCGACCACTCCGGGACACGGCAACACATCCGCCCATGCGGCCGTGCCGGGTAGCTAGCTCGCCGGCTGTCCCCCGGCCCCGGCGCTCATGCATGTCGGCCGCGCGCGCCCACGGCGTACGTCCCGTCGCGTCGCCATCGACGCGCATAGAACGCCCTCTTTTGATCTACCCCGTGTGCAACTGTGTTAGCTACGGGCGCGCGCTCGTTCGACGACCGTTCCTAGCCGGTGGGCGGGCCCCGGGCAGACAACGCGAGAGCTCACTGTCGCCGCCGCCGTCTCGTCACCGACTCATCCTTTGTCCATCCCCGTGGCGCACGGTCGGGACGCCGACTAGACTTTCGAGCTAGCGACCGGCCGGGTTCAGGTTCAAAGGCGATTGATTTGACGCCGTGGGGGTTATGCATGGAGACGCTTGATCGGTCAGAGCCCAGAGGCGACCGAGAACGTGGCGTCGATGGACAGGACAGGACATGGATTGTTCGCGTCCGTCAAAAGTGTCCGTACTCATGGCAAATGGTCATCCAGATGATACAGTAATTGACTTTCAATTTAGAACGGGAGTCTCTGGCGCCTTGATAGATGATGGCGCAAATTGTTCTCCAGGAGTACAACGAAAGCTAATCTGAAGAGGAAATAGAACCGACTTGCCGTTGTCCATGCAGGGACAAGTACCTATCGTACATCCACATTTTACTAGTGATGAATAGCATTTCCCATTTGCAATCCTGTAAGCGTCCAGTACTGAAATTGAGACAATTATTCGTAGTTGTTGTTGCTGTTTTTTTTCGAATGACTGGAGATGGAGGTTAAAAAACTAACATTCGTGCGAAACGTGGTAAGCACAATCTTGAAAAAAAAAACTACCATTTCATATGAACAAACTGTTTTTCCTTTCCAAGAGAGTACAATGGCATGAAGCTGTTGGGGCGAGCCCCAAAGCAGTGCCTAACTGAGGAGAAACTAACAAAGACTTCACATCTAACGGTAATAACGTGTGATAAACTGCTACAGCTAATCCTAGCTACATCTCTCGTTACAGTCACCAGATAAGGGGATGGATTAGGTCCAACATCACAAACTCATCTGGTGCGTCTAACTCCACCGCAGAATTATTTCCTCCTGTAAATGCGAAAACAAGGAAAAAAAAGGATTTTAAAATTAAGATATTATCTCAGCAGATAGCTGTAGAATTTCAGCTTTGTCAAAGAACAGCTGCTGAATTACCCTCTGTCCCTGTAGTGATGTCTACTCCCGTTCTTCCGCACTCTCTTTCTACTGAAAGGAGCACATGTGGTTACTGAATACCACTTGATCGAACAGTTCTTGCCTGGGCACGTCACCCACTGTTTGCACGATGTAGCTGCCACCGTCCTGAAGATTGTTCGATCGGGCAGGCCCGTCAGCCTCATGAGCCGGGTCACAGTGGTTCGGAATTGGATCCTGAATGGTTGGTCATCAAGGCAGTAGTAGATGGGAAACGGAACAGAAGACGAACCTGATGAAATGAGATGCCGCCGTCGCCGTGAACCTCGTAGGATGCAGAGGAGGTGGAGGTGCTTGTGACCATGATAGATTGAGGCGGAGCCCTGTTCAGGATTGAAGCGGGCATCGCGAGCGCCTCGTGGTGGTGGTGGAGCATCCCTTCGATCTTCTGAAACAAGGAAATTGGCAGTGATGATGAGATTGCGAAGGCATTGAAAAGAGGGAGGAATGGGAAGGGAGAAAACATAGGGTATTGAATAATTTTGAGATGCTTCTTACTTGAGTTTGGTCACCGAAGGCGTCACTGTCCATGCCAAAACCATACAGCACCGGACTCAGAGAAGCAATCCTCATGGAAAGGAACTGCATAACAATCTATATTGTCGACATGCATCATCTAGTCTTTTTTGTAATTACTGTTTGAAATGTGTTTTTACCTCAACTTGGTTCTGCAAGGATTGCACATAATTGATGATCTCGTCCAAAATTAGGGCCTTCCCAGTAACCTGCAGAAAACGGCACATTTTTAGGATTACAGCTAATTTGCAACAGAGAAATTTATATTTAGTGCTACTTCTAGTTAACTAAATTAACCTTGTCACAACCAGGGACCAGGGCCTGCAGCACCCTCATCCTTTCACTGATTCTCTCCCTCCTCACCTGAAGGAAATGCCAGAATAGATCAGGAAAAGGCAGGCCCAAACAACCAAGCTCAAGTTACACAAGCTACAACGACGCATAACATGACAGTAAATTTGCTGGGTAGAGTACCCTCTCTGCAAGGCTGTGACTATCTGTAGCCTGCCCTCTCCTTGCCCTGACATGGATGTACCCCTTGGGTGCCTCTTCCTCCTCCATCTCCTCCTTGCGGTTTCTCTCTCTTTTTCCTCCCCTCTTTTTGCTCTCCTCCTTCCAGTTCTGCTTGTTGATTCAAACCACAAGGAAAACTGTAAGCCAGATCATGAAGAAACTAAATATATATCAGAGGTATTAAACTTTTTTTAAAGAAAATGACAGTAATCTATTAGTATACTAGTATACCTTGGAGTGAGCAGAGCAGTGACTGGCACCATCTTCTCCGGGCTTCCTCTTCTTGTCCACAGAAGCAGTGCGTTGTGGCGAGGTGTCAAGAACCACAGATGAAGTCTCCATCGAGGCGTCTTCAGGGATGGCTGAATCTGCGGTGCCTGCACCACCATGGTGGTAGAAGAAGTAGCTTGGCAAGCTGTGGGAAGCATTGGTGTGGCCATGCTCCATCTGTTGCGGGAGGCGTGGGAAGCTTGCCATTGATGAACAGCTTTGAGTGCCTACTAGCTTGGCACGATGCTTGTTAGTGTAGTTTTCCTTGGCAAGGAGTTCAGAAAGCAAGTTTGGTTCATATAGCTGACTTGCCATTGGCTTTTATAGTACAAGTTAGGAAGGGAAAATAAGTGTGTGTGTGTGTGTGTGTGAGAGAGAGAGAGAGAGAGATGATAAGGCCAAATGATTACATCTCTATTAATGGATAAGTTGGCGGTGGTAAGACAAGGCCCGGGCGTCCCATGTTGTAGTAGGGTGAAGATACTCCGTATGTATACATTGCCACACATATTGAATTGGGTAGGTCCTTGCCGTTTCTTCTTGTCTACAATTCGACAGTCAAGTTGTATGAAGGGCTGTTTTCCCACTTCTGGCTGCAGCTGTTTGAGAAGCACAGGACAATCGGATTGCTGGGTGGCAGCAGTTCCATATTAGAGCTTGTTCGGTTTGCCTCATTTTAAAAGGGGTTGAGGTGGAATGAGAGGGATTCAATTCATACTTAACTTATAATAGATTTATTCCCATTCAATCCTACCTCAATTGATGTAAGAGCTCGTTCGGTTTAGAAGAGGAAAGGAGAGGATTAGAGCGGAATGAATGGAATTAAATCCATACTTACAAAGTAATGGATTCATTTCCATCCATTCCCCCTCCTATTCAATCCATGCAATCCAGCCTAAAAGTTGGAACGCGTACGGCCCCGTCGGCTTCAGAAATTCCAGGTGCGTACCTGCTGTATTTCCAGTTCCATCAATGGCTCGCTGGATAGCAGCCCCGCGCGCCGGCCAGTTGCAAGGGTACTAACGATCAACGGCGGCGACGTGCTTGAGCGCGCCGCATGCATGCATGAGCAAGTACGTACTGGTACTGCGTAATGTCAAACCCAATCCGGCCAGCTCGTATTCCTCCGGCGGTCAAGCTCAGTGGATACGTAACGCGGCTCTTGGCTGCCCTGGCTAGTCGTTTCCCTGTGCTCTGGGTCCGAGATCGAGGGATCGACACGTATAGCTAGCCTGTGTAATTATGCATCAGCTCCGTCGTTGCAGCCAGATGCGTAGACTCTGACGACTCTACATCAAGCGATGAGCCGGCCACCTCGTTTTCAAGACGTTCCGGTGGTACCACGGCGCGACTGGCCAGCTACTGGTTGACACCGCAACTTGTTCTTGTACGCAAATACTACGTAGACTCGTACACGTATATACTTGAATACAGTATTCCTCTTCCGAGGCTCTTCTTCTCACGAGAGACTGCTGATTGGCAACGCGCAGCTCGATCCGGCGCCTTGTTCCTTGGCCATTGAACTCTGGCATTGACATTTCCGACGACGACGACGAAGACACGGCCGAGGGCGTGCATGGCCGGCTCTGCCACGGCACGTCGCGTCTGGCGAAAGGTTTCAGTTTCCCCTGGGCCGTGACAGCGACGGCTCATCGGCGACGGACGTGGACCCGATCTCGGAGGGCGATTTGATGCAGGCATGCACGTAGCGATGCGCAGTCTGAACTCTGTTGTCACTTGTCAGCAACAGCCACTTGCCTGTAGCTGGTGCAGTGAGCTTGGTGGTAGGAGTAGGATCCTCGACTCTCGGTCACGCTGCCGATCGATGCGCTCCTGATCCACCACCACAAGCCGCAGCAGCAGCCAGTGTTATGAGGAAAAAAAAAAAACAGTGAGAAAGGATTATTGGATGTGTCCGCGACTGAGCGTGTGAACATATTGGGTGTAGTAACAATGTTGGCTCGTCGTCCTCGGACCGTATTGGTATTCAGAGCAACTCGCTATTCAGTGTTCAGGAACATGAATGAGCACAGTGGTAGTGGCATCAAAGATAGGAGTAGAAAACGGTCTTTCTTTCAATAATTTCCATAAAATTCAGCGACAACGTTGCTATATTTACATCTGTCGCAAGAACAAAAACCGCTTCTCAGCCCGTTTGAAACGCAGGAATTTTGTTGAATTTTATAAAAAACAGTTATTTTTCACAAGAAAAAATGTATGAAACGAAAGGTTTCCTCCATTTCAAACGGAGCCTCGTTCTACAAACTTACAGCGCATCATCTGCAAACAAAATACAGAACTTCGCAAACTGAAACCATGATCAACAGAGCTCAATCTAAACTAAGACCAATTACTGTGCCTGCCAGTTGACGGCCTAGCCCACCTAAGAGTACAGCCGAACAGTATCCAGTTTCTGGGCCTAGCCCACCTGGCCTTATACTTTTTGTAGCGGGCCGAAAGGGCCAACGTCCAAAGAACCACCCACGGAATCTTAGGCCCACATGTGCGTCCATGGAAACCGCCACTTCGCCGCCGCCCGTCGACGCGTCGTCTTTCCGCAAAAGCTCGCTCCCCGTATCCGTCTGCCACTCCCCACCCCGCTGTCCCGCCCTGCGGAACGCACCATGCTAGTACCTCCTCTCCTGCTGCTCGTCGCCGGCGCGGCGGCGGTGCACGCGCAGGCATCCGGCGACGGCTGCCGCGTCGGGTGCCCGCTGGCGCTCGCCGCGTACTACTTCTCGGCGGAAGCCAACCTCACCTTCATCGCCTCGCTCTTCGGTTACACCGACTACCAGGCGCTGCTCCCCTACAACCCTTCCATAACGGACCCGAACTACGTGCTCACCGGCGAGCGCGTCAGCGTGCCGTTCGTCTGCTCCTGCCTCTCGCTCCCGGCGCCCGCCGCCGCCTCCGCCACGTTCCTGGCCAGGTCGATCCCCCACGCGCTCTCCCGCGGCGAGACATACGACGACGTGTCCTCGGAGTTCGCCAACCTCACCACCGCGGCGTGGCTCGAGCACACTAACTCCGGCCCGGTGGGCAAGACACGGACGGTTAATGTCACCGTCAACTGCTCGTGCGGCGACGCGAAGGTGTCGAAGCGGTACGGGCTGTTCCTCACCTACCCGCTCTGGGACGGGGAGACGCTCGCCTCGGCGGCGGAGAGGTACGGCTTCTCGTCGCCGGCGCAGATGGAGCTGCTCAGGCTGTATAACCCCGGGATGGACGGGGTCTCCGGGAAGGGGATTGTCTTTATCCCGGTGAGAGGTGAGGGCTTTGGTCCCGTTTCGAGTTTCGTTTGTCCGGGTTAAATTGTTAATTGAGAATGAATTTGAGTTGTATTGAACAATTGATTCCTCTAGTTTTTCTTTCTTTCAATTTTAGTGTTTGATTTTCATATCCTGTTTGTGAATGGCTCAGAATAACAACAAAAATCACATTATTTGCTTCGTCCATATGCTTTGTGCCAATTAGTTTGATTGCAATTGCGATTTTACATTCAATGGACATGTCATCATAAGTAAACAATGCTGTGCCCGACTTTGTTACAACTGATTGAATGATTGATGTTGTATTTTGGTGTGTTACTGGGATTTTAGTGGCTGGTAATTTCAGTCATGTTAATTATTTAGTACCAGGTAATTATTTAGTCGGTACAGTTGGAAAGTCAATACCTTTTCTTTAAGCAAAACCATTGCTTTTTTTAGCAATATCAGTTGGGTGGCAGAAGATGCACCAGCTAGTTTTCACGAATCGTTTTCACCTTACCAATGCCTTTTAGGCTAAGCTACAGCACCTACATTAGTTTATTTGTACATATTCATAGTAGTACTGTTGTGGATACTTAATGAAATAAATTTTAATACGCATACATTTCTATAAACATTTATTATTGACACGTTAATCATGGGGCATCAGATTAATGTGCTTTGTTATTGTATTTTTCAGATCCAAATGGTAGTTTTCTACCTCTGGAATCAGGGTACCTATATCTTTCCCTTTTCTGTTGCAATTTCAACTGCTATTTATGTTATATTTATCGTTTCCTGATATATGTCCATCATCTTTTGCAGTGCAGGCACTCATCTACAATTTTATGAGCCATTATGTTTCTGTTTTAAGGCTATTGAATTCAAACATCAAAAAGAAAAACTGCAAGGACCGTAATTGATCAGAACAGTGGTGTTTAACTCACATTCTACTAAATGGAACAGGAAAGAGCCTTTCTGGAGGTGCAGTAGCAGGAATTGTGATAACTTGTGTAGTTGTTTTGATTGTCGGCATCTGGCTGATTGCCACGTTTTATAGGAGGCAAAAACTGAGATTGCGTCCAAGCCCAGAGGTGTCTATCCAACTTGGTAATGACAAGCTACCTTGCAATTTATAGCTGCTCCAGCCAAGCTCTGGCACTTGATTTTTTTTTTGTTTGCTTTACACACACACATTGCTTTTTCATGCTAACACATGCACACAAAACCATAATTCACATATCATTTTTCTAGTGTTGATACTTAGTTATGTATCTTCTTTGGTAGAAGTTTTTATACGGCTGCTGTTGTTTAATGAAATAGCTGCCATTTATCTTGGCAAAAGTTTATCTTGTGCACAAATATAATAGTATTTTGTTTTTATGTATTTGCCACTATATGTCTTTACAGGTAACGCCTCACAAATTGAGGGCATTAAGGTTGAAAGATCCATAGAGTTCTCCTATCAAGAACTCTCCAATGCTACCCAGGGCTTTAGTATGGAGCACAAAATTGGGCAAGGTGGTTATGGTTCTGTTTATTATGCTGAGCTTAGAGGCGAGGTCAGTTCAACATTTCCTCAGTGTTGACGCACATATGACTGCATCGAGGTGAGAAAATAATACTGAAGATTCACAACTGATGTTGTTTCTCTTATGTCTTCAGAAAACTGCCATAAAGAAAATGGATGCACAGGCATCTCAAGAATTCCTTTCTGAACTACAGGTTTTGACACGCGTCCATCACTCGAATCTGGTTGGTGACCCTCTGACTTTCTGAAAGAGCATAATATAAATTAGTATGTGTCTTTTTGTTTCTCGCAGCTTGTCTCAGGAAATGAAACATTCCTTAAGAGTTTACGAAAGATCCGGGTTTCTTTCCTGCATAGCATAACATCAGATTTTTCCATGTTGGAATAGCTTTTCAGTTATGCCTTTGTGTCCACAGGTGCGCTTGATTGGTTATTGTGTTGAGAGTTGCTTTTTCCTTGTTTATGAATTTATTGAGAATGGAAACTTAAGCCAGCATCTCCGTGGAACTGGTATAATACTTAATTCTTTTTTGATATACTGAGTTCCATGATGTATTGATATTTTCTCTAAATTATTCGAATGATATATTTCTATGTAGGTTATGAACCTCTCTCGTGGGCTACTAGAGTGCGAATAGCCCTCGATTCTGCTAGAGCTCTTGAATACATTCATGAACACACTGTTCCAGTGTATGTTCATCGTGATATCAAGTCAGCAAACATCCTAATAGACAAGGACTTCCGAGCAAAGGTTGAAGTTGTTCGTGAAACAGCCCACATTTTTAGCCACCTTATCTGAATGTTAAACCATGCAGGTCGCAGATTTTGGACTAACAAAACTTGTGGAAATGGGAGGTGTGTCACAGTCACTTCCAATGCGAGTTGTTGGTACATTTGGTTACATGCCTCTGGAGTAAGTCTCAGAATCTGAACTAGCCTTATTTTCAGTGTTCATAACATCATATATGTGCACTCTGTCGGCAGCACTGTGCACTGCTATTTTATGTCCCATTTGCAACTATACCTGTCATTACCAAAATATTTATTTACAGGTACGCTCGGTATGGTGAAGTTTCTCCTAAGGTGGATGTGTATGCTTTTGGTATTGTGCTTTATGAACTCCTTTCAGCCAAAGAAGCTATTGTGAAATCATCTGGATCTACAAATGATGCCATCAGCCTAGTTTATATGGTATTTCCCCTCTGCATTTTGTTTTTAACCCTTTCTCTAACCAGAATGCATGCACCTCTTTCTTAAGTTTTTAATTGATGGTATCACTCAATGCTTTTGCACCAATGGGATCCAGGGAGCATCAGCTCAAAACCTAATTCTTCACATTCATATTTATCTAAGCTTGCCGAATTCTCATGGTTACTGCATGTATCACCATTAATACTTTCAAATTTTAGCTTGGATCATCACAGGCGTACTTCCACTGTTATGGCTGGGATTATCAGCACAATTAGACGACTAGCTTGCCCTCCCAAGGGAGACTGAGTATCTTTTTTTCTAATTATAGTCAACTCAAATGAATCTGCGATGCCCATTATAAAGAGCCGGTGCTTAACAAACTAACAGATTAAACTAAATGATCTTATCGAACAAATTGCTTATACTGATATTTATCTTCACGTGATTCTCTGCCATGGTTGAACTGGTCCACGGCCCATGCCACAACATTCACTATCCGGTATCACCCATATAGTGGATCGTTATAGCCATATCGCTGTATTGCACGAAATGCTGAAAATCAAAATTACAGTTATGTTTGTGGACATGGTACAAATAATGTCAAGCAAGATAAGATCATTTGTGTATGCTTGCTGGTATGTATTTTATTCTTCCAAAGTTCAAATGGACCCGTTGTTTTTGCAGTTTGAGGATGCTTTCAGCATGCCAGACCCCAAGGAAGCTCTGCTGGAACTGATTGATCCAAGGCTAGCAGGGGATTATCCCATCGACTCGGTTCTAAAGGTCAGGGACGCAGTGAAACCAAGCCCACAGTTCTTTTTTTCAGCAGTAAAATCAAACACGGCGTGTTGAAATTATTTGCTTTCCTCTCCATCAGATCGCGTACCTCGCGAAGTCCTGCACACAAGAGGTGCCAAGTATGAGGCCCACTATGAGATCAGTGGTGGTTGCGCTTATGGCAGTTTTGTCCAAGGAGTAGACAGACGGCAGGTGTTCTCTCCCGATAACCCAGATCTTCTTAGCATAATGCCTGGGGGTATCAGGATCCTTACACGGCGAAGTGGCGATTCTGTTTTGTACATGTGTATTGCCACTGGTAAATGCTCTCTCTTTTTTTTTCCCCCCGAGAGTTAGGAGCAATCTTGTATATAGGCATACCCTAAAATGGTACTACCTCCGTTTTAAAATATAAGCATTTTTATGTTTATATAAGGTCAAATTATTTTAATCTTTATTTAATAATATTTTGAAAATTATATAATTTTTAATATAAAAATATAATTTTTTATGAAAGCTTATTTTATGATGAATTAAAAAATATAATTTTTATATATTAAAATATTATTAATTACGTATATATTATTAATAGTCAAAATGATAAAAGTTGACTTTAGCTTAAATTTAAAAATGCTTATATTTTGAAACGGAGAAAATATTGAAAGCATAAGGACAACCTTGCAACGAAGTTGAGGTTGTCGAGTTTGTCTAAGGCGGGAGATTCTTAAATTGTTCTCACCATGGTATAATCATTCCATTCTTAAATCCCCAACGTGTTGTTTTCAGTTGCCACAATGTGCACACGTAAGCTTCCAGGCTCCTCAGCCGTCGTGCAATGGTACGAAGCAACGTCGTGACGATGGCATCCAGCTGCTCGCCACCTCAAGGCGAAGCTCTCGTGCAAGTTCGGTACATGCAGTAAGCAGCTTGCACTTGCACACGATCCGATTCGCTTTCCGCGTTGAGGAGCAGCAAAACGCGGCCGCGCACACAGAGAAGAGAAGCGCCACCAGAAAGCACAGCGCACTTTGGCCCTTCTTCTTTGGGAATGCATGAATCACACGGGAACAGCGACCTAGAAAATCCCGCCGCCTTTGGAGCTTCTCGGTGCTCGGTGAGAACGGCCATCACCGGCCGGCGCATTATTTACAGAGGATTTGGAGCTTCGGATCCGGGGGAGCCAATCTCCGCCTTCACGCCGGTGCGCTTTATTGCCAGATTGAACTTTTCCTACCTGGAATGCCTTTTTTTTTTCCCTGCTTTTTCCTTGCCATGCACGGGCCTTTGAGCTTGCTTCCACTCGCAACGTTCTGTTCTTAATTTGCAGTGCTTACTCCACATTCCTCCTGTATTTGTTTTTTTTTTCAAGTGTGTTCTTTTCACGCTTCGAGGTTCCAAATAGGAGTATCACTAAAAACCTGACCTTGACACAAGCAAAGTTGCACAGTTCATTTGTCAGTTCTCACCTACCTTTCCTGGGTATAAAAATCCTGCCTGCCGCGAACCGTCCTCTGAAGCTCACCGATCCATCCGATCCACCTACTAATGCCAGGCTCGAGACACTGCAACTACTCCTCACTCGCGCTAGTCATCTTCGACAAGCAGCTAGCCTCATCGCTTCTCCACACCAAAGATGAGAATCAGCAAGGCCCCGGAGCTCCTGAAGAAGGCCGTGACCGCGTTCAAGATCAAGACCGAAGTTCTGCGCACCAGGCTCCTCGTCCTGGCGTCGCTCCGCCGCAGGACGGCTCTGGTCGGCGCGGCGTCTCGCGGGATCCAGTCGCTCGTGTCGTCGGACGGCCGGGATCAGAAACGGGCCAGGGTGGAGCACGGCGACAGGGCTCTCGTGTTGCGCAGGGCCGGGGCGGCTGGCAGCCAGGAGCCGGCTGCTGCTACTGCCGATGATCATGAACGTGACGTCGGCGTGATTGATCTCTCTGAGGTGGCTATGTTCGATGAAGGTGACCATGAGTTCCCTGACTGGACCCACTCCCTGTTCGAGGACGACAGTTGTTGCATTAATGGTGACGGGGATGGTCATGACGATCATGGTGTTCAGCTTGATGCGGTGGACGAGCCGTCGGTTCATCAGAAGCAACCGGGAGATTGAAGGGTTGGAGTTCAACATGGACGAGGAGATTGACGAGGCATGTGATATGTTCATAAGGAGGTTCCGGAAGCGGATGAACTCCAGCTTTTAGTGATCATTTTTTTTCGTGCTCGATGTAAGGAAAAGAGCACTACCTGACAAATTGAATGGTACTACTCACCCTGTCAAGTCTATTTTTAAGTTTTGTTTACTACGATTTTGATCGATGATTTTTATAAATTTTAATAATTTTAATAATATAAATTATATATTTTTTGAAAAATATTTTATGAAAAATTTAAAAATACAAATACTAAATTTTTATATTTAACAAAATTTATAACAATTATTGGTTAAAGCGTCAGTAAACAAAAGTTATAAATAAGCTTTTACCGAGACGGAGGCAGTAGCTAGGAAGGTGATCGAGATATATATACTGGGATATTGCATACTAAAAATAACGAGGGACTAAAGAACATGAAATTGTTTCGATGTATAGATAAGAAATTAAGAATCGCCATGTTGTGTGGCACACAGTTTTCTCCTCTCTAAAGAAAAATATAAACAATATTGCTTTTGCAATGAATTTAAGAATGCTTTGCTCGCACCTATGTTCTAGTAGTCCATGTAGCCCAGTGCTCTTATAATTCTTAAACTGAATTTGTGTAGCATCAGACATTTGTATCCCGGTTTCCTACCTAACTTGAATTTCGTTATAATTTACTACTTGAAATCATGAATCTATGGCACAACTTTCATGATTGTCGGAACCATTATACTCCTTCCATTCTAAAATATAAGTATTTTTAGATTTAGTCAAAGTCAAATTTTTTATCACTTTGACCACTAATAATATATAATTAATAATGTTTTATCATATAAAAAGTATATTTTTTAAATTCATCATTAAATAAATTTTCATAAAAAATATATTTTTATATTAAAAATTATGTAATTTTCTAGATATTATTAGTAGAAGTTAATTTTTTTTGATGTTATCTAAATATAAAAATGTTTATATTTTAAAACGGAGGTAGTATAAGGATTATGGATGAGAATTCGATGTTCATGACCAGGCATATATGTCCCTTCAGCTTCTATGCTCGGTAGAATGTGAGGCTGTTGCAACTATATTCGATTGTTTAGAATAGAATGCGGGTCTCCTGCTACTATTCTCCGTAGAATCAAAGTTGGAGTTTAGTTTTTAAGAATGAAAGGTAATCTGTAAAATAGTTCCTTCAAATACTTCCATGTGCCTACAACATGTACTGAATTGCTGCGGCTTCAATTATTTTATACTGTTTGACTTTCCATCGCTAAGTAATATTTAAAACTTTTGTTTCTAGAAACATGCAGACCAGAGAAATTTATAATTTATAGCACATTACATCGACACAGTGTGTATACTGCTAACTCTGCCACCCTAAAGCCAAAACAAACAGGTGTCTCCATCCCACTCAAAAATAAGATTATTCAACCCATTCCACATCTACACAGACAAAAAACATGACTTGACTTTACTTACACAGACAAAAATAAAATTATTCAACCCATGCTTATTCGTTCTCTGTTTCTTATCGATCTGAATCATGCTGATCTCATGAAATTCTTCATTTGCTGGAAAGGGTCACTGGGAGTACGCTCTTTCCGGGAGGGCCACCGGCCGGAGCTCGCCACCCCGGAGGAAGCTGGAGAACCACTGCGCCGAGCGCCTCTGGTACCTCGTCCTCGCCGTCGAGTCGAAGTCCACGCCGTAGACGCCGAACCGGAGGCGGTAGCCGAAGAGGTACTCGAACACGTCGACGAACGACCACACGAAGTAGCCCTGCACGTTTGATCCGTTCCTGTGCACGATAAAGGCAGAGACACAGATCAGAACACGAACACATATTACAGCACTTCCTATAGTTTCGTGCTCTGTTTTCTGTAAAGGAGAGATCATAGTTCTGGACTCCTTCGGTGTCCAGTTTCAGAGATTTTCAGTATCACCGTGATGAATTGCAGAGCTGAGCAAGTGAGCCGTATAGCAGTATTGGTACCTGATGGACTGAAGGGTGGCTTCGATATAATCCTGTAAGAACTGCAACCTGAACTCATCGTCGTCAGTGTTCCCGGCAGACGGATCAGGCAGGCCGGCAGCTCCTGATATCACGATGAATGCCAAATGAGTAAGATACTAGACATATGCAATAAAAATTCGCCAATTTGTCACTGGACCAAGTTACCGTTTTCATGGATCATCACTGCAGGGTTCTTGTATTTCACTTGGAGATGCTTCAACATTTTCTTCAGAGCCCATGGAGTGGACGACATAGCATCACTCGTCAATCCAAAGGGGAACTGGTTACTTGATTTCAAGAATGGCACTGCAAAAAAAAAGAAAAGAATGAATTCCGTTAATCATGAATTCTCCCTACAGTACACTGAAGCAGGGTACAAATTTAGGCTCCAGGGGTCCAAGATCCGTACTGTCGTATTTCACAGCTGCATCAGCCATGTAATCTCTGAGCTCCTGATCCAGCCGGCTAAGATCAGCTTTCACATAGACGACAATGTAGTGGTTAAATCCGACGAAATCGAATGACCCCTGCACTAGTTTTCTCTCTTCGTCAGTGAAAGACGGCAGCCTGGAACCAACGTTCTTGCGCATCACCGGAGGATAGTCTCCATATACCATAGGGTGCATGAACCTGTGTCAGGGACACATGTTTCAGATGCAGCTTCACAAAATTCTTTCTGCATGATCTGAAGATTCAGAGAGCGGGACAAACCATCCAATGTGAAAATCGTTCATCCTTGCCGCGGCCGCTATATCTTCAGGGGCCTGTGTCCCGGGCTCGTACCACCATCCGAGCAACGTAAGTCCAATTCGTCCCCCTTGTGCTGCCTGCAGGTCAATGAAGGAACAGAACAAAAGTTCATATATGTGAAACGGCTTCATCGATCCTGAAATAAACAGTTCAGCTGTGGAAATCGATGAAATTAAGCTCAGACCTGGTACTTCTCCCTGTACAGGGACACCACCGAGGCGTGTCCAAGCAGAAGGTGGTGCGCTACTATGTACGGCTCCGTGGTGGAGTTGCCTCCGTCGCAGGCGAAGCCGAAGGGAAAGGAGCACCGCCGGGGCGGGAGAATTCCTTGGTCGTAACCGCCTAGTGGTTCGACGTTAGGCTCGTTGACAGTGCTCCAATACTTCACCCTGTCGCCGAAGTTCTTGAAGCACACATCTGCGTACGCTGTGAAGTCCTCTCTGAATCAAAGGTACAAATGCAGAAGGTGAATGTTACCTCGTTACATGTACTAGCTGAGATTGCAGTAACGGCATAATGGCATGGGCTAGGTGGAGGTAATGAGAAGGTACATGAATCTAGGACTGAGTAGTCCGTTGTATTTGTCTTGGAGGGCCTGAGGAAAGTCAAAATGATATATGGTCACGTGGGGCTGTATTCCTACATAAACAGAGAAAAATTCCATCATATACATCTGAACAATTAGAATATTTAGATCAACCAGATAAAACATAACATCACAAAAAGGTGGGACACAAAGTTAGAATACCGGAGCTGAGGAGTTCATCAATGAGATTATTGTAGTACTCCAATCCCTTTGGGTTGACAGCCCCACGGCCATCTGAATCCAACAAAAATGGCACAAACAACCAAAGCAGTCAAATTAGAGAGGGCAAACTGAACTTTCAAAAGGAAAAAAAAAACGCACAGAAGAAACTTACCAGGAATAAGTCGAGGCCAGGAAATCGAAAATCTGTACGCGTCGACGCCCAATTCATGCAGAATCTTTACATCTTCCTGTTGCACAATGCAAAATAACGATCCTCAGTTATAGTTCCATGCACGGTGTCAAGTCTTCTACTAGCAGCGCTTCTTCTGAAAACGCACCTTGTATTTGTGATACTGGTCTGCAGTTACGTCCCCTGTCGCGTGGTCAATAGAGTAGCCTGTGAAGTTTCAGCAGAGTTCTGTTAGACATACATACATTAAGAATAGGCTGAAACCGCATCCCATCCAAGATCGAGAATCAATATCAGTGGCCGTAAACGGACCATGGACCAGACCAACCTTGATGAGTGAAGGTGTCCCAGATGCTGGGTTTCCTCCCGTCCTCTGCAACTGCACCCTCAACCTGCAGATGCCTTCAGCTTGTTAGTAAACAGGTAATTAAAAACAGTTTTTACGTACGTTGGGATAAAAATTAGCATCTCGATTTGGCGAAGTCAGAATATTTATTAAGTGGTTTATACTAAGCGTCATACTCTATAAGGTGCAGCTCGAGCTAGAAGCTGCAGCTGTCGCGGCTGTACGAAGTTAACTTTATTTCTTGTTGCCTACACTATCAACAGAGCTATAGGAAGCTGCAGCGAACATGTCCTAAGATGCCATCTGGCTGCGGGAAAAGGGGAAGGAAGAAAAAAAAGAGCTAGACAGTGACATAAGTTTCGCGAAGCCTATGGACACCATTGGACAAACACTCTTCTGTTTCCCCTATAGGCTCCAGAAACGTTTCCGTCGATGGAAAAGATCTCCAATCGCCAAGCATGGCTCTTGTGGCTGACTGATGGTAAGTAGTACTCTCTGACTTGTCTCGTTTTATAAGTTATTTTAGAGTTAGCATAAAAATTAAAAAAAATGATTTTAAAAACGAAAAAAAAGATAAAATTAAAATATATTAAAAAAGAAAATGATATTTTAAAAAGTGAAAATGATTTATAATTTAAAAAAATTTGAAGATATTAAAATAACTTATAATTTAAGATGAGAAGAGTACAAAGATAGATAGAGAAAGTAAATGACAAGTGGTTAGTAAAAGTACAGAATATGTCACGGTCAGAATACGATCGCTGGATCTAAGCTTCTAGAAGGAGCTAGGGCTCTTCACGTTCGGGAAGAAACCCCAGAGAGTAAAATATACTCCTACGTACGTATTACCTCTTATTTTTAGTTTTTATTTACTGACGCTTTGACTAAAATTTTTTATAAGTTCGGTTAATTTTAAAAATATATTATTTATACTTTTAGATTCATAAAAAATACTTTCATAATATATATAATTTATATTATTAAAATTAATTAAATTTATCAAAATTATTGATAAAATCATAATTAATTAAACTTAAAAATAAACTTTTATTGAGACGAGTAGAAAATAAAGATTTTTCAGGAGATGAGCAGCCGGGATTTGAAAGCTGGACATTGCCCCTCTCTTTTTTTTTTCTGCCGGCTGTAGCCTGTATTGGTCTCTGAAAGCGAAGTGGTAGCAGACTAGTGATTCTGTGGTCTTGCGTACTGGTTCAGAACACGACGGTCACATATGGAAAGGGCCGGGCGCTCTTTTGAGGTCCACCAGGACCACCACATGAATGGAAAATGAATCGGCAGAATCGCCGAAGTCTGATCTCCAGAATCTTTATACTGTCTCTGTTATAAAATATAAATATTTTTGAGTTTAAATAAAGTTAAATTCTTTTAACTTTTATTTATAATTTTAAAAAATTACATAATTTTTAATGTAAAATAAAATTTTTGAAAATGTATTTCATAATAAATAAAATATATACTTTATATAATAAAATATTATTAATTTTATATTATTAATGGGAAATGATTAAAATGATAAATTTGTAAAATTCAACTTTGACTATTTGTCTTATTCAAAAATTTTGATAAATTTCATATATTTTGATATAATTTGATTTATCATTAAAGTTATTTGAACAACTTAAAATTTTACAAATTTGAACAAACTTTTTAAATAAAACAAATGATAAAAATTAAATTTAAAAGTTAACGGTGACATTAATTAAAGAACGGAGAAAATATATTTTAGAACGGACGGAGTATGGTTTGAGGTCCCTGAATTCTGCTCCGAATACCGACAAGGATAGCGGTGGGAGACAGTGAACCGGTGATGGCAGAGATGGAATTCTGGACTGAGGAGAAGAAAATTGTCTCCGTGGAAACTTCGCTGGGAATGTAAGTCGTCGAGGATTGCAACAACAAGTACACACAGAGCCATTGTTCTTTAACGGCTCAACTCTGCCACCATGAGTTGCTTAATTAAACCCATCGAAACCTCCCAAGTCTCGATGATGAAATCATCCAGCTGAAGAAGACTGCAGGTACAACTCGAGAGCAATCATCGATCCGGCCCGTGCTCCAGCAGTGCTTGTGACCGGAGAATAATCCTGGTCATGCGCGCCCAAGTTCGAACGAAACAGAATAGCGCAGAGATTTCAGTTCGCGGAATCAGCGGATAACAGGGTCGCCCTCGCTTGGTAACCTTATCCTAGCTAATCGAGACGAGCGGTAGCTACCGCGCTCGCCGTGGATGGAAGCAGTACACGCTATACCTGGTAGGCGGAGGAGCCGACGCCGAAGACGAAGCCCGGAGGGAAGTCGCGCCGGGTGACCGACGCCGCCGCGAGCGCGGACGGCACGGCGGCCGCCAGGAAGAGGTGGACGAGGAGGAGGAGGAGGAGGATTCTCGCCCTCGCCATCGCCGTGCCCGGTGTGCCAGCGCCCTGGTGCTTGTCCGGTGTTCCAGCGCCCCGGTGCAAGTGCGCGACGTCGCCGCCGCCTTTCCGCGGGCTCCCTTGGCTGACTTGCCGGCCGGCCGCGCACTTCGATGGGTTTTATAAGTGCAGCTGGGACCCGGGACACTGGGGGCCAGCCAGGGTCGGTGGCGAAATTGGCCAGTTTACCCTGCGGACGTCGTGCATGACGTTTAGGCGGTGAAGCTCTGAAGCGCACGTCACTACAGCTCGCGGCGGCACTCGGGTCCGGTCCTGCTTAGCCGAGTTGCAACGTGGCGTAGCTTTCGTGTCGCCAGGACCAGCGAAAGACGGCCAGCGGTAGGAACCGTTAATCCAGGGACGGGTCGCGTCGACCGCAGCATCAGTCACGGTGTAGGAATCGTATTAGTCGGATACTACTTGATTTGTTGTTGGCGCATGCATTTCTCTATCGATCAGTCAATTTTTCCAGAGCGCGCTGACACGCGCGATGGTGTACTCGTTCTGTTTTTTAATTAATGTCACAATTGACTTTTAAATTTAATCATTTGTCTTGTTAAAAATTTGTTTGAATATTTAAAATTTTATGTTATGATTCAAATAATTTTAATGATAAATTAAATTATATTAAAATATATAAAATTTATTAATTTTTTAATAAAACAAATAATCAACGATATCAATTAAAAAACGAAGAAAGTAACAGTTCACGGGTAAAACTCCAGCTCAGGCCTGTCACGCACCTTCGAATGAAAGACACGCGAGCAACCAAGTTGACCCCCAAGGCCGCGTCACGGTCGATGCTCCGTCACCACACCAGCGACATTCGTCTAGAGCACCGGCGAGTGCTCTGGCCAGCCACTGGCGGACCTGCCATCATGGCAGGATATTTTCAGTAATACTCAGCTTTTTTTAAAAAAACACCAGTGTAATATGATTTTTTTAAAGGTAATATTGTCATAAAAATTATATAAGAATTTCAGCTCTATTTGAAATGCTAGAATTTACTATGCTTTTGCAATTTTTTCTATGAAATTAAACTAATTCTGTTAAATTTTTTTTAGATTTCTGTGTTGCAAAAAAGCAAAAGAGGTCTTTATAGGAATCAGTTTATTTCAAAAGAAAAATACAGAAAACATGAATTTTTTCTCTAATCTAAACAAGGCCTTAAATAGAGCCAAGTTTATTTTCAACATGAATTTTTCCTCCAATCTAAAGGTGCCCATCCATGAAGCTCGCTCAGTTTCATTCTAATCATTTCTTTTTAATAAGATTTCATCATCTTTTTCAACTTGATCACTTCATAATTGATAGGCGTACAAGAAAGATTCTGAAAAAATATACAATGGCCATACTTTCAATTATGTTAGTTGAAACAAAGAAATATATCAGATACAATGTTATAGCTTATGAAATTTGTGCTAATTTTTCCATTAGCAACTGCTAGTGTTGAGAGGATATTCTGTCCAATAAACTATATACTCGAAGAACAAATTTAAAAATAAAATAGGAGGTTAATACTTGAATGATTGTATGGTTGCACTATTCGAGTGTTTTTTTCTTTAAAAAGGTAAAAAATTATAATTTCTCTTAAGTAGGTTGAGTATGTCATAGATAAAAGTATTTTTTTATTTTTTTTATTACATAAACTTTTTAGTGGAACAGAAATACCATTTCCTCGGTCCCGGCCGGCGCCGACGTCGTATAGCCGGCCTAACTGACCGTGACAGCGACTACTCGTGCTTCGAGTGCGGACCTTGCGTGTCCTGTCCACGTACGTGCGCGTTGGTTTCCTGACTACGGGCACGCACGCAGCTTTTGCATGGTGGAAGTAGAATGGAGCAACTCAAATCGGCAACCATGACCGGCCGTTGTCTGCGTGTGCCTGATCGTGACTCCTTTGGCGTGCGTCTAGAAGACGGAACACATATCGGACCACTCCCCTGGTTCGCGAACCGACGGGAGCAGCAGCAGCGTGCGGGCCGCGCTTGGAATCGTCGCCTCCCGCCTATAGCTGGCCAACGAATAATCAGACCATATTGTTGTACCGGTTTGCGAGTCGCCAGCCTAGCCCAAACACAACCCGAATGCTTTTAGACGGTCATGTCATGCTCGTGGACCTGTCGAGCCGTGAAAATAAACTTTATTTTTTTTATAAAAAAATTACTGAAAAATAATTATATAATATTTAAAATATTAAATATAAATTGATCAAATTACATGTATTTAACATTAAATTTCAAATAAAAATTTCACAAATTTATCGTGTCACGCTAAACCAAGCTTAACAGGTTACACGGTGTCATGCCTAATTAAACTGCCCCAAATAGATCGTGCTCGTGCCGTGCCAATAAGACTACGTCAGACTCAAACACAACCCGTATTGTGCTTCGGACTGGTCCGGCTCATTTGCACATCGCGCCGAATTGTACTCGTGTCAGGCCAAAATAACCGAGGCTCGTGCCGATCCATTTAGGCTGGCCCGCTTACCAGGTATACTGCACGCCGTAATGCCTCGCCGCGCGTCGAACCGCCTCGTCAGTGGTCTCCGCACGCACCACGCACCGCGCGCACGCAGCAGCATCGAGAAGAGATCACCGTGTTCCGGCCCATCGCACGGAGATAACAGACGAGAATGCGGTTGAGACTTGAGTTGTAGAAGAAGATAAAAATCAAATTACATTGTTCTTTTGCTTGTGATCCTTCATACTTGTCTACTTTGGTTGCCTTGGCAAATTATAGCCATAAACGACTGTGGACGTCACGTCCTTATTCACAGCGCAGTGATTCTGCTTAATTCAGAGAATTTCTTACCCAACCTGGGCTATCTTGAGCTGCAGATTTTATTTCAACTGGCAACACCACTGAGCGGCGGCAGCATCATGCGACATCCGAAGACCGCGCGCACCCGCACAGCCCCTCTCGACATCGCTCGCGCATTTCCGTTCTACTCGGCGGCGGCGCAGGACCCACCGGAACGGCACGCCCGAGGCGACCGGAGCTCGCCGCCGCGGAGGAAGCCGGCGTACCAGCGCGCGGAGCTCCGCGCGTACCGCGTCCTCCCGGGGACGGTCATGTCGACGCCGAACAGGCCGAAGCGGCACCGGTAGCCGCACAGGAACTCGAAGACGTCGAGGAACGACCACACGAAGTAGCCGCGCGCGTCGGACCCGTTCCTGCACGCACGTCATCAAAAGAAAACGAGACGTTTGCTTCCTCTTAAGGGTAGAATTCACCAAGAACAAGAAGACGAGACACGAGAGCGAGCGCGCACCGTATGGACGTGTAGAGAACCTCCAGGTAGTCCTGCAGGAACTCGGACCTGAACTCGTCGTCCCGCACGATCGCGCCCGGAGGGTCGGGCACGTCTGCGTCGCCTGGAACAAGCGAGAACATCATCAACTAATCATCATTCATCAGCTCGTCATCGACAGTAGTAGCAGACACTCGTGCTGATCGAGGTAGTGGACGGACTGACAGCGTCAGAATCGGGAAGTGAAGACTTTGCGTACCGTTTTCATGGATGACGACCGGGGGGTTCTCGTACTTGAGCTTCAGGTGTTCCAGCAGTTTCCCTAGCGCCCGTGGCGGGGACTCGATCTTACCCTGCACACATCCATGGAAGAACGCACTTACGTAAACTACTGCGGAATGCAGGAATGGGGGATGCAGGAAGGTATTTTGCTCCGCAGCTTGACGTTTGATTACCTCCACGAGCTGGGCGAGAGGATCTGCAACATCACCGGAACACACGTGAGTTTCGCTCTGTCAGAACCAGAGCAGAGACGGAGACACTGTTGCGGTAGCCACGGTTATTACACTGAACGGCCGCGTCGGCGTAGTAGTCCCTCGGTGTCCCGCCGGAACGGCCGCCGGTCTCCGCAGCTCGGACGCGCAAGATGATGTAGTGGTTGAAGCCCACGAAGTCGAAGGACCCGCGCACTCTCGCCGCCTCCTCCCCGGATAAGCGCGGCAGCCGGTCGCCGGCTCTGCTCTGCATCGCCGGAGGGTAGTCGCCGTACACCAGTGGGTGCATGAACCTGCGGTTTCACTTCCAATTAAGCTCCTGTGATTTCTACTGATGCTAACAGTAGCAGTAAGCTGTTCATTTTCAGTTCGGAGAGTGAGAGCACGGCACTGACCATCCGATGTGGAACTCGTTCATCCTCGTTGCAGCGGCTGCGTCTTGCGAAGTGTTAGTGGCAGGCTCGTGCCACCATCCCAGGAGAGTGATCCCGATCTGGCCTCCTTGAGTTGCCTGTAAAACGATCGATTCATTGGTGAGTCGATTGATTTCTTTTCTCTGTTGCCGGAATTCGGACAGTGAAGACTGTCTAGAGAGAGAGACCATGTACTTGTCTCTGTACAAGGACACCGCCGAAGCGTGCGCGAGCAAGAGATGGTGCGCTGCGATGTACGGCTCCGTCGACGAGTTCCCGCCCGTGCAGTTTTCGCCGAAGGGGTAGGAGCACCGCCGCGGCGGCTGCGAGCCGACGTCGTACCCGCCGATGGTCTCGATGTTTGGCTCGTTCACGGTGACCCAGTTCTTCACCCTGTCCCCGAAGTTCTTGAAGCAGGCGTCAGCAAAAGCAAGGTAATCTTCGCTGCAAAATCATGTCTGTCACACTCAGCTTAACGGTGATCCTAATATTAATCCTTTAACTTTATATGTCAGATGAATTTTGAGAAGGCATGTCTTTCAACAACGCGTATAAGATCGCAAGTTTTTCTCTCTTTCGACACCCGTGAGCATTGTTGTGCTGATGAAGTGCTTACATGAATCTGGGGCTGAGTAGTCCGTCGTATTCATCCTGAAGGACTTGGGGAAGATCAAAATGGTAGATGGTGGCGTGAGGCTGAATTCCTGCCATACATGGAAACCATGATGATCCCGGATCAGTAAGGCTGATATATCAGAAGAGTGGCATCAGAAAAATTCAGAATTACCATGTCCAATTGATAAAAGAGGACAGAATACCGTGCAATATCAGTTCGTCGATGAGATTATTGTAGTATTCCAAGCCCTTGGGGTTTATATCACCTTTTCCCTCTGCGGATTTTGACACCAATTTTTAATCTAAAGAAATACTGTATGCTTACTCCTGCTGCCAGAGTAAGAAATATTTACTGCCCTCTTTGCAACATACCTGGAATCAGCCTGGGCCAAGCAATGGAGAACCTGTATGCATCTAAACCCATCTCATGCATCAGCTTCACATCTTCCTGGCATCAAAAAGAAATGTTTCCTTCCTGTGTCAAAGCTTGCACTGTACAATACTGAATACTAATTCCTTTACTGTACTAGAGTAGGTGAAAACTATTTTGCAATGACCTTGTAATGGTGGTATTGATCGGCTGAAACATCGGCAGTGGATCCATCGAAAGAGTAACCTGTCAGCATGGATATATCTATCTCAGAACTTGATCATCGTGCGTATTTGTGCAGAATCATATCATATGGACCGGCCAAACATGTCGTATGGATGCACCTGCGTGGGTGTAGGTGTCCCAAACGCTCGGCTTCCTTCCATCTTCAGCGGCTGCTCCTTCCACCTAACGCGTTCAATTCCATCCGGCCGGATAGCGTTAAGAAGTTTGCAATATGAATATTTTCGATCAGAGCAGCGCAGAGCAGCGGCGTTACCTGGAAAGCCGAGGTCCCTGCGCCAAAGACGAACCCCTCTGGAAAGTCGTACCGGGTGAGCGCGGAGGCGTCCCTGATCACGACACCGACGACGACAACGACGACGGCCAGGGAGAAGAACGGCAGGCGGCGGAGCACCGCGGAGCTGGGGGGCCCCATGGTTCTGCCTCTGCGGTCGGCCATTCTACCCGTAACGCAACTGGAGCTGAGTTGCTGGGTGACGGTCCTGACGGACGAGGACCTCACTGATTTGTTTCCCTGTGAGCACACGCCGGAGACTACGAAATACTTCGAATCTGTAGCGGCGAACGGGACAAAAGCATCGGTGCCTCGCGCGGCGCGTCACCGGCGCCTCGCTGGAAGCAGGACCTCACAGCCTAAACCGGATTTTTTTACTGCCACCGTTGTCCGGTGGTGGCCGTTGCCACAGGATCACTGCGTGCGTGCGGCCGATGAGCGCCGACGATGAGTTTTGAGGGGGCTCTTTGGTCAGTAATTGAAAACGGAAGCCGCTGGATAACGGGGCAGGTGACTTGCGATTATCTCCCTCACAGCCGTCATCCAACAAAAGTGTGGCACAACAGACAAGGTTCAACATCTGATTTACTGGACATTTTGACTATTGAGTTCATGTACTAATCAATTCACCCAAAGCAATTCACTTATACTCTAACACTCCCCTCACGTGCAGCTCTTCGTAGAGGCAAACGTAAAATAGGAGTAAGGCTACAATTTATTTTAATCAATCGTGTCCTGTCAAAATTCAAACTCGAAACCTCTGACTTTGATACCATATTGAGTTGCATACACTAACCAGTTAACCTCAAAAATTTAAGCTGATAAAAAAAATGAGCAATTCACTTATACTCTAACATTGACAAATGAAAACACAACGCAATGATTGCAATGACTTTAATACCACAAAAATTTAAATGCATCTTCTAGGAGATCCTTAATAGGACCAATCGATAGCTTTGGTTATACACATCCAATTATCACGCTAGAGAGATACATTTGCGTGATCTTTACATTGGCATGTTTATAGTTCGTGTGTATACAATGTCCGTACATAATGTTATACGTAGCAACCATGTAACATAAAAGCTAAAATTGCCTCTTAAACTCGATGATGACCTTACACATTAAGTTGAGCAGAACTGCCAAAGCTTTAAGACAATGGTCTCATAGTTTAATCTCACAAGGCAAGCTTGCAGCTGCTATTTGTAGGGAAGTGATTTTACAACTGGACAAGGCCCAAGAAATAAGAATACTTTCAGAGAATGAAGTCTCAAACGGCTGTTAAAACACAGGATCCTAGGTCTGGTAGCAATCGAAAAGGCACGAGCAAGGCAGAAATCAAGACTCACCTGGTTAAGAAGCGGGGATGCTAATACTAAATATTTCCAGCTCATTGCTAATGGGAGAAGTAAGAACTTCATTCGGGCTTTGGAAACAGAGGAGGGAACCTTTGTTACTCAGGCTGACAAGCATCATATTATACACCAACACTACCAGCAGCACCTAGGAACTTATGCGCATAGAAGTCATTTAATTAACTTCAACGAGTTAGGCTGGGAGCCAAGGTCCTTAGACCATCTTGACTCGCCTTTTACACAAGAGGAAGTAGAACATGTCATCAAGCATTTGCCCAAAGAAAAGGCCCTAGGGCCTGATGGATTTATAAGAAGGTTACTATCCTCTTGTTGGGATATCATAAAACTAGACATCATGACAGCTGTAGAACAATTCTATAATCTGAATCAGCAAGGCCTACATTTTCTTAACCAAGCACATGTTGTTTTGATCTCCAAAAAGAATGCACCTAGAAAGATTACAGATTATAGACCAATCAGTCTGATTTATTCCTTTGCTAAGCTCATCTCAAAAATTTTGGCAAACAGATTGGCCCTAGAGCTAGACAAATTGGTCTCTCTAAATCAAAGTGCCTTCATAAAAAAAGGTGTATACATGACAATTTCATGTTTGTCGAAGAACTAATTAAGAGCCTACACAAGAAAAAGATCCCCTCTCTATTCATCAAATTAGATATTTCTAAAGCCTTTGATACAGTTAGCTGCGTATACCTTTCGGATATTATGGCATACCTTTTGGATATTATGACGTATCTTGGTTTTGGGAGTAGATGGAGGAGTTGGATTTCAGCTCTTTGGTGTACAACATCATCAACTTTTCTGTTAAACGGTGAACCTGGGAATATGATTCTTCACTGTCGAGGAGTGAGGCAAGGTGATCCACTATCGTCTATGCTTTTCCTACTGACTATTGAACCACTGCATAGATTGTTTCTGTATGCTCAGATTTCAGGTGTTCTAGCAAGATTGAGTGAGCACTACAATAATTTTAGAATTTTGCTGTATGCAGACGATGCTGCGGTGTTCATCCGACTGACAATTCAGGAGTTGGTTGGGACACAAGCCATACTCAACATCTTCGCAGGGGCATCTGGACTTGTCACCAATCTTTAGAAGACGGAATTTTACCCCATTGCTTGTCATAATCTGAATACAGAAGGCCTTTTAGAAGAACATCAACAACTCTCACAATTCTCTTGGACATACCTGGGCCTACCTTTGCATTACGAAAAGCTGCCTAAATCTTGCATACAACCGGTAGTTAGCAAAATAGGTGGGCGACTCCCTGGGTGGAAAAGAAAGTTGCTTTCCTATGCTGGCAGAGAAATTCTTGTTAAATCTGTCCTTACAGCGATGCCAACTTACTTTCTCACATCCTTTAAGCTTCGCAATGGGCCATCAAGCAGATTGATAAATATCGAAGGAGTTTCCTATGGAAAGGGGATGATCTAGATAAGGTCAGAGGAGGTCACTGTTTAGTTAAATGGAAAATTTGCATTAGGCCCAAAAAGTGGGGCGGATTGGGGATTAAAGATCTTGAGAAATTTGGAAGGGCCCTTAGACTCCGCTGGCTTTGACATAATTGGGACCTAGCTGATAGGCCATGGAAATATTTGCTGAAATACAGGGATACGACAGATAGACAGCTCTTTTTCGCTTCAACCTGCATCAATATTGGCAATGAAAGAGACACCTTTTTGGGAGGCTCGCTGGATCAATGGTATTTCTCCAAAAAAATTACCGCCAACATTGTACACGCAGGCAAGGTTCAAATACCGAACAGTTCACACTGAATTGCAAAGCTTTAACTGGATTAAGAACTTGAAAAGGGTGGATTTTGAAACCCTCATCGATGAGTTTATTCTCCTTTTTGATTTATTGCAGCAAGTGTACCTAACAGATCAGAAAGATCAAATTTTTTGGAAGTGGACCCAATCTGGAAAATATACAGCCTCATCAGCTTATGAGGTACAATTCTTAAGTGCTATGCAACCATCATTTCAGGTAGCAGCTATCTGACATGCTCGAACTGAACCGAAGTGTAGATTTTTTGCATGGCTTGCTATGCACGACAAGGTCCTCACGGCTCAATTTGGCAAAGAAGAATTGGCCTCATGAACCTAATTGTCCCCTCTGCTATTGTATGCCTGAAACCACAACACACTTATTGACACAATGCAATTTCACGGAGGCAACCTGGAACCGAGTAGCAACTCTTCTGCAGTTTCAACCTCATCTAATGAATCTAAACGTGGAAGGAGTACTGCAATGCATGCAACAAATCATTGTAGGGGTTTCCAAACAGCTCAGAAAACATTATGTGGGCATCTTTTTTGTTTTCTGGTGGCAAATTTGGAAAGAGCGAAATAGAAGAATTTTTGAACACAAAGAATTATCCTTCTCTCAAGTATCTCTTTTAGTCGTGGACAACGTGAAGCAGCTCTGGCGGAGTCTTGAGCTCCTGACACCGGAGCAGGCGCCTTGATCCTACTATGTTCCTTGGTTGCTGGCTTTCCACCCTGTAATCATCAGCTTGCCTCTGTAATGGTCTTTGTTCACTGTCGGCAGCTCCTATGTCGTCTCCTTAGTGATTGTAAAACTAGGATGTAATCCTCTTTATCTACCTCAATGAATGGCAGCGCTTCTGCCTCTTTTTTGGAAAAAAGATTAAGATTTGGTAATTAATTAAAGGCATAGCTCTAACTTAAGATAATCAAGCAAAACGGCAATGGAACTTGTTAGAACTACCGAGAGAATTGTAAAAAATTCTTTTAATATTCCACCGTCTATAAACGTTTATAGATCACATGTTTAACGATTGGTTATATGGGTGGATAAGAAACTTCAGTACTAAATATTAGTTGGAGCATGTCCTATATGTTAGACAATTTGGTTATGTAGAAATGATGTGTTATTACTGTAACACAGAGACACCCTACTTCCACCGAGCACGGACATACTTCACCTCTGCACCGCCTCCACCCCTGCCTCTGCATCCACGCGGACCTTGGCACCACCTCCCCGCTCGCCTCTTCCGGCCTCTGTCTTCACATCGCCTCCGATGGCCTCCACCGGCTTCTGCCTCCATAAGGATCCGCACCACCTCCGCCTTCATGCTAACATTTGAGTCACCTCTACCAGACGCACACCTTCCCCGTGCCTCCGCCGGCATCCACGCCGCTTCTGCCCCCCACCTCCACGTCAGCCCCCTACCGGCCTCCGACCATCAAAGGTCTGCCTTTGGTGTCGCGCGTTGCATAGAAACTGCTCAAATGTTGTTTCCCTCATCAGATTCTATTGGTAGCTGCTTCGGCGGTGAGTCAACTTTCAATAGAATCATAATTAGATCAAAGCTTGGCCTAAGACAACACATGATCCTCAAATCGGAGCCCATTTCGTCATTGGGTTGATATACTGTTGCACTAAATTTGAGCCTGTTGAGTACCGCTATCTGCTGCAGCAGCCTTTTTGCTTTCGTTGCGGTGAACAACAAACAATTGACTTGAAACTACGGTGGGCGCCGACGCAACTTGAAAAAAAAGAAAAAGAAAGCTCAACCGAACAGGCCCGTTTATTTAGCGCATGAGCGTGCGGCCTGGTCACCGCGACCCAAAACGACTTGAGAGTTGCCACGACACCATCCAACATCGTCCGTCCAAGTCCAAAGTGAAGGCGTGGATCTGCCGAGCAGAGAAGGACACAGAAGACCCGTACGTGATGTCACGCGACCAATGGGAGGCGCCAGAACATCGCATCGCCGGGCCCACTGTCATATGTTTTCCCTCTAGGATATGGAAATTACATATGAATATCTCTTAACGTGACAGCCAGAAGCTGTCTTAAATACTTTAAACTTTATGTGCTTAACTGAAACTTTGTACCGGGAGGATATAAATCCGGGAAGCACCTCTCAGTTTTCGAAATTTTCATCGCCTACTCTGTTTCCCTTCACGCTCCGCTTCTAGTAGTACTCTTTCTCGAAGCCTCGATCTCGCGGCCATGGCGAAGCCAAGGGCACTCTCGAAGCGACCCGGATGCCACCTCCACTACCTTCTCGCATTTTTTCTCTCCACTGCCTTTGTCCTCCCGCTTCTCATGCCGGCGGCAACTGCCACGGCGGCGGTGGCAGTGGCGGTAGGGGACGGAGAGAACAAGTCCGCTCTGGGCGCGACGAGGCAGTGGGCGACTGGGAAGGACGGGGACGAGCTGGTCGCCGAGAGGGAAGCGGGTCGCGTCGAATCCGTGGCGGAGGACGAGTTCGCCGGCGGCTTCGGCTCCCTCGACAGCATGCTGCAGTGGGCGATCGGTACGGGAAGCCAAAATCCTGGTTCTCAAATTAGTTCTGAAATTAAAATTTTCTTTGAAAATTTCGAGTTCTGAGCTGCGTGTGTTAGTGGAACCTGGGGTTTACCTCATTGTACTAGGTTTGCCACGGATTTTTTTCATGTGATTTTGATAATTTGGTTTGGCTTTGGATGTTAGCAGTAGAGAATACTAATTGTTACTAGTCAATATTTGACCGATTAGTGTATGTACTCCGGTATATGATAGGATGAGAGACAAAAACTTGTAATTTATGTTGAACATACTTAGGAATTAATGGTAGTTGCATTGCAAAATTTGGTTAGCCATGGGTCTTTGAAGCATATCTGCACTTTTGTTTAATTCTATGCGATGTTTGTGAGGCAGGTAATTCTGACCCGGAGAAGCTGAAAGAGGAGGCGGCTGACGTGCAGAAATTATCTCCGGATGAGCTGCAGAAACGGCGTCAAGATATCAAGGTGAGAACTGCTGCTTCAGTGTTCATGTTCTATTGATTTGTGGCTTACTTTGTCGTGTCATATTGTGTCTCTCTAGTTATTTGTTTCGTTTTGTTTGTACTTCGTAGTTATGGCATCATGGTGTGTCTGCCTGTATTCAGGATGAAACAGATCAGCCGATTTCAAATTAGCATAACCCAACTCATAGCTTCAAACACAACCATCGATATAAATCCAAACTTAGTAGTGCCTTTTCTATTTCTCTGGAGTGCTCTAATGTATTGTATGGCAAATTAGTCTGTTCATGCTCCAGCTAGGGACACTCGTTGTGCGCTCCTTTGTTATTTGGATAACCAGCACGTTTATAGTGCCAATTCTATGCTCATATGTGGATTAACCCTACGACACTAATATATTGTTGTTAGATTTTACAAGATTTGCAATTTTCTCCATGCTTTTATTGATTTTTTTGTTGTTTGGATAAGAGATAAAGCAATTGTTATTAGTTCTTATATTGATCAGATAAGTTAGGCATGCAAGAAGTAGTCTGGCGGCTGTTCATTCTTAAGAGGAAGAAAAAGCTTAAAAGATTTTTGTATACCATGCTGAACCTTATCAATTTTATTGCAGGAATTGATGGAGAAGTTAAAGATGCCATCGGATGCTGACTTAATGAAAATTGCAATCGCTGACTTAAATAATTCTTCCATTTCGCTGGAGGATCGCCAGCGTGCGCTGCAGGAACTTTTAGTTCTTGTTGAGCCCATTGATAATGCTAATGGTAAGTCTTATCTTCATATCAATGTATTTTATTCTTTTAATTCATGATATTTCTAATTCTTGTTTGTAGCATTTTATAAGATTTTATGAACTTCATATGGTTCTTACACTCAGACCTTGACAAACTTGGAGGCCTCCTTCCTGTGATTCGAGAGCTTAGCAATGAAAATGAAGAAATAAGGACCACCTCTGCATGGGTCCTTGGTACAGCCAGTCAAAACAATGCAGTTGTCCAAGACCAGGTAATGCCATTCACCATGCATGAATGAACATTCTAATTTGCCTACTGTACCATTTGTCTTTAGAGAGTGCATCATTTTTTATTACCCTTTGCAAGTCTTGTGGGCATAGTGTTTCGCTGCAGGACATTTTTCTTTTGATGCCTTTCCCCCATATTTTTGTAGCTGTTGTGATCAGTGCATTTCTTTTTCATAAAAAATGGTTTCCTTGTGCTACTGAGCGCACTGTTGAATTTTTATCATTATATTCTGCTCCTCTTATTCAGTATGCCCTTGTCTATATTTTGTAGTGCTGTTATTGACCGATCCATCCTTTGGTAGATCCTAGGTTATGGAGCTCTGGCAAGATTAGTGAAGATGGGTTATTCGACGTCTACAGAAGAAGCTACAAAAGCATTATACGCAATATCTGCATTGATTAGAAACAACATAAATGGGCAGGATATTTTCCATTCTGAAAAGGGAGGTGCCATGTTGCAGGTAGGTAGCAAAGTTCTGTCTTAGGAACAGAATCACAAAAATGGTTTGGTTCTGACAATTTTGCTTGTTTTCCAGCACATACTGGATAACGACAGTATTGATGTTCGACTTCAGAAAAAGGCTGTGTTTTTAGTAACCGATCTGGCAGACTTTCAGCTCAATTCAGGAAACTCAGGACTTCCTTTATTAAGTGACCGTCTTTTTCTGAAATCAATAGTTCATATGTTGTCAAGGTTTGACCTTGATCTACAGGAAAAGGTATGCCTGCAAATACTTCCGGTTAACCATTGTTTAGCATTTGTAGCAGCATAAATTTTTCATTACACCTTTTTATTTTATGTAACATCAATTATACCTTTTGCATTTATAGCCATTTTTCCTAAAAAGTTCATCAACTTCAATACCTAGATACATTTTCTGTCATGGATATGCATTTGAGTTATGGCTAAAGCTGTACACCCTCCGTTTTTAAATAGTTATCGCTGGGACAAGAATTCTAGTTAAAAATGAACTAAAGTTGTTATCCTAATGACAAAAATTTAAAAACATTAGGTGTATATGGTAGTACCATAACATTTTCTACGTATGATTTGTTTTCTTGTCTTATGTCCAATACTTAATATCTTAGTTTCTCATGCTATTTTCATAAAGTTTTGTATAATGCATATTTAAAGTTCTGGACCAAATGGTCTAGAAAGGTTTTTATTATGTTGAAACACAATAAAGTTTAGTTAATCAAAGAAGGGAGTGTTGACTAATGCACTTAAATCAGCTGTAACCAGTAAAATTTATTCACTGACCTAGTAAACTGATGTGAATATTATTTCATTTTTATTCAGGTTTTGTTGGCCATTAACAGTCTATTGAAGCTTTCATCAACTGATGCGGCGGATTTTGAGTTCTACGATCTCGAAAATGTGCTGCACAGACTGGGGGTACAGCTGGAGGACTTGCCTTCAGAGGACCAAAAGGAGTACGCTGGAGAAGTTGATGCCCTCCGGAGAGAGGTTCTAACGCTCTTCCAAAAGAAGCTCAAGCAGGTAAACAAGCGATCTTTGGAGCTTAAATTGCGACACTGAATTGTCTCCACTAACTTGCATTTTTGTGCCTGTGACCAGGGTACCGCGGCCATGGCATGATACTTGTAGATGCAGTCCTTTATTTTTGTCAGATTTCACATAGATGGATACCCGGTTTGGGAGTTTCCCTGCAGTGATCAGAACAATCTATTCGAGCATTTCATGGGTGTTTGACGGCTAGGTGTACGTACGCCTTTCTGGCAATATGGCACAATGTTGTAGGATTTGATTTAGTTACAGGCTAGGAACTTGATTTTGAACTCGTCTGGCAATATGGCACAATGTTGCACCGCAATGAGCCAGCAGTGCCTAGAAAGCACCATCTTTTCTTTCATGTAATTAGAGATGAGGAACTTCAATTGACTAAAATCCTGCAACATGTGCGACGGATCAACCCACACCTTTCTTTCTTTCCAGCTGCATCAAACGGACGGCCGGTCTTATTGCCTCCACGCGCCCGTCCGCGTCTCGCCATGGACCATGGCCGACGACCGTGGATCAGATCAACGTTGCGTTGCTAACCTCCCCAATCCACGGGTGGCGTTGCCGCTCTCCACCAGCTCGCAGAAGTTTGGGTGGTCTTTTCCCACCGCGCTGGCGCACGGCGAACCCCGTGAGGCCGCGACACACGAGATAGAGGACCGCGCGCACGAATGAGGTGGCTGTCTCGCGCGTCCTCTCTCGGTTGGCCGCTCCCACGCCCCGAACCCGGGTCCTTTTCTACGGCCCCGGGTACCCAGCACCTCGCCGCAACCAAACGCTTCTCCCTTCCTCCTACAAACGCCCCGCATCCGCGCCGGCGCGTTCCCAAGTCAAACCGGACCCGGAGCCCAAAGCGACGAACCCACCCAACCAGGCCGAACCGAAGCGCATGGAGGCCGCGGCGGCGACCGCGCGACCGTTCACCGCGGCCGTCACCACCTCCCCAGCCGGGGCGCGGGTGGTCAGGTTCGCGCCGCCGCGGCGGGCGCGGTCGGTGGTGGCGAAGCTGGAGGGCGGGCCGGGGAAGGGGGTGCCCACCACCAACTACGTGGTGCCGCTCGACAAGGCCACCGGGATAACGCGCCCGCTCGTGGAGATCCTGCGCGACCTCAACAAGCGCGTCCCCGAAAAGATCATCGACCCCGACACCAACACCGTACCCTGGTGAGTGGCTGCCCGCCCGCCCGCCGCCTCGTTCGCTGATGCAGCTTCGGGGTTGATCTGTTCCCTCCTGGCGTTGTCCGGGTGCGCTGGTTTTGGAGGAGATTGCGCGATCCGTTGCTGTCGTGGGAGGAGGATTTGGGTCGCGCGAACTGACTGGTTATGTATTCAACACAGAAAATGCTATAGGAATCGCATGAGTGAGCGTAAGGTCTCACTTCGACTTGTAGCCGAGTTGACCTCTAGATACATTTGGTGGAACTGGGCATCGATGAAATGCTACGGACCAATGCAATGGATGGGATGGAACAGCTTTGTTTTCATTAGACACGGTGATATCTCACAGGGTTTCAACTTGGCAATTAATTGGATTGGTTGACCCCTAACAATTGCCACTACGATTGTTTGTTGTACCTCCCTACAGGGAGAACATTTTTTTGATCACATATGCGTTTGAGATTATGAATATAGGAGCTAGTACCATTGTCACAAATTCGGCCTTTTCTACATTTATCTGGGTTTGCTGGCTCGATTGGAAACAAAAGGATTTAGAGTAATACTCCCTCCGTTCTTAAAATGATGTCACGTTGACTTCAAACTTCAATTGTGACCATTCGTTTTATTCAAAAAATTAGTTCAAATATGTAAAATTTTGAAACGTGTTTCAAATACATTTGATGATAAAGCAAATTATAACAAAATATATCATAATTTTTTGAATAAGACAAATGGTCAAAGTTGAGATTTAAAGTCAACGACGACATCAATTTAAGAACGAAGGGAGTATGTTAAATTGAATAGGCTATATCATTGAGAAAAAATTGGATGCCTGCAATTTTGATGTATGATCTCTTGTTAATAGTTTTGGATATCCAGTTCTGTGGGCATTGCTCTGGGCAACTCGTTCTCCATTAAAGTTCTAGATTACACATGCAAATCTGATGATCAATTGTTACATTTCTTTTTGTTGATTGGGTTCTGCACCTCAGAAAAGGTCAATGGCCTCTCCCATTCTAAGGTATTTATGACTCATATTGTTATGACTTGGGAACTAATAAAATGGTTAGAGCTACACGGTTGCACGTATACCCTGTCACATCATTCTTTCTTGAAACTGGTGTTCCTTCCTCCTACCTTGTAGTTGAAGCTGGAGCTTTTAGTTTAATCTTAAAAAACTTGTCTTCAACCGATTGAACTTGTGCTGAAGCTAGCTTATTTTGTGGCTTAATTAAACTGTCCTTGTCGTGCAAGTTGGTACTTCAACTTCTTCTCCTTGCTTTAAAAAAAGAGGCATATAGTGGCATGTAAGATAAGTAATTATGCTGAATATCCTAGTGGTGCAAAAACAATTTAAGGTTGTAATTTTGAAGGTGTTAGTCATGCAAATCCACTAGCTCTTGGGAATGACTGACCATGTCTAACCATATGAGATCTTTTACACCAAAAGTTCTATCTGATGAAGGCATAAATAATTAAATAAAAAAGTTCTCACCTCATTCTAAATGGCTCTAGTTTCTTATTTCATAGATTTGTTAAAGAAAACTTTGATTGTGCAGGTACCATGCCAATAGAATGCTGAGCTTTTATGCACCAGGTGAATTAATCTTCTAATGCTTTCTTTACAGTTACAAAAACTTTTTTGCAGTGGATACTAACTTGAGGTTACAGTCTTTTTTTGAACTTATTCTTGTATGTGTTTCTATAGAACTTTAGTCCTTTCATGCTTGTGTTTGGAAAAATTATTTTGGTCATGTTCTCACAAGTTTGATGGTATGCCAATTGCCATATCAAGCACAAATGGTGATTTATACCATGCTAAACCTGTTTCAAAAAATATGAAAGATAACTATTGCCCTTTACTGACGTATCACTTGTGCTGATGCCATGTTTTACCCTATAGTCCATATTTTTCTGAACTATCTAGAAGTACGGTGCTAAAGCCTCATATACTGCTGCCTTACAGCTAGGTGGTACGCACATAAATTCGTAACATCGAATGCAAAAGGCACCATGAGGAAAAAGAAATCACTGATAGTTTCTATTTACAGGCTGGTGCGGTGAAGTTCGTGATGTTATATATTCTAATGTAGCTGTAACTGTGGTCTATCGGGTGATACTAAAAGGAACGGATGGAGAGGTATTTGTCCTCCTTTTCCTGTTATGTGTGCTTTTTTTTATACTCACTAATCATCCATTATAGTGAATTTCTGCAACTAAGGTGTACTGCAAATTGAAAGTTACACATTACTGAAGTGACACTCAAGGAGTTAAACCAAGCTATCTAAATCTCAGTGCAGTTACTTATAACATTAACATCCATGGGAACAGCTCTCTCCTTATCACTCTTTTCCTTTTTCCTGTACTATGTCAATTTAATGCTCCTACTTATTACCCGTGTTGCAGGCATATAGAGATGCCACAGGCACAGCGCAAGTGCATGAGGGCCACAAGGAAGACGCCGTTGCAGAAGCGGAGGAAGCTGCATTCTGCAAAGCCTGCGCACGGTTTGGTTTTGGCTTGTACCTGTACCACCAGGACGACACCCACAAAGATGAACACAGCTTCCATTGAGGATGGTTTGCACCGATGCTGGTCATAAATCATAGCGTGGATAGAGATGCCCTTGGAGTGATTTTTCAAGAAATCGTTTTTGCTTTTTGCCTAGTATCCAACTGCAGGCGAGATTCACCCTGAATTCAGAATGTATATATACATACCAGAAGCCTGTAACATTTGCAGTTGCTGCCTTTGCGTGAGTTCGATGGCTCGATGCCATCCTGCAAAGTCTTCCAGCTAGGAAACCCATATGGAAAATTGGAAACTCTTATGTTACTCATTTCTTGTATCCTCTATATCTATAACAAATGGAGGTTATTTGTTATTTCTCCGTTGTATCAAATTGCTTTGTGTTGCTTTTCTCGTTGGTGTACAAGTGAAATCTTGTATGTTTAGTCACTTGTTGCTGTTCATTGTTGTTGACTTGTGCCTCTCTTGAGGTAAACTGGAGCTAGTTTCTGAGTTTCATCAATTGAATATATATCAATAAAAGAAGTTGCGTTTTATAATCAGTGCCATCAGTTTTAATGAACTGAGAAAAAGGGAAAACGAATGAGGATTCTTTGGGCCAAAACTGATGGATTGGGCCCATTCGGAACGCTCTGGCACCTACTAGACCGAAACCGAACCCGCCACACGAACACAAGCGCGGAACGAGCCTATTTACGCTTCCGGCTAGCTAACGACTTCCTAAATTGGAGGAAACCAGCGCGACGCGACGGACCCGACCGCGGTATCCAAGTTGCGTGCCGTCACATTCGCTGCCGATTCGCGAGTCGTCGTCTTCATCTTCGATCGGGCGACGCGGAGGAACCGAATCCGGGAGGAACTTGGCGCGGGGAGAGGAAGGAAGGGATGGCGGAGAACCCTCAGCTGTTCGGCAACGGGATGCCGGTGCCGTTCTACGGCGAGATGTTCGTTCTCGCCCGCGACGGCGTCGAGTTCCACGTCGACAAGATCCCATCGTATGTACCCTCCTGCTCGTCCGCGTCTTTGTCATGCTCATCATGCCATCTTAGCTAGGTACTGTGGTTTAGATGGGGATTTGGGGATTACCTAGAAGCAACGAACTTCGACGGGTAGAACTCTGCAAGGGATTGGATGGGGCTTGGAGCGCGCCTTACTTCCATAGTGGCGGAGCTGGCACGCCAGGATAATGGTCGCCATGGGCGGCAGGAATCGAGCCCTCGGCTGGGGATTCAGCCGGCTAGACCGTGTTGGGGATACCGGGCTAGACATAGTGGCTGTTTTACTCATGAACGCATCCGTTGCAATCTTATCCTTTTTATCACTCTCTGGGCAAAAGATCTGATCATGTTTTTCTTCTTGTTGCCTTGTTTGCAGAGCTCCTAGCGGTCACGTGAAAACAAAAGGCACAATTTACCTGTCGAACATAAGGATGGTGTTTGTTGCCAGCAAGCCTGTTGGTAACTTCTTTGCTTTTGATATGCCTCTGGTAAGTAATGGCACTATGAAAATTTTGTTCTTTTTCTTTGCTCATACCTAGTAGTTGGCTGAAAGAAAGTTACTGAATGGCACCTAATCAAAGCTGTTGGCAAGCTATGATGCATCAAGTCAGCAACCAAAAATCAGCATGCAAACTCTACTTTTCCCTTCACTTTTATTTGTAGGTTTTGGGATAAATTCCATTTCCACTTTGATTTACTAGTTTTAATTCTGTGAGACAAATAGGAGACATTTCCGACCATCTTAGATTTCTCCTTTGTGTATACACAGATGAATACACAAGTCAACATACTGAATAAAAAACCGAAATAGTGAATTGGAGTTTGTATGATGATTGTTGTATGGTGGTTGCCAACAGTTTAGTTGCTTATACTTCTCCCTTTGTTGTTTTTCCATTTCTTTTTGGATGGTTCTTTCACCTAGTTTTAATGCTGTTGGAATGGTTTTTGGGTGATCCTGTGCTCCTGCCAACAGTTTGGTGCTTAGGTGTCATTGTGCTTTATTACCTTCCTTTTTTGGATGTTTACTTCACTGGATCTAGGCTTACATGTTAGCGCCTGGAAGAGCTACTTTCTTAATAATCTCAATCTAAATGTTTTAGCTTGGTTGACTCTGCAGCTGTTTGTGCACGGTGAGAAGTTCAATCAGCCTATATTTCACTGCAACAACATTTCTGGATTCGTTGAACCAGTAAGTATCACAGAATGCTTTTCATAATATACCCAACATCTGACTGTTATGAAACACAAGCATCGAATGTTCCAATGCAGGTTGTTCCAGACAACCAAAACAGGGCTCTGTACTCGACCCACACCTTCAAGATCTTGTTCAAGGAAGGCGGATGCGGAACATTTGTTCCTCTCTTCTTGAACCTGATCGCATCTGTGCGGCGCTACAATCAGTTTGAGGCCCAGTCTGCTGCTGCGAATGTGGCAGCATGTATGGACCCTCTGCAAGCTGCACAGACGCCTGTCGATGATATGATGCGTCATGCGTGAGTACCCAACCTATGTAATAAGTTCACTGTTTCCCTTGGTTTTCATCCGTTCTGTTGTGACATCAGTTGATTTGTCCATAGGTACGTTGATCCAAATGATCCTACCAAGATCTTCCTTCAGCAGCCTGCACCAGAATCCCAGCTGAGGAGGAGAAACTACCATGGGCCTGCAGACAATGCATGCTAGCGTTTGGCTGGATTGTCAAGGTTCTCGTGCACGATAATGTGGAGTTTGCATGTTCATTTCGTCAGTCCAGCGGTAGGGCGTCTATCACAATCATGGATGTGCCGTGTCTTGTAACTTTACTCGTAGTACAAAATTTGGGAGTGTTTGTTTCAATAAATGACGATGTATATACGCAGTGCCCCATTGAAATTTTCAATTGATGATATAGTGGTTTGGTTTATGAGATCGAGACGCCATTACCTTGCAAAGTGTTGGGCGACAAACGAACCCTGCAAATAACAGGTGCAAGGAGACACTGCTTGATGGATTGATCATTCGCCGCAATGATTCTCGTTTTGCTGTGTTTTGCATCGCCAGGGCAAAATGATTGTGGGAAAAAAAACGAATTTTGTTTCAACATTCTGTGCAACATAATCGCTAATTTGTTTAAAAAATATAATCGCTCAATTTTGCCTGCATTTGGACCTTGCAAAGGTGGCACCTCACCTGGACTGGCGTGGGCTTTGTGGGCTGGAATGAACCACGCTCACCAACAAAGTTGCCTGGGCCTAGATCATGATTACGTACGAACTGGGGGCCGGTTTGTAGTAATTACTAGTACAATCTTCCTAAAATAAACAGCCCTCGCCTAAAAGAAAACTGTACTCACAGTCCTCGTCTTGTCGCCAAGTTCTCGAGGATTTTGCTCTCCGACTCCTCCCCGCGCCGTCGTCTGACCCAGTCGCACTCGCCGCTCGCCGGTTCACCCGAGACCCGACTCCGCCATGGCCTCCGGTAACGACCTCTGAGCGCAGTCTCTTCTGAGTCATCCCGCCGATCTACGCTGATCACGCGTTCTCCGGGATTTTTTTTTTCGGTCATGCCTGCGTTGTCCCTGATACGAACATGTGATTCCTCGACTTGCTGCCTGCCGCTAGATCCGCGGCGGGGTTCTTCTTGTTTGGTGTCTTTGATTTGGTTGTTTGGGTTTAGATCGACGCGATTGTTGCGAGAGTTTTAGGGGATTCCGCCTTTTGGGCTGGGGAACTGATTAATTTGTGTTGTAGTGCTGGGAAGGAAGGGCATTGTGACAAGTCAAGTGGACTCGGGTTTACAGAGTTCGTGGTCGGATTTGAATGGCTTGTGGCATATTTATTGTTTTATTCTCACTTCATTCGTTGATCCATGGACAATACACACCTTTCCCTGTAATGCTTGTTGAGTGTTGATACGTGATCATTTTACGGTAGCATAGCTTATACTCTATATAATGTAGCTTCCAATGAACTCATTTTTTGTTCTGACCAATCGCCTTTCAGACCAGAGCAAAAATTCTAAACCAGAGAAGTCATCATCAGCACCTGATGCAGGGCTTCCCAATCCTTTCGATTTTTCTTCAATGAGCAGCTTACTAAATGTACGTTTCTCCCCTGTGGTCTTAATATATTTTGATAAGATGCTGACTTCTCTCATTAATTTTTTCCCTGCTGAAACATATTCTTTTTTTTTTCATTCAATAACTTTTACTTGTCCACACAAAAATATGTTTGCCATGTACAGGATCCATCTATAAGGGAGATGGCAGAGCAAATTGCGAGTGATCCTGTGTTCAACCAGATGGCTGCACAGCTTCAGAAAAGTGCTCAGGGTGTCGGAGAACAGGGCATTCCTGCATTGGATCCCCAACAGTACATGGAGACAATGCAACAAGTCATGCAAAATCCTCAGTTTGTGTCAATGGCAGAGCGCCTTGGGAATGCTCTTATGCAGGTATCATACTATTATACGTCTTGATTTCTCATTTGTTGCCAAAATTGTTTCTGATGCTATTTTTTTTCCCTAATTTTTCTCCTATGTGCGGTAGGATCCAGCTATGTCCAGTATGCTTGAGAACTTGACTAGCCCAGCTCATAAGGAGCAGCTTGAAGAGAGAATGGCTCGTATCAAGGAAGATCCATCCTTGAAGCCAATTCTCGATGAGATAGAGAATGGTGGTCCGTCTGCAATGGTGAAGTAGGTATTCGGTAATGACCATGATATCTGCAGTAATTATGTTTTTCAAATTGCTGAGATAACTTTCTCTACTAAATTAAATACAGGTACTGGAATGACCCTGAGGTTCTTCAAAAGATTGGCCAGGCAATGGGAGTTACTGTTCCAGGAGATTCTAGTGCTCCCACTGTAATCTCTGGACCTGAAGAAACTGAGGAAGAAGGCGCGTATGATGATGAGTCAATCGTGCATAACACTGCAAGTGTTGGTGATGCGGAGGTAATTGATTTACAAAATGATCATAGTTCATCCAACAATATAGTTTCTGATATGGTTGGCAGTGTTTGGCCCTATGTGGAAAGAATAAATTCTATATGAATTTTTGGGGACTTCCAGTTCCTACAATCCCTTTATTGTTGCTTTTGTTAAAATGGACATTTAACTTTTGTTCCACTGCTATCACTGCTGCATTATTTAAAACTTTTGTAACACTTCAGGGTCTGAAGAAAGCTTTGGATGATGGAGGTGACAAGGACGAAGAAGATTCTGAGGGGAGAAGGGCCTTACATTTTGCATGTGGCTATGGTGAGGTAATTGAAGGAATAGACTCTGCTGGTGCAGCAAATATGAATATTTCCTTATACCATTGTCTATATTTTTCCTGATATAACTAATAATTTGTTTGCAAATTATGTTGGTTGATCATGCACTTTGGTTACTTTTTCGCTATTTTGTTTTTTTAATTGTCGCCAAATTGTTATGAGCTCTGTGTTATGTGATCTTTTTATCATTTCTAAAATGCTTTATTGCAAGAAATTTCTTGCATTTTAGTCATTAGCTGTGGCACCGTCTCCATTGACAACTGCTACAATACAGGCTGAACCTTAGAGATCTGCATGCTGCATTTCCTTATTTACTTACATATGTGAGATGTCTTGACTTGTGACAGCTAACTGAATGACCTTCTATGTGTTTAGTTGAAGTGTGCAGAAATCCTTCTGGAGGCCGGGGCTGCAGTTGATGCACTGGATAAAAACAAGAACACTCCGTTGCATTATGCCGCTGGATATGGTAGGAAGAAATGTGTGGACCTTCTATTAAAACACGGTGCTGCAGTGTAAGTTCAGCTAGCTGTTTTCTAATGAGTCTTATTATGGGTATTTCCCAATCACTGGCTTGAGGAATAACTTGGCGGCACTCTCCCAGGACGCTCCAGAATCTGGATGGGAAGACACCCATCGAGGTGGCCAAGCTTAATAGTCAGGACGAGGTTGTCAAGCTGTTGGAGAAGGACGCTTTCCTATAGAAGTAGTGGTCAGGTCTCGTGTGCGCCAAGTGATCAAACTTCTGGTTTCGGTGTGTCAGCTCTCCTCGTTTGGTTGGTTGGTTGTGTGAACTTGATGTGCTCCTTTCCATGGTCATGCCGCGTCTCAGCATTTTCACCTTGCGTTAAAAGTATGGTCTCTGGACATGTGGCCTGGTCATTTTTCTTGTTCCCCAAACGGCCATGGGTCATTCGTTGTTGCGAGGGTTCTCGTGAAGATTTATGTTTATTGTACATTGGCACCGCACCTCTTAGGCGTCCTTTGAATGGAGGAAAATTTTCTATTTGCCGCATTTTTTTTGTGAAATTTTCGTATAATTTCTATGAAAAATTTGCATTCTAAAAGAGCTTTTATATTTGACATGTGTTTGTGGGAGGATCCACATTTGCTGCCAACGTGGAGCTGTTTTGGGCGTTTGCTTGTGCGTTGCGCCGCTTCCGAAGGCGTTCATGCAATGTGGTAAATGATCGGTGCGTCTGGGATTGGGAAATGAACGAGCGTTGAAGGAACGAAGGATCCAAATCTTTTCATTTCTCGATCCTTTTCACAACTTCAACCGCAACCTAAAGGAATAAGTTGATCGACAGTGTGAAAGCTTGGTTTGCTGCCACTTTGCCACACCACCTCCACATTACCGGGAGATATCAGGTGGAGCCGTGGAGGTATGGAGGAGGAAGATGATGTGAACAATGAAGCAGCGAAAAAAAAAAACTCAGCCCACCATTGGCCTCTCGCTGTCCAAAGTCCATGCCTCATGCGTTTGGTGTTTCTCCAACGTGGTCTCTCTTGCTTCTCGTTCTCTACTAGTGTCTCAAGCTCCCGAGCCAGATCAGTCACCGTGGATAAACTTGTTCGCTTGAAGAAAAACCGGAGGAAGTACGAGTTGATTTTGCTATGCTCTTGGACCGGTTTCCCTTGGAATTACGTTGCGACTCGTGGAGGTATCATCTTCATCTCGTCCGTGGATGACTCACTATCACAAGAAGCTCTGAGTCAGCAGAGGCCTAGAAGGCTACAAGGGAGAACGACTGCGACACATAGATCAGCAGTTGAAGCAAGCATTAACCAAGTACTCTCTCTATTTTTAATTGATGTCATCGTTGATTTTTAAATATAATTTTAATTATTTATTTTATTAATTTTTTTATAAATTTAATATAATATAATTTATTATTAAAGTTATAATTTAAAATTTTATATATTTATATAAATTTTTTAAATAAAATAAATAACTAAAATTAAATTTAAAAAATAACATTTATATCAATAGTACTTAGCAGAGTCCAGCTTCATCTGCTCGTTCTGCCCGGTGGAGCGGACGGAACGGATTGTTCGGGCTCGGACGACCTCTCGATCCTTTTCCTCCCCTGCAACTTTACTTCGGGCCCCACCACATCGAGGGCGTTAGACTTCACGTCACTGTCCCTGTCTATCTGTCTCCAAATTGCTCGTGGTGCCGCAGAATATTCCACCGCCGGTCGGGTGTGCTTGTACACACTACCCTTTTACTGACAACCTGAGCCCACTCAAAACCTCGGTCCCCACCGAGCACGAACGCCTCGGGACGCCGACACCGGTCGTGCCCGCTCCTCCCCGCTGTTGACCGAACGACCGGGCGGTGAGCCAGCCCGCGACGGCTCGCGCTCGAGAAGCCTCCTTCAGCGCCGCATTAATACCGACCAGTCCGCCTCCTCGCTTCTCTCGCCATGCCCGCTCTCCCTCTCGCCGCGCGCCAGTGCCGCCGTGCCAGTGCCAGTACCAGTCACCACCATGCTCGGCGCGGCGCTCGGGCTCCGCCTCCGCGTGCT